>OY856411.1:910071656-910454156 GCA_963693085.1 Alisma plantago-aquatica | reverse complement strand
TTTGCCATCTGCTTAGTCTTTTATATTCTGGAGTAGATGGTAAGTTGTTCTTAACGAAAGCTTTTACTTGAGTATTATCTAGTCATGCTAGAAATTTTTTAGGTAATAAAAAGTTGGAGATTTTTTAATTCCCTTTTTTAGTCCTAACAATTCTTTTTCATCCGAGTGATATCTTTTTTCTATTTTTGTGGATGTTCCAGAGGTATGTCTACATATTTTTTCTTTTTGCTCATCTTTTTTCTTTAGGACTGCTCCCCATAATTCTTAAGAGGCATCTGTTTCTATTATTAAATCATCTCCTTCTAAAGGGAGATCTAGTCTTTGTAGATTCTTACACTTTTCTTTTATGAATCTAACATGATTTATAAGTTCTTCCGTCATAAGGAAGATTGTGTTTTTCTATAGTAATTTTTGTAGAGGGTTTCATAATTTTGCTAAGTTTTCTATAAATTGTTCTGCATAATTGAGACAATCTAAAAATCTTTGAAGTTGTTTTTTATCTTTAAGCTTGTCTAGAAACATAATATTTTTTTCTACAATATGCTCTTGCAATTCTATTCCACTTGAGTCTAATTTTAGTCCTAAAAATTCTATTTTAGATTTATAAATTTCTATTTTCTTTTTAGAGAGTACTATTCCTTCCGTTTGACAAAGAAGAGAAAATATTCACATGTGCTTATAATGTTCTTCTTTATTTTTGCTAGCTATGAGAATATCATCTACATATACTAGGAAAAAATAATTGTAGGGATCAAAGACCTTATCCATTCTCCTTTGGTATATTTTTAATCCAAAAGGCATAACTTTCCATTCATAATGTCCTCGTGGGGTACTAAATGTTGTCAATGGTATACTTTTTTCATCTAGTCTTATTTGATAAAATATTGAATTGCAGTCAAACTTAGAATAAACGTTTTTCCCTCTTGCATATTAATTAATATTTCTTTGTGTGGAAGGAAGTATTCATTGAATTTAGTATATTGATTTAGTTATTTATAATTGACTATCATTCTTGCCATTCCTCTTTTAATTTCCGCACAGTTTCTGACAATAAATGTTGGACTAGAATGAGGGTTGTTAGATTTTTGTATTAATTGTGATTTTTCTAATTCTTGTAATTGAACTCTAAATTCTTGTATGTCAATAGGATTGTATCTCATAGGTTTTACTTTAATTGTTTTCGTGGTGTCTATTAGTTCTATTGTATCCCATTCGTGGCTAATATCCTAGAGGGCTAATGGGTTGTCACTGTATTTCTTTTCAAATAATGCTTCGATGTTTTGCATATTTAGTTGTGCAATGATTTTTCCTTTCATTGGTTGTCATTTGCTTGTATTATAATCACCATGTTTTCTGCGGAAAATAAATTTTTCTCTTTTATAAGCTTTGTGGATTCGTTGAACTGTAATCCAATGATCACAAGGTGTTAATAATTGAATATATTGTTGGTGTTGTATATATAGTTTAAATTTTTGTGTAAATTTATTTCCTAGTAATATGTCTTGTTGTGTATATTCAGGAGTATAGAATGGTGGACATGTTATTATGTAATTTACTAGGATTATTTTAGGTTTTCTAACTCCATGAGTTAAGGCATGTATTTTTCCTGTAAAATCCATTCAATATAATATAGGTAATGTTGTAATATAGCTTTGTGGAAAGAATTGTCTTCGAGCAATGCAAGTTCCTGCTCCAGTATCTAAAAATGCATGAAGTATTTTGTCTTATATTCTTCATATATAATTCCCGTAACAATGTAAACCCTATATATACTAGTCATTTTCTTTTTTCCAAAAATACTCTTGATTATTTTGTGTAAAATATAGTCCTTCACTTTGTAAGGATAATGGATCCATTTGTTGTAATGCACTCATCCCTAATATAATTTCTATATCATCATTATGACTATCTAATTGTACATAAAGTGTTATATCGATCCTTATATTTTTTATTTCAAATGGAACAATATCTTGTCGTGTAATTTCATATTCCTGTCCATCGAAATTCGTATATGCATAGGGTGATCCTATTAGTATTTTTTCTATATAAGGTATCATTCCTTATTGGATAAATGAAGCTCTTGCGACTGAATCTATTAATATTGTAGTCATACTCCATTCTTATCCATTAAAATGTTTTCCATATAGTTTATAATTTCTAGCATTTCTATTATCTTCTAGGATTCTTAAACTTGATGTTCTTTGTAAATTTCTTAATATTGGTCGTAATCTACCATTATATATGTATGTTCTTGCTCTAGCTTCTTCTATTCTATCTGCATTTGTCAGTTGTAATTGATTTTCCTCATAATGTAATTTTCTTGGATTTCTATTATCCGTTACTAAGGGTTTTTCATAGACATCTATATTTATATTTTCTGGTATCTCTATTTCAGAGATTATGTCTAGTTTTGTAATTTTTCCTATTTCTTTAAATATGTTAGGAACTATTATAATGTCTGTCTTCAAATTTTTCAGAGTGATGTGTGTTACTAAGAGCATAGCTTATTATATAGGTTATTGAATAAGGAATAGATCCTTTTCTCATAAATTCTATTCTTTAAAAATCTTTTATTAAGCTTAACGTTGTGTCGATATTATTATCTTTAATGTTTACACTTATCTTTGGATAAATATTAAAGATTAATTTTTGATGATTGATATTTCCTTGTAATATTCCTAGTGTAGCATTTGTCCTATCATTATTTCTATTGTCCATTAATACAATATTTATAGATGAATTTATTCCTTCTCGAAAGGTTTCTTTTATCATCATTTGGATAGCTCCTATATGAATCCATCCTATTTTAGATCTATATTTTATTTTTTCCATTTTCTCATCAAGGCTTCTTTTCGAAGTAAAAGTATATTTATTCTATTTCTAGTGTATTCTATATACATAGGCATTTCTCTGTTAGTTATTCTGTAATCGAAGATATATTTTCTTTGAGTAATTTTTTCAAAGAGGGATGTTCTAAATCCATCTGAGTTTTCTAATCTTAATTTAGTGTTTCTAATTCGATTAAATAATCTTTTATCCATTAATACTTCTTGCAAGATGTTTCCTGCTTCTTCTTGGTATTCTTAAATTATTTCTTCTTCTTCAGTTTGATTCTGTGTCTAAGAAATAATAGATTGATCTATCTGATTGTTCATCATCTATTATTTGAAAAAATTCTTGAATATTTTCTATTTTAGAAAGTTCTTCTTCTATTATTTCCTCAAATTGTTTTTGGTTAATTTTTCTAGATCCTCTATTTGGACATTTATTTGCATAGTGTCCTTTTTCCTGGCATATAAAGCATTTACATTCTTTTGGGTCCTTAGCATTTTTACTATAGTTTCTCTTTCTTCTATAATATTTTTGTTTTGCTTTGGTTTTGGTTTAAAACCAAATCTTTTTCTCTTTTTAAATTTATATTTATTTCTTCTATTATATCTCATTGGCTCACATCCTATAGTTATTGTATGAGTCAATTGTGAACAATGAAGTCCTTCTTTTACTATTTTATTTGTTTTTCTGCTTAGTGTGGCTTCGACACACCATTCTTCTAATTTCATTCTTAGAAATTATATTCTTCCTCCTAATGTATCTACTCGTTATCCCATATATTGGGGGTATAATTGCATGAATTTAAATCCTTAAGGGTCAGGTACCTTTGTATAAAATAAATTTAGTAGACTTTTATTCATTATATTTTCTTTGTCAGTTTTATCATATATTTTATAAAAATATTCCTGAAATTTACTTATATTGTCATCTATGCGGCACATGTCACAAAACTTTAGATTATATAATAGAAAGGTAAATCTTTGTTTTCTTTTTTCTTTTTCTATATCTCTCTTTGTATTCCATGTTTCTCCTAAAAATTCTCTGTGTAACTCATTTTCATAATTATTTACTACTTCGACTAAGGTGGTTGTTGTTCCTTTTATTGCTTCTTTGTCATTGTCAGTTAATCCTTTCCACCAATCTTCTACAATTCCTTGAAAGGTTCAATGACAAAATCTTATTGTTGTGTCAATATCATAACTTTGTGATGTTATCAAAAAATATGTGGCTTTCGCCCATCTTTTTATTGCCTCATCTATATTTCTAACACAATTTAGGTTTAAATAAACTCCATTTGCACTAATATATTCTTGATTCATATATTCTACTGGGATTTCTAGAGCAATATCTTTTAGTCTTTTGTCTAATGCCCAATTTATTCCTTTGTATCTATTTCGGTCTGTGGGTTTTCTTTGAAAACTAGGATCTGACCAGTATCTAGCTCTTTTCTGTTCTGATGTTTCATTTCTACTACCTTGTCCTCTAGGTACAGTTGTAGGAATAGGCATCATTACTAGACTTCCAAAAGCTCTCCTTCTATAGGTTTTAAATTTATAGTTCTGACTTTTTCCATTAATTTAACAATTTCTTGGCTTAAGTTATCTAGTTCTTCTACAGAAGCTTCTAAATATTTGTTTTATAATTGCTCAAGTTTAAAGTCATCCATTTCTTCTATCTGAAGGGGGCATGAGCTTAGCTCATAATGTAATTTTCTTAGAAATATATTATCTATTACTAAGGATTTTTTAGAGACATCTATATTTATCTTTTCTGGTATCTCTATTTGAGAGATTATGTCTGGTTTTATAATTTTTTGTATATCTTTAAATATGTTAGGAAGTATTATAATGTCTTTGTCTTCAAATTTTTCAAAGTGATGTGTGTTACGAAGAGAATAGATTATTATATAGGTTACTGAATAAGGAATAGATCCTTTTTTCATAAATTTTGTTCTTTGAAAATCTTGTATCAAGCTTAACGTTCTGTTGATATTATAATCTTTAATTTTTACACTTATCTTTGGATTAATTTTTTATGACTGAGATTTCCTTGTAATATTCCTAGTGTAACATCTCTCCTATCATTAATTATATTGTCCATTAATACAATATTTATAGGTGAATTTATTCCTTCTCGAAAGGTTGCTTTTATCATCATTTGGATAGATCCTATATGAAACCATCCTATTTTAGATCTATCTTTTATTTTTTCCATTTTTCTCATTAAGACTTCTTTTTGAAGTAAAGATATATTTATTCTATTTCAAGTGTATTCTATGTGCATAGGCATTTCTCTGTTAGTTATTCTGTAATAGAAGATATGTTTTCTTTAAGTAATTTTTTCAAAGAGGGATGTTCTAAATCCGTCTGAGTTTTCTAATCTTAATTTAGTGTTTCTAATTTGATTAAATAATCTTTTATCTATTAATACTTCTTGTAAGAAGTTTCCTACTTCTTCTTGGTATTCTTCGATTATTTCTTCTTCTTCATTCTAATTATGTCTCTGAAAAATAATTGATTGATCCATGTGATTGTTCATCATCTGTTATTTGAACAAATTCTTGAATGTTTTTATTTTAGAAAGTTCTTATTCTATTATTTCCTCAAATTGTTTTTGGTTCTCTATTTGGACATTTATTTGCATAGTATCGTTTTTCCTGGCATATAAAGCATTTACATTCTTTTGGGTCCTTAGCATTTTTACTATAGTTTCTCTTTCTTCTATAATATTTTCATTTTGGTTTTGGTTTAAAATCAAATCTTTTTCTCTTTTTAAATTTATATTTATTTCTTCTATTATATCTCATTGGCTCACATCCTATGGTTATTGGATGAGTCATTTGTGAACAATAAAGTCCTTATTTTACAACTTTATTTGTTTTTCTGCTTAGGGTGGCTTCGGCACACCATTCTTCTAATTTCATTCTAAGAAATTCTATTCTTCCTCCTAATGTATATGCTCGTTGTCCTATATATTGGGGATATAATTGCATGGCTTTAAATCTCCAAGGGTCAGGTACATTTGTATAAAATAAATTTATTAGACTTTTATTTGTTACATTTTTTGTCAGTTCTATCATATATTTTATAGAAATATTCCTGAAATTTACATATATGGTCATCTATGCGGCACATGTCACAAAACTTTAGATTATATAATAGAAAGTTAAATCTTTACTTTCCTTTTCCATTTTCTATATCTCTATTTTTATATCATGTTTCTCCTAAAAATTCTCTGTGTAATTCATTTTCATAATTATTTGCTACTTGGGCTAAGGTGGTTGTTGTTCCTTTTATTGCTTCTTTGTCATTGTGAGTTAATCCTTTCCACCAATCTGCTACGATTCCTTGGAAGGTTAAATAACAAAATCTTATTACTGTGTCAATGTCATAACTTTGTGTTGTTATCGATAAATATGTGGCTTTCACCCATCCTGTTATTGCCTCATCTATATTTCTAACACAATTTAAGTTTAAATAAATTCTATTTTCACTAATATATTCTTGATTCATATATTCTATTGGGGTTTCTAGAGCAATATCTTTTGGCCTTCTATCTGATGCCCAATTTAGTCCTTCGTATCTATTTCGGTTTGTGGGTTTTCTTGAAAAACTAGGATCTGACCAGTATCTAGCTCCTTCCTGTTCTGGCATTTTTCTACTACCTTGTCCGCTAGGGACAGTTGTAGGAATAGGCATCGTTACTTGACTTCCAGAAGCCTCTCCTTGTATAGGTTTTAAATTTATAGTTCTGACTTTTTCTATTAATTTAACAATTTCTTGGCTTAAGTTATCTAGTTCTTTTGCATCAGCTTCTAAATATTTGTTTTCTAATTGCTCAATTTTAAATTTTTCTATTTCTTCTATCTGAAGGGGGCATAAGCTTAACTCATAATGTAACTTTCTTGGAATTCTATTATCTATTACTAAGGGTTTTTCAGAGACATCTATATTTATATTTTCTAATATCTCTATTTCAAAGATTATGTCTGGTTTTGTCATTTTTCCTATATCTTTAATATGTTAAGAAGTATTATCATGTATTTGTCTTCAAATTTTTCAAAGTGATGTGTGTTACTAAGAGCATAGCTTATTATATAGGCTATTGAATAAGGAATATATCCTTTTTTTCATAAATTTTGTTCTTTGAAAATCTTATATCAAGCTTAACGTTATGTTGATATTATTATCTTTAATCTTTACGCTTATCTTTGGAATAATTTTTGATGACTAAGATTTCCTTATAATATTCCCAGTGTAGCATCTCTCCTATCATTAATTCTATTTTCCATTAATATAATATTTATAGGTGAATTTATTCCTTCTCGAAAGGTTGCTTTTATCATCATTTGGATAGCTCCTATATGAATCCATCCTATCTTAGATCTATCTTTTATTTTTTTTTTCATTTTTCTCATCAAGTCTTCTTTTCGAAGTAAAGGTATATTTATTCTATTTCTAATGTATTCTATATGCATAGGCATTTTTCTGTTAGTTATTCCGTAATAGAAGATATGTTTTCTTTGAGTAATTTTTTCAAAGAGGGATGTTCTAAATCCATTTGAGTTTTCTAATCTTAATTTAGTGTTTCTAATTCGAATAAATAGTCGTTTATCTATTAATACTTCTTGCAAGAAGTTTCCTGCTTCTTCTTAATATTCTTTGATTATTTCTTCTTCTTCAGTCTGATTTTGTGTCTAAGAAATAATAGATTGATCCATCTGATTGTTCGTCATCTGTTATTTGAATAAATTCATGAATGTTTTCTATTTCAGAAAGTTAATTCTTCTATTATTTCCTCAAAATGTTTTTGGTAAATTTTTTCTAGATCCTCTATTTGGACATTTGTTTGCATAGTGTCCTTTTTCCTGGCATATAAAGCATTTACATTCTTTTGGGTCCTTAGCATTTTTACTATAGTTTCTCTTTCTTCTATAATATTTTTGTTTTGGTTTTAGTTTAAAACCAAATCTTTTTCTCTTTTTAAATTTATATTTATTTCTTCTATTATATCTCATTGGCTCACATCCTATGGTTATTGGTTGAGTCAATTGTGAACAACAAAGTCCTTGTTTTACTACTTTATTTGTTTTTTTGCTTAGTGTTGCTTCAGCACACCATTCTTCTAATTTCATTCTTAGAAATTCTATTCTTCCTCCTAATGTATCAGCTCGTTCTCCTATATATTGGGGATATAATTGCATGGCTTTAAATCCCCAAGGGTCAGGTACCTTTGTATAAAATAAATTTAGTAGTCTTTTATTTGTTACATTTTCTTTGTCAGTTCTATCATATATTTTATAGAAATATTCCTAAAATTTACACATATAGTCATCTATGCGACACATGTCACAAAACTTTAGATTATATAATAGAAAGGTAAATATTTGTTTTTCTTTTTCTTTTTCTATATCTCTATTTGTATACCATGTTTCTCCTAAAAATTCTCTACGTAATTCATTTTTGTAATTATTTACTACTTGGGCTAAGGTGGTTGATGTTCCTTTTATTGCTTCGTTATCATTGTCAGTTAATCCTTTCCACCAATCTACTGTGATTTCTTGAAAGGTTAAATGACAAAATCTTATTGTTGTGTCAATATCATAACTTTGTGATGTTATCGATAAATATGTGGCTTTTTCCCATCTTGATATTGCCTCATCTATATTTCTAACACAATTTAGGTTTAAATAAATTTCATTTGTACTAATATATTCTTGATTCATATATTCTACTGGGGTTTCTAAAGCAATATCTTTTGGTCTTCTGTCTGATGCCCAATTTATTCCTTCATATCTATTTTGGTTTGTGGGTTTTCTTCAAAAACTAGGATCTGACCAGTATCTAGCTCGTTGTTGTTCTGGTGTTTCACCTTGTTCGCTAGGGAAGGTTGTAGGAATAGGCATCGTTACTTGACTTCCAGAAGACTCTCCTTATATAGGTTTTAAATTTATAGTTATGACTTTTTCTGTTAATTTAACAATTTCTTGGCTTAAGTTATCTAGTTCTTTTACATCCGCTTCTAAATATGTGTTTTCTAATTGCTCAATTTTAAAATCCTCCATTTCTTCTATATGAAGGGCACATAAGCTTAAGACATTCGTTTCTTCTATTTGCAGGGGGCATAAGCTTATCTCGTTTCCACTTGTTTGGAATATATTTATTTTTTATATACATTCGGTATTTTGTTTTTCATATAAATATTTCATTGTTTTCTGTAATTCTACTATCATTTCATGAATATTTTGAAAGTTTTTTGAATTATTTTCATGAACATGTACTTCTAATTTTGTGTACATATCATTCTATGTTTACTTCGAATTCCAAGTCTAAAGCTTCGTATATGTTATTATCTAAGTATTTTAACTTATCTTCTTCATATATAACTTCATCCTCTTGTAATATGTATTTATTTAGATTGTTACTTGGCTCTGATACCACTTTACGTTAATAGAAGTTTTTGATTCTATTATCATGCTTTGAAAACATACTTGAACTGCCCTTATGAGTGTTGTATGCTTTCTCGGCTTTATCATTCTATCTATGCTTATTACTTGTTGTACCCAGACTTTTTAGTAACTTCATGCTTGATATGTCTTTTGACGCATAAGAAACCAATTTTTAGCATATAGATGGTAATACTCTGAGTACCATAGAGAGAAAAATGAAGTTTGTGTACATGTGTTGCCCACCTTGGTTCTGTTAATCTTCAGTGCCAATCGATCATCTCTTAGTGAATTCTAAGAGAAGCAATCCTTGGACCTGGATGTTCTAGATCTCAAACTCCTTATCATTATCTTGTAGCCTGAATGTCCCCACGTCCTTGTGCATTCCTTTACTTAGTCGGACTTTTCTGGACAATGGCGTCCGGGATAATCTAAAGGAGAGATGACTCTCAATAGGTGAAGATTTATTGGAATGGGGGTGTAACAGGTTAAACACGGATTTTCCTCTTCTATAGTAGTGCAAGGATTATTATCATTTGCTAAAGTTGGTTTCTTACACTAAGAGAACTAGTGTACAAGACACATTTTTTGGAATTGGAAAGAAATAGAGATGATGCTCTCTCTTTATTGAACTAGAACACTTAGAACATTTACATACTCTTTTAGGGCTCTCTCCGACTTCTACGTATATATATATATATATATATATATATATATATATATATATATATATATATATATATATATATATATATATATATATATATATATATATATATATATATATATATATATATATATATATACATATATATACATATATATATACATATGTATATATCACACGAGCCAAAAACATGTATAGATATCATCTTTATAAAACACACCCAAAAACCATCCCAAAGACCTGAGTGTACAGGAACGACTCTAGGACTCTACACCAAAAGACTACAAACAACACTCCCAATCTTAGAAGCTACTGGCCTTCTTGATGTTGTTATGCCTCAGTTGTATTATCTCTACCTCCTTGTCCATATCCACCTAAAAGATGTGGAGAAATTTGTAGGGTGAGATCCAAATCTTAGTGGGAGATATAACCCTTCAACAACACTATTATTGACAAAGGTAAGATAAATAAAGACAAAAGTAAACTACATCTAAGATAAGTTAATTCATCTAATGGTATTAGCAGGGTAGTTATTGTCATCTAATACTTCAGAAGGAATATGAAGAACATTTATATTTACTACCAACTATATTGTATAAAAGAAAAGCATGGCCTCATTCAATATTTTCATATTTATCCTAAGAAAGTATACTACACGGCTGATTACGTATTTTATTATACCCCAAGCGTTTGATTTGTACCACCCAAATCCAACTAACCACTACTAAGTAGAAATTAGTGCCATACAAGGTCAATAGAAGAGTCGGAATCCACAACCTCACCGAATCTCGTGGTCTATGAGTACACAGTAGAGACATATCAGTTAGCTACAATCAGTGACATATAGTCAAACCATGAAAGTCCTAGCCCACCTTGGTATAGGTCATGGTGCTAGTGAAAGTGAGCTATGGCCTGTAGCCACACTCCTTCCAGGGTATGGTCCGCAACCAATCGTGTGAAACCTCATAGGCATCTTGTAACTGAGGGACAACACATAGACCACTACTACAGAAACCCCATTTGGCGTCGGTCTTTTAACCCCATTTAGCGTCGGTTTCCGACCGACGCCTATGTGGGCGCCGCTAAAGGTCAAACATTTCGGCGTCGGTTTTGTAACCGACGCCTATTTAACCTATAGGTGTCGGTCTTTTAGTATATAACCGACGCCAAAAGGGTTCGCGCCACAGAAAACGGAGTCATCTAGGGCACTTTCTGCGTCGGTGATTTACTAAAAGACCGACGCCTATATTCCATGGAGCGTCGGTCTTTTAGTTGATAACCGACGCATAAAGTGTCCTAGATGACGCCGTTTTCTGTGGCGTGAACCCTTTTGGCGTCGGTTATATACCAAAAGACCGACGCCTAGTTTTTAAATAGGCGTCGGTTCGATACGAATATCCGACGCCATTTCCAGGACTACTTTGGCCACATCAGGCGTCGGTTATCTATAAATAACCGACGATGTATGTCTTTGCTGACGGTTTTCTATAAATAACCGACGCCTATTTATATTTTTTTTTTCATATCAGTTTGCAAGCCTATTGTGGCTGGTCAGCAGGATGAGAACCTGCAGTTGAGTTTTCTGAACTGCAGGTTTACGACATCCATTGATATCAGCCTACAAACAGGCCGCAAACCTGCAAAAGTCACAAAGAAAATTTCACACAAGTACATACATTCAGACATCAATTCAATTCTCACATTCACACATATAGAAACATTCAAATACATGTATTAACATTCAGAAATATTCATTTACAAAGTATCATTCATTATCGCTATCAACATCCCAATTATATCTTACAGTTGCCACTGCTTGTATGGCTTTTGCCCATTCTTCTCTTACTTCATTTAATGCTTCCATCGTATATGGAGCATGTATATTTTTTAAGCGTTTACCTGTAGTGTTGTCAATTTTAAACACCTGCAAAGAGAATGATGTATATATATAAGTAATAATATAAAAATAAGATAAGATTGATATATTGCATACTAACTAATGAGACTATATATAATACCTCATGTATGGTATCGATGTCCAATGCGGCATATTTGATAATCATCTGCATAAATCGCATCACATAGTATGTGCATGCCCAGCCATTGTCTTGTGTAGCACACTATAAATTGAAACATACAAAATAATACAACTAAGCACAATTCACATCAATAATATATATATTCGAGTCGGGAACTTACTTGTACGTTCTGCCAATTTATTGGCTGGTTCGTTTTCCTTGGGACCGTTCCTCCAGCCTTTTTGAATGCATCTAAACCCCTACATGTTAATATAACACAATAAATTGCATCAGTAAATAGTAATGTAATAAATATGTTAACGGATATAAAAATGAAATATTTCTCACCAGAATAATGGCATTCTCATTTTCTTGTTAAGTGTTTGGTGCTGCGCATCAAGTTGCTCCAGTGCTTCAGTGGGTACAGGTGCATCAACCTAAAATTTGACAAAAATAAAACACACTAAATTAGCCCAATATAGAAATATAGGATATATGACATAACTAGAAGATAATGAATTTTATAGAAATACAGGATATGTTTTTAGAACTTACATTAGTATCCTCGCCATGCTCGTCATGGACAGCATGCTCATCATGGACTTCATGCTCATCATGGACATCATGCTCATCATGGTCAGCCATCTGAAAATGTCATTTAAAATGCAAACATTTAGCATTTGTATTAACTAGAAAAAGGCAAACATTTAGCATTTGTATTAACTAGAAAAAGGCAAACATTTAGCATTTGTATTAACTAGAAAAAGGCAAACATTTAGCATTTGTATTAACATACATGTCTCTAAAATTGTGATCTTTTATCAATTAACAATCCTTCATTGTGATCTCCGCGCACATATAAGTCATCATTAGCTTCAATATTTTGTGGAGTGGGCAACCCAACTGAGAATGGACTGGAGTCATCATACTTATCATAGTACTCTTCTTCATCTATAGGATCTTCAATGAACTGTCTTTTACCATGAAGAACAACCGACCATTTATCATTCGCAGGATCATCGATATAGAATATTTGTTTCGCCTGTGATGCCAATATGAATGGTTCACCCTTCTCGCCAATCTTTTCAAAGTTCACCAAAGTGAAACCCAATTCATCCACTATAACTCCTTTGGTGTTATCAACCCAATTACATTTAAAGAGCGGAATTTTGAAATCTATGTAGTCAAACTCCCAAATGTCCTCAATGACACCGTAATATGACATTTTAGCTTCACGTGGACTCTTATCCTTTGCACTTGCAAAGTACATAGTCGACGTTTGAAGAGTGACCCCACTATTTTGGACGACACTCTTATCATCTTGGCGCTTTGTGTAATATGTGAATCCATTAATGTCAAACCCTTCATAAGACATAACATTCGGTTTTGGTTTAAAGGCGAGGCATTTGATAGTTTCTGTAATATCATTTGGTGTTTGAGATAGTTGATGTAAGACTTTATCTTCAAACCACTTAGTAAAAGTCTTATTATGCTCTCTAGCAAGCCACATTGAACTTGCTCGAGGATGTTGTCTCTTTATGAAATTGGTATGTTCCTCGATATAAACACTCACTTCGTCCATATTGTGTAAAATATACAAGTGAGCTTGTTCCAACTGCTCACGGCTGATTACTTTCACCCGTGATCCCAAAATTCCTTTGCCCTCCTCAATATTCTTGTCATTATCAGGAGTGTCATTACCACTGAAAAAGTCATTGCAAAAATCCATAACCTCTCTCGCCACATAACCTTCAATAATACTCCCTTCAGGCCGATAACGGTTTCGAACATCACCTTTAAAAACGCTCATGTATCGCTCAAAGGGATACATCCAATGCAAGAAAACTGGTCCCAACATTTTCACTTCCCTAGTCAGGTGGACAACAAGATGTACCATGATATCAAAGAACGAAGGAGGGAAATACATCTCAAGCTGACATAGGGTAACAACCACTTCTCTTTGCAAATTATCAAGAGTATCAGGGTCAATAACTTTGCTGCATAGAGTGTTGAAAAAGAAACAAAGTCTGGTAATTGCAAACCTTACATGCTTCGGCAATATAGATCGAATTGCCACGGGCAATATTTGTTGCATTAGAGTGTGACAATCATGACATTTAAGACCTATCAACTTCAGATATTTCATTGATACCAATCTACGGATGTTGGATGAGTAACCATGTGGCACCTTAACATTTACCAAGCATTCACAAAAAGTTTTCTTCTCCTTTCTAGACAACGTGTAACAAGCGGGAGGTAAGTATGTTCTTTTATTACCCATTTCACGTAATTCTGTTAATTCTGACCTTATTCCCATTTCACGTAGGTCCAGTCTGGATTTTATCCCATCTTTAGTCTTACCTGGTATATTTAATAGAGTACCAATGATGCTATCACAGACATTTTTCTCAACGTGCATTACATCGATACAATGCCTGACTGTCAAAGAACTCCAATAAGGAAGATCCCAAAATATTGACTTCTTCTTGAATGAAGAATTGTCACTCCGTGTGGCCATACTACATTGTGATTTCTTACCAAATTCATTGACAATGTCTTTTACTCTTTCATAAACAACATCCCCTGGTATAGGTTTAGGTGCACTCTGTTCATCATTCCATCCATTGAATGCTTTGCGCTTCCTACGATACGGATGGAATTTTGAAAGAAACCTACGATGACCAAGATATACAGTCTTGCCGCCATGTTTTAGTCTTATTGAATCAGTGTTTTCTTCACATATAGGACACGCTTTAGCTCCTTTGACACTATATCCAGACAAATTCCCATATGCTGGAAAGTCATTAATAGTGCAAAACAACATAGCGTGCAAACAAAATGTCTCTCTTGCTGAAGCATCATAGGTCATCACACCTTCAGCCCAAAGTTTCTTTAAGTCATCAATCAAAGGTTTAAGATAAACATCGATATCATTTCTGGGTTGTTTAGGGCCCGATATCAACAATGACAACATAACGTACTTATTTTTCATACACATCCATGGACGAAGATTGTATATAACAAGCATGACTGGCCAAGTGCTATGTTGACTGCTCAATGTCCCGTACGGATTCATCCCATCTGTACAAAGCCCAAGTCTTAGATTCCTATCTTCTTCACCAAATTTAGGGTACAATAGATCAATCTTCTTCCACTGTGGGGAATCAGACGCATGTCGTAGAATCCCATCATTATTTTTCTTAACATCTGCATGCCACCTCAAATTCTTCGCATCTTTCGGATTTGCAAACAAGCGTTGAAACCGTGATATTATAGGTAGATACCACAACACCTTGGCAGGAGAACCAGTTTTGGACTCCCCCGAAGTCGTCAATTTATACCGTGACGCACCACATTTTGGACAATCTTTCAAATCTACATAGTCCTTTTGAAATAATACACAATCATTCGGGCATGCGTGTATCTTCTTGGCCTCCATTCCCATTGGGCACAACATTTTCTTTACCTGGTATGTTGAGATTGGAAGCTCATTTCCTTCAGGAAGAATTTCTTTCAACAAAGTCAACAATGAAGTGAAGCTTTTGTCGCTCCATCTATTGTTAGCTTTCAACTTATACAATCTCAACACAGCGCTAAGCTTCGTAAACTTAGCACATCCTGTGTATAAAGGTATCTCAGCATCATGCACAATGTTTGTAAAGATAGGAGGTGGATCGGTGTGCTCTACCCTACAACTATCCAGCATCGCATCAACGATGTCTGCTGGAACTGGTTCGTTCACATTTACGTCATCGGAGGAAATTTCTTCTTCCACCCAAGCACTGCTATCGACATCTACTGGTTTCGATTTTGAAATCTCTCCATGCCAGTGCCATTCTGTATAGCCTTGTACAATCCCGTTGCACATGACATGACTTTTGATTTCCTCACCAGTGTTGACTTTCAAGTTGTTACTGCAATGCCTACATGGATAGTAGAACCTATCTGTAGGTTTTTTCCTATGTTCCTCGGCAAATCTAATAAACTGATCAAGACCAGATATAAACTCTGGGGTGCAACGATTACGAATGGACATCCATGATCTATCCATTCTATGATCAGAGAAAACAAGTATATATTAGGAAACAAGTATATATTAGGAAAAGATTAGGCAGCATTTCCCCGCTGTTCTCTAAGTACATATGTACTTAGAGAACAAACGGGGAAATGCCAACAAACACATGTGATGTCATTCTTATATATAATAAATGTGTACCACCTATCCCATCCTTGAACACCTAATCTCACTAGTAAGTGTATAATGTGTATTGGGTTTTCAAGAAAATTTCGGCAGCATTTCCCCGCTGTTCTCTAAGTACATATGTACTTAGAGAACAAACGGGGAAATGCTACCAAAATTTTCTCGAAAACCCAATACACATTATACACTTACATCCTAAGTGAGATTAGGTGTTCAAGAATAGTCCCAAACCGGGGACTATCCAAGATTTACTCCTAATGAGTCAATCTTGGACGGGTTTCTAGGCCAACAAACACAATAATAGATATCTACAATGAAGCCGGACTCCATACAAACAGTATATAATTTAGTGATTGTTCATTCTAATTTATACCAATGTACAAGTAATATAAAAAACAATGATTGTTCACATTCTAGGCCAACAAACACATGTGATGTCATTCTTATATATAATAAATGTGTACCACCTATCCCATCCTTGAACACCTAATCTCACTAGTAAGTGTATAATGTGTATTGGGTTTTCGAGAAAATTTCGGCAGCATTTCCCCACTGTTCTCTAAGTACATATGTACTTAGAGAACAAACGGGGAAATGCTACCAAAATTTTCTCGAAAACCCAATACACATTATACACTTACATCCTAAGTGAGATTAGGTGTTCAAGAACAGTCCCAAACCGGGGACTATCCAAGATTTACTCCTAATGAGTCAATCTTGGACGGGTTTCTAGGCCAACAAACACAATAATAGATATGTACATGTTAGGGTTTCATCACAATTGATGTTAGGGTTTAAACAATGTTAGGGTTTAATCAAATCAAATTAGGATGCTAGAATGGACAAGTTTAAATCAAATTAGGATTTAAATTAGGGTTCCAATAGGATTCAATTTAATTAATTTTTATGTGAAAGATGTAATATTATAATACATACAATGGCAATGAAATGAAACCCTAATTGTATTGGAACTCATAAAAGGATGTCTCAAAGGTTGAATCTAATATATGCATCCTAAAAAAGGTATCACATCACAAATGTGCATTTCAATAATCATATTTTATTTCCTTCCAATTAGTGTGGGTGCCAAGTTTGGAATTGTTTTCTAATCATGGGTCCCTTAATTTTATTTAGGATAGAAGATAAAATCAAAGATATCAAATAGTATAAGGCGCACCCCCAAAAGTAAAAAAATGGATTTATATTATGCATCATACCAATTTAAATCATGTTAGTTAGCAGTATTTTTATGGATCAATTATGCTTGAGATGCAGATATTTCTGTAAAGGATGGTCATTGACTCCTGAAAATGGGAGTGCCACACGAACATGGATGAGAATAGGTAGATGTTTTTTAGCATGGGCTTGACATCATCCAAGTTATGGTGTGGAACGAGGAGATGAGACTGTTACTGAATGGAAAGAATGGTAGAGGAAGGGTTTGATGCTAGTACCTTGTGAGCAGCAGAGTTAGGGCGTGAGCAAGGAGACGCAGAGCAGCAACAAGGAGGAAGGAGCGGGCGGCGGCGGCGGCGACGCAGAGCAGCAGCAAGAGTAGGATCGTCGGCGAGCAGGAGCGGCAGCGAGCAGGCGGCGGCGGTGGCGGCGACGCAGAGCAACAATAGGAGTAGGATCGTCGGCGAGCAGGAGCAGCGGCGAGCAGGTGTCCAACGGCGGCAGGAGCGGTGGTGAGCAGGAGTGGTGGCGGAGAAGGGGGCGCCGGAGAAGGGGAGCTGAAGAAGAAATCGCCGGAGAGAAATCGGCGGCAGCAGAGAAATAGGGAAATCGCTCGCAATGAAACAGAAGAAAGGGGAAGAGTCGGGCGATCGAGGGTAATGAAGTTCCCAAATAGTGTCGGTTGTTTAAAACAATCGACGCCTAAACATCTTTAGCGTCGGTTGTTTGAAAAAACCGATGTCCAATTGGACGATATTTTCATGAAATTATCTGGCGGGAACCACCTTCAGCGTCGGTTATACAAGGATAACCGACGCTGAAAGTGACACTTTTCGCGCAAATTTTCATCGCACATAGGCGTCGGTTATATACGTAGAAACCGACGTTGAAAATGACACTATTTTTTTTTATTGAAATATGGATTTCGCGGGCGACTTTACGTGTCGGTTTTTTATAAACAACCGACGCTCAATACAAAGCGGTACCCGTGTCTGGCTGGTCTTCGAATATAGACGTCAGTTTGCTTAAAAAACCGATGCCTTATATGTTAGGCGTTGGTTTTCCTTAATAACTGACGCCCAGAAAAGTGACACTGAATGCTATTTCTGTAGTAGTGGACGCACTCCTTCTAGGGCTTGTCCCACATCCAATCTTGTGAATGCATATACTCAACAATATATGACTCCAAGCTTTCACTAGGGAAAGCATGTTTCACCATCCAACAAGTGTTGACACTGAGATGGATCTATGGCACAAGGAAAAAATACATGATTAAGTTCCACTTGATTAGTTAAGTCAATTAAGTGTCTTTTGGCATCAATCAAGTTACAATGCATAAACTCATAATAAACTCTACAATGATAAGTGCATGATATAATTCCAAAAGATATAAATGTATAAGGTGTGAACTTATCACACTATCACCATATGATGCATGTATCAATGCCATTCACCACATTACCAATGCCAAAGTCACATACGATGGGATATCAATCCCTCAACTCATCATTGGGAAATGACATCTCATAGTAGGTAATAAGCCAATGCCAAGTCATAGGACCCACTCACTTCATTCATGTATCACAAGTGTCTCAACATGCCTCATGAAGGGGCATTCAACATGTTTCATATCACAGTCACCATGGCATACACTAACTATGATTTTCAAGATCATAACACCTGCATGGTTATAAGTTCATAAACAAGATAGATAATATCACACACCATAACCATTCCATGAAAAGAGAAACAAGCATGATTATTGCACATTATTAAGGTTAGGATTACTTCTTAGCCGATTAGGGTTTACAAAACTAGGTTCAACCAACAACCCTAGATTCACTATCTCCCATCATCTTGGGGTATATTAGAGTGTAGGAACATCATAAGAGTTGATTTGATATTAATCCAAACAAAATATATATGTGGTTGATACATTAATCATACAAGAGTAACATTGAGTATCCAAGCATACCGCTCAACAACTATCATTCTCATGTGTCACGACAACCACCAAACCACCAGGTCATGACCACACCACCTAAACCATGTTGCCACTGTGGCAACTAGGGTGTCTTCACATCAAGACATGGCTATCTTGATCACATGGTTGTCTCGACCTCCAACCTAGCAACCTGTCACAACCCAAGACCACCTGGTCACAACCTCTCTCTCAAGGTCATGTCATGATCAAGACAAGGGAAGAAACCCAACCTAAATAGGGGCTAACTAGATCACCAACATCAAGTGTCACGAGGTAAAAAATATTAGGTTCAACCCATCAACAAGAGGAGCATCTCGACCAAGATTAACTATGGTCGTAACCAACAAGGAGATGGGTGTCTCAATCATCTAAGGAATGATATGTCAGTCTTAAAATTGGAACAAAACTAAGGGGTAAACCATGATCATCAAGGAGGAAAAACACATGAAAATGAGCATCGAAAACCCTAGGTCATGGATCATGAATCCACCAAGAAAGCATCTCATCCAAGGAAGAGAAAACCATGATCAAGGTATCAAAAATAGAACCTATCCTCCCTTCATCATCTAGGTACACAAACACCATGCATGAGAGCAATACCAAGTTCAAAAGATAGGGAAGAATCTCCATAACATATCAACCACAAGAATGGGTGCATGTAGGTTAGGGGTTTTAGATTTCTACCAAACCAAGCAAGATATCTCCACCAAACAAGTTCTAGATATTATAATTATCTACTTGCATGATAAGGGAGCATTTTAGAGAGAGAATATTGTAGAAAACATGAATAAAAGAATGCAATAATAGAGTAGGTTAAGTGTTATATAACCCACCTTTAGAAAATCACTACAAGGATTCCAAGCTCCAAGATCAAGAGATCCAAGCACACAATCCAAGGGTTGATGAAGCTCCACCAAAAGCTCCACTCTCAGCCACAAGATCACCTCAAGAAGGAGAATACAGCAAGTTCAAATATCATTCAAGAAAAGGGAACCAAAATGCTCTAGTCTGAGCCAAAAGAGTAAGGGAGAAAGAGAGAAGAAACCCTCCTGACACTTGGGTCTACCTTGTCAAAACATGGTCTATGACCCTTGTGATGAGGAGTTTCTCTCACACAATGACCAACATGGAGGAACCATGGTATAGGGCTGAGAGAAGAGAGGAATGTGGAGGTAGGATATTAAAAGAAATTCCATCAAGGAAGATAAACACTTACCAAGGGTTGAAGATGGGATATGGTCACCACAAGCATCACATGCATGAAGAGTTTGGTCACCAAGATCCAAGGTCAGATCTCCTTGCTCCCCCAAGATCCAAGAACAATCAAAAGAGAAGGAAGAAGATGGAGGTCTGAAAGGGTTACAAACATGGAGAGATAAGGAGTTATATAGGTGGAAGATGAGAGAGAAGGTAAAGGATGATGTGTCAACACTCCAAGGTACAAAAGGGACACTTATCCACTCAAAAGACCAACATGCAACCACTCTGGCCTAACATGCAAGACATGGTGATACACTCTATGTTGGGTCTCAACCACCTTGGTCACCCACATGGTCACAGTCACAACCCTCCCATGGTTCACCATCAGTGGTCGTGACACACACACCACCATCACCACTTGGACGAGACAAGGGACTGCCTCAAACCCTAAGTTGATACATCCTATAAGAGGGAAACCATATCGACCAAATACCACCTTGGTCATGACCCCACAATCTAGAGGGGGTGTATCGACCATGACATTCACCAAACCAACCCTAGGATGCGACCTAGGTCGAGACAATACACTATATAAACATAGGTCGAGACACTCAACCCTCATAGAAACCCTAATCACCACCAATGATGACACTCCTCAACCAAGGATCAAACAAGGCACCCACTTCTTTCTCTCTCCTATAGATGATGTAAAGAAAGACAAGGAGCACTCTATAGGTTACAAATTTCACATCAACCCCATACTTTGGGTAAATTGTAATTTGCACCAAAACTAGCACATAAAGCACAAACAACATCTGAACAAGCTAAAACTTGAAACTTAAGCTATCCATAAGCTATGATTACATCTCAAAATATTGGAGCAAGGTTTTAATCACATTATTAATCCAAATAAAATAGGGTTACTCCAAAACTTAGATTAGGGGTCTTACATGCCAGGTATTCTATTCCCACATACTTAGTGATTCCAAAAAGCTTTAACCTCTCAAAGGCCTTCCATGGACCCTAAAATTCATCATTTGAGGTAGGTAGATTTTGTTGAGGTAGATGCACCCTATCTTCCATATGTGTGATCGTCGCCATAAGTTGTCTAAAATTGATTGGAAGGTTGGATTAGCTATGTCGAAGGGTCAAACGGAGGTGGGACAGAATATTTTGCACCCGACTCCTAACGCCACCTCCAGGTGCCACATAATTTCTCTCAACATGTTCTTCACATTCTCTAGATATATATGCATAACAATAAACCATGGTTATATATGTTGTATATATAAGAATAAACAAAACAACCTAGACCCTATATCCTTACAAACTTAGCAAACCTAAGACTCTGATACCACAAAATGTGGCAATTTGTCATGCAAAATGAGATCAATCAAAACCAAAACACCAATCAAACATTAATTAAGCATGCTACCAAATAGTTACAGAATTAAAACTGAATAAATTTCAACATTTCATAAGAAATATTTACACAAGGTCCAACCTCATATATATACACCAGATGTTTTTACACAAGTTCAGTCGCCTTTTCCGCCACATGTATACAAAAGGGTGTTGTTTTGGTAATTACAACATTTACATTTTTCAAAAGGTATATGATCAAAATCTTGAGTTAACATACCTTATACTCAAATTCCCCCTGCCCAAACCTGAGAGTACATGAATGACTCTAGGACTCTACAAAACATAACCAACATTTTATATTTGTCGATCTTCAAACTGTGCCTACTTTCTATCAAGGTTTTGACTGCGTCTATGATCACCCAAAAAGAGTGTGGAAGCCCATGAGGTAAAACTCATGTCCCAGTGAGAGATATAACTCCAAAAATATTTATTGCTTACTAAGGTTGTGTACTTTAAGTAGTTAAAGCAAATAGTATTATAGAGTTAGAAGACTACACAACTTATACAAAGGATCAAGTATATCTAGTGTTACAAATATAGTTGATTTATCTTACCATTATAAATCACCTATATATCACAAAGAAACATGGCAAGGATCATCATCCAATATGTCTCAAAACAATCCTAATAGTTATACTACACAAGTTAATTACATATTTTATTAAGTCATGGGTAGTTTGAGGCGTACCACTCAAACTACTAGTTGATCACTATGAAGTCCAAATTAGCCCCTTATAAAATCTAGGATGACCAAAATCCTAATATTTCTTCTCCTTGATCAGTACGAGTAACAACCATTGGCACATTGAACCAACTATTAAAATATCCTAGTTTGACTTGGGTACGTAGGCCATGTTACTAGAAACCAGGATATAAACCCTCAAGTCTGAGTTACCACTAGATTCTCTCTCAATCACATCAACATTTGAGACATGCCCTCAACTTCTCTATACAACCTTGGGATCCAGATGACAGGTATATACCTTCCCTACACCCCTGTAATACTCAACAATATATGACATTGAGCTCCTTCAATTTACTCATTTAGCTATCTAGCCAGTTCTGATATTGAGATATCTCTACAGTCTCAGAGCACTACATGTGTGGGGTCACACTTGATTACTAAAGTCAATTCATTATATTCTGAATGCATCAATCAAGTAACATATAAACACCAAAAAGGTACTTATGAAATTAATGGGGGTTTGCAATATCAGAATATGCAAAACATCTAAAATAGTTTCATTTTTCTCTATTAAAGCATATGTATCTAGCCTTGGTCGTTTAGAAAATCAGGCCATAAACTAGGGTTCCATCCAACCATTATCATCATAGCACCATAACCATAATTTAAAGCATCATAAACACCATATGGTACCCATCATATAGCACGGATAATACATGAGTTAGATTCTTGTTCATTAGGCATCAAAATATCACATATATGACATAAAATAGTGGTTATTACACATGTATCTCGAATGTCAAACTGTGCACATCAAGAAAAGACTCACTTCACAATAGGAAACATTCCAAAAAGTCTAAGTGTAACTTAGTA
Organism: Alisma plantago-aquatica; assembly: GCA_963693085.1. NCBI lineage: Eukaryota > Viridiplantae > Streptophyta > Magnoliopsida > Alismatales > Alismataceae > Alisma > Alisma plantago-aquatica. The sequence goes on along the minus strand of OY856411.1, from coordinate 910,430,650 downwards.
ATTTGTATCTACTGGGGAAATATGGCTACAGAGCATGCAACGGAAACAAAAAAATTTATCTACCATATTCCCCATAACTTGCGGATCGCATCAATAACTATAATATAGAAAGGATGATTTTGAGTATATACATGTTTAGAAATGGGCGTTACCTCCTAGGGTTTGCGCTGCTTCTTTGGCGACTTCATAGGTGACTGGATTCGACCTCGCCGAAGAGGGGAGTCCCTCCCCTCTCCACTACAGTCATGACCACAACAGAGACACATGTTGTCTCCCAACCTAGGCCCATCGCCAAGAAGGCCTGGAATCAGATTCTCAGTGGCGCTGGTACCTTTGAAGAGCATCGCTATGACCCGCCAGAGAAGATTGATGGGAAATGGTTTGTTACCATCGATGATCCAACATACGAGGCCATGGAGAAGTGTTGGGAGCATACTTCTATTCTATATGTTATGGGGAAATGCCCTTACTATTACCATCTTCTAGCTTGGAACTATCGGGTTTGAAAACCTAAGGGCGGGTTTGATCTCTACTCCAAGCCTGACAAGTTCTTCCTGCTCAGGTTCAACTCGGCCGACGATAAGAAGAACGTCATCAATAGTGGACCGTGATGGTTAAATAATATACTCGTTGTTGTTAAGGACTACAAGACGGGCGATGACCTTCACAAAGATTTCTTCAGTTCCATTCCTCTATGGATTAGTATTCCTAGCATGGGCAGGAATTGATCGCCTAGGGCGGTCGGGATTGTGGCCAGTGGAGTGGGTAAACTCTTGAGAATAGATTACAAATTGATCGCCCTGGAGTCCCTCGGTGAGGCACGGGCACTGGTGGAGGTGGAAGCCGATGAAGAACCCCCAGAGGAGATCTGGGTTAATATGCCATGACGAGAGGCTGTTGATGTCAAGATTCATTACGAATATATTCCCAAGAGATGCACAGAGTGCAGGGTCTTTGGGCATGACGACTGTGACTACCTGGTCAATCCTAAGGTCATCGATGATGTACCTGCTCCTAAGTCTTCCCAGGTGTGGCAGGTCATGGGTCGGAAGGGCAAATAGGTAGTGGTGGAACATGCGGTGACGGGTGATGAGGTTCACGTTGTGGCCGCTTGTTCAAGCAACAACTTTGTGATGCTTTCTGATTCCGACAGTGATGCATCCTCATCGGGCGGCAGTGCTAACTCTACGGGTGGTGATGGAACTTCTGTATCTGACCAGATCGGCAGTAGTGGGGTTGTTTTTGTTGGTGGTGTGGTGTCTGTTGCTGGCAATTCAAGCGGGGACGGTGCTACTTACCCTTCTGGCATGACGTCTGGTGATGGTGGAGTGCCTCCGATGGGTGTTGTAGGTGTCGTTGGTGCTGTTGGAGATTCTAATGGGCCGTCCGGAGCTACTGGTGGTGATGGTGTTACCGGTGGCGATGGCTCTTCTGGAAGGACGTCTGGTGATGGCGATGGTGTTGTGCCTCGGGTGGTTGTTATCGGAACGGGTAGTGGTGTTGTAGGTGTCGCTGGTGCTGTTGGAGATACTGGTGGGCCGTCTGAAGCTACTGGTGGTGATAGTTCTACTGGTGGCATTGGCTCTTCTGGCAGGACGTTTGGTGATGGTGCATCAAGTGTTGAGTGCATACCTAATGGCGGAGGATGGAAGAAGGACGTTGCTAATTCGAATCCATCTAAATCTTCATTTGGTGCTACTATCTCCTCGTCCAGGAATCTAAAGTCGTCCAAGGGTGATGGGTCTCATAAGACCCGATCTACTTCTAGAGGTCTTTAATGACCTTTCTCATGACCAATGTTTGTGGATTGAGGAAGCCATGTAAAAATAAGGAAGTAAGGAGAACTATCCTTGAAAACAAAGCTACTATGGACATTCTTGTTGAATCTAAAATCAAGACGCATTTGATTCACACTTCTGACCGCATGTTCCCTAAAGGATGGTTATGGGTCTCTAATCATCTGCATGATCCTAATGGTCGTATTTACATAGGTTGGAACCTAAGCTGCTGGGATACAATAATGACTGAGATGGATGATCAACAGGTCACTATGAAATGCATTAATAAAGGTGACCTCACTATCTATATTACGGCTATCTATGCTAGGAACCCGGTGACTGATCATTCTATTTTGTGGAATACCTTGGAGAGAACTTACATTAATGAAGCTTGGCTTATCACTGGTGATTTTAATAACATCAGGAAGAACGAGGAGAAGGTAGGGGGTCGTGAGGTTCCCTCAACCATCCTTAGCTCATTTAATGCTGGTCTTACTGAACTACCTATCATTGGTAAGGAGGTTTACACCTGGCATAACAAACAAGGAGTTGCTAAAAGAGTTGCTTGCAAACTTGATAGAGCCTTTGTCAATGATACCTGGTTGTCCAAGTTCCCTAGTTCTAAAACAAAGTTCATCACTTGCAACTATTCTGATCATTGTGCTTTAAACATCAACATGAAACCTATTTCCTTCAAGAAGAAACCTTTTAGGTTTCTCAATTTCTGGATGGATTGGGAAGGTTGTCGAGACATCATTAAAGAAACTTGGGCTAATGAAGTGAAAGGCAATCCTCGTTTCTAATTTTGTCATAAACTCAAACTTGTTAAGGACAAGTTGAAGACACGGTCCAAACATTACGTTAATCTCAAGAATCTTATTACTAGAGAAAGAATGGAGCTTAATGGCATTTCAACTATGATTCGTAGATGCCCCCTTGACCCCGATCTCATTCATGCTGAAAAACAAACTCTTGAGAGGTTGGACGTGCTTCTCAAGGTAGAGGAGGTCTATTACTAGCAATGTAGTAGGATGGAGTGGCTTTCCAATGGAGATAGGAATACTAAAGTTTATCAAACCATTGTTAAGAGAAGGGATGTTATTAACTCTATCATTGAGCTTTTTTATTCACATGGTAATCTTTTGCAGGATAATGATGCCATTGCGGATGATATTGTACAGTTTTTTTAGCAGTTATACAATCAACCTCAGGTTGTTTCAAGTTCTTGTATTCCTGACTGGACCCCTCTAGTTTCTGGGATTGATAATGATATGCTATGTTCTTCTCCGAGTTTGAATGAGGTTCGAGAAGCTGTATGGAGCATTGGGCCTCACAAAAGCCTGGGACCTGATGGCTTCAATGGTTATTTCTATAGGGAGAACTGGAACATAATATGTGAGAATCTCCTTAAGGCCACCAAATGGATTTTTGAAGGCGGTAACATGGTGAGACAAGTTAATCATGTTTTCCTTGCTCTTATTCCCAAGAAGGACATTGTCTCGTCTCCAGAGGATTTTAGGCCTATTTCTTGTTGCTCGATGCTCTATAAAATCATTGCCAAAGTCATTTCAAGGAGACTAGCCACTCTAGTGCCAAACATTATCTCCCCTTATCAAGGTGTTTTTGTTAAAGGTAGAAGTATTGAGGATTCCTCTCTCCTTGTGGCTGAGTTTACTCTTAAATTCAACCAAAAGACTAGCCCTCCTACTACTTGCATCAAGTTGGATATCACTAAGGCCTTTGATTCAGTCTGTTGGTCCTACCTTTGGTATTGTCTAGCTGGTCTTGGATTCAATGTGAAAATTATCGCCATTCTTAAGCAATGTGTTGAAACTCCATCCTTTTCTCTTTTACTGAATGGCTCTTCGGTTGGTTTCTTTAAAAGTTCCAATGGACTAAGGCAAGGTGATCCTTTATCACCCTTGTTATTCGTTCTGGATATGGAAGGATTTAGCAGATGTCTTGAGGCGGCCTATGATAGCAAAATAATTAGAATATATCCTATCAACAGGACCAAGGCTCTTAGCCATCTTATTTTTGCGGATGATGTTCTTATTTTCTCTGAGGGGCGCTTGTGTAGTCTTACCAATCTCAGGAAGATTCTACATGAGTTTGGCTCTATTTCTGGTATGAAATGCAATCCTAATAAAACCCACATATACCTCTCTTCTTCTTGTTGCAACAAGGATGCCTTGATCAGTTGCATGGGTATTCAGCAAGGTACATGGCCCACAAAGTATCTTGGGTTTCCAATGGTTGGCAGAAATCTTAGGAGGCGTCATTTTCATGAATGCTTAGATAAGTTAGAGACATGATTCAGAGATGGTCGGGTTCTAAAATCTCTATGGATGGTCGTCTTGTTCTCATTAAACATTGTGCAATAGGTTTGATTAGCTACTGGATGAGAATGGGTGAAATTCCTCCAGCTGTGTTACGTAGGATGGAGTTGCTACTCTATGATTTCTTATGGGGAAGTTCTGTACATCCCTCTTGCTGGGCTCGATTGGCCTACCCTTTATCTGAAGGTGATCTTCACCTTAAGAGACTTGACGAGCTCGTTGATTATCATACTTTACGTCGTATTAAGAGGTTCACTCAAGCTCAAAGCATATGGAGCTCATGGTTGTCTTGTAGGTATGGTGATTCCTTGGATACCTATGCCAGGAGTGGCTCTACTTGCCTTAGGCGTATGGTAGCTCTATGGCCTTCCTTCTCTATGTGGGCGGATAGGGATCTTTGGGAGAATGTTAGGCAAAAGCGGCCAACTGATAAAGTTTATGGAAATCTTTGGTCTTCCAAGTATTATCCTAGGTGGAGCCTCACTTGCTTTAGAGCTCTTATCAATGTCCTTCCTACACTAGAAAAGATTAGCTCATGGTCGAGTGCTCCTGTTCCTTCTTGCTTATTGTGTGGCCAACACAGTGACTCGGTTGTTCATCTATTCGATGGATGCAAATTTTGGAGATATATTTGGGGTCGAGCTCATCTTAAACTCAACATGGTCCTCTTATTCTCTTTATGAATGCCTAGGTGACCTTGGTAAGAGGTCAAAACATGCCAAAACCATTGAACTTTGGGCTATTAGTGGTGTTGTCCACCTTGTTTGGGCTGAACGCATTAAACGGCTGCATAATGGTGGCGCTTCTAACTTCATTATCATCTTCAACCAGCTTGCCCTTGAAATCAAGAGAATGTACTTTACTTTTAAATCATGTCTTTATGTACCTCCTATTATTGCTAGGAATCGGGATCTGTTGTAACCAATTTCTAGGAGCTTGTAGTCACATGTCAGGGTGTAACTTGTATTTTGTCCCCTTCCCGGGGTTTTTGGAATATACTTACCCAATTTTCCAAAAAAAAAGAGTATATACATGTTCCTAGATCAAGTCCAGTGACAATCCTCATCATTGTAGTTGTGCAACTCTGACTCCAAGTTGCACTGGGACTCATTTGACAGCTCCTCCATAGACAACAAACTCAAACATCATCTTCTACAATAGCTCCTCTTGTTCGGAACTACTGGTTGACGATGCCCTCCTAGTGGTAGACAACGGCCTCCCGCCTCTAGGGAAGTCCACACAAACTTCCTAGAACTCATGTCATCCTGCTATAATGGATAGGAAGGAGTCGTCCCTTCTGTTGGAGTACTAGTCACCAATTTGTTCTCCCACAACCATGATCTAAGTTGTTCTCTCCCTTTCTATCCCTCCCTAGTTGGGAAGAACTTGCTTGGGGCTCTCGTGGTTACCACAACCAAAGAGGATAACAATTGTTACAGCAACTGATTCTCAATTGTTTGCATTGTACTCTGGGAAGCCCCAATACTCCTCTATTTATAAGAGGGGTTAGGGTTTGGGTTCCCAGTATGTGTGGGAGTGGAAAGAACAGTAATATCTTAATTTTTTGCTACATGCGACCACTAAAATGGCCACCCAATACACCATACGGTCATTTGGCATGCGAGACATTCATTTCATAGTTTCCCAATCACATACGAAATTGGAAATTTGTTTCCCATTAATTCCAAGCATTAATTCCTTACACAAAAAGTAATGTAAAATTGAAACAAATATGGAAAAGTATCTAGAACCTTCATTCGACTGAACTGACCAATCTCACCCATGTGAGATAGCTATCTCGGTCACCTAGATAGTCGTCTAGTGACCTGAGCTGAGCCGGTCGGGTCAGTGGGTTTGCACCTTAGCTAATTTCAACTCGAATCAGTCTGACACTTCCAAACGCCCATATCAACCATTGAGACGACCGTTTGGCACTCCAAATGGTCGTCTCACTTAGTGAGATGGGTGTTTAGCAGTTCAATCATCCTGATTTGTTGTGTGAATCTATTACCTAAACATTTTAGAAATTAATTCAATTGTCATTTGAGATTAAACTCCTCTTCTAGGTTGATACATATGTGTGTGACCCTATAGGTCCCATATTACATTGGTAGTGAATGTCCATAACAACTTATTACATCACAAGTAATGAGTGGATCCTAGTCACACATCAATGCTACCCAAGTAAATGGAAAGTTAGAGAACAACTTCAACCTACAATCTATGTTTGGTGTTGCAGTATTTGTATAGTTCCTTTGTTAGTGATGTCTAGATTGAACTTGAGGCATGGATCAGTCATCCTCTTCATCATTCAATCTTGTTTCTTGAACCAGAGTAGACTATTTAAGATATATGTAAGCTCAATATCACATCTTGACTCACATGTTCATGTCCATGAAATTCTCAATCTCACTAATCAAGAGGCATGGAACATCAAACTCATATGGGAGGGACAAATTCCATTTCTATCACTCACAGTCTATCCCCATGTGTCAAAGTCACCCCATCATCACCTTTATAACAACCCATGTTTTAGGACTGCATTTGATGATGTTTTTCTGGTAGGTTGAAGGTCATCCTCCCTAGTATCATATCGGCTGAGCAAAATGCTTTTATCAAAGGCAGGAACATAGCAGATTGCATGTTGCTTGCTATTGAATTCCTGGTGGACTTCAATAAACAAATATCGACCTCAAAAACAATCGTCAAGATTGACATTGTAACATCCCTGACCTGGGTTATGAACTAACCCTAGGTGTTTTGCTTAAGACATGTGATTAGATGCTTGTGATTATCTTTTGATATGTAATTAAAGCTTCTGAGGAACTTATATTTCCATTTTTGTTCTTTTTGAACAATGTTGAAATATTGTTTTGTTAAATATGGGCTTATGTGCAAATTACCCAATTAGAGGGGTTAACTTGCAAATTGTACATGTTTAGATGTTCCTCTGATGTTAATACATCATGAGAATGAATATGATGTAGTGATATGGATTCTCCAAGCCTGGGCACCAAGATGCAGCTTATAGAGCAATCCTTGTGCTTTAAAACCTAGTTTTGGTGTAAAGTGCAATTTACCCAAAACATGGGGTGCAACATGTAAAATATATCCTCTAGAGTATCTCCCATGACTTTTGACATCAATTAGAGTAAAGATAATGAGGAGGGCGCCTCATTTGAGTAATCAAATAAGAAAGAAAATCCTTATGTCTAAATGACCAAGTTCTATGCAAAATGACCCTTTTATACATGTATAACTTAATAAGGTGTTGGTTTCTTGTTCCTTAACCTTGGATGAGAAAGGGGTTTTGCATGAGATAAGAAGGGGGAAACGTGTCAAAGGAGGGTAGAAGGACCAATTTGAAAAATAAAGGAAATAATCCTCCTTGCCTTGAAAATATACCCAAAATATATAAGCAAACTCCTTTCCACAAGCAAGGGATCGTTTCCCTTCATCCCTTCACTTATATCTTTGCTTTGTCCGACTAAGAGGGAGCTCAGGAGTAGGGGAGGACGACTAAACTGAATTGGGTAAGTTTTGATCACCATCTAGCTCGGATTCATGGAGGAAATCTTGCTACAAGGTTGGTTTGATAGTCTTTCTTACATAGCTCTTCTTTCTAGCCATCTTCTCCATCCAATTCTTGAGGAACGGACCTTGGATGACCTATGGAGCTCAAGACACCATTAAAGCTACGAAGCTTGGAGCTCTGGATCAGTCCTAGAGGCGGGTTTTACAACTCTAAACCTTAAAGTTTTGTTATGCATCTTCTTTCCTTAAAAACGTTGCTTGAATCCCCTTCTTTAGGCACTTCTATAAGTTTGTACTAGCAAAACCGTGAAGAACAGTCCATGTTCTTGAGGTAGAAGAAGGTGGCGTTAATTCCAAAGTTCATCCTAATCTTACTTTAGCAAACGGTCCCCCACCTTTTGCCCAAACGGTTTGCAAAAATGTTTGGAAGAAAACGGTTTCAAACCGTTTGAGAGCAAACGGTTTCAACCAAGAACGTTTGGAGTAAACGGTCTCAAGACCGTTTGGATGGGTTGACCAAGCGTTGACCATTTGGGGATCTGTTGTACACATTATGGACTAGTCACCCACTAAGAATCATCAACTAATTCCAATTAAATCACCAATTTAAGGCACTTTACTCACCTACACCCTAATCGGGTTTATTGCTGATTTCAATGATGCAATCATGTTGAAGTTTGGGTTGAGTGGCCCAAACAGTTTCAAAACCATTTGGGGATCACCCAAACGGTTTCAAAACTGTTTGGTGATCACCCAAGACCGTTTGGAGGTCTAGGGTTAAGTGGGGTTGATCAATTGAGGGTCCAATCACATCAAGTTGTTGAATAATTAAGTGATGATTTTGTGACGTAAATTAGGGTTCAACCTTGGAGGGAATGACTTGGTTTTTGATAACATTATGGGAAAATGGTCTCAAGACCGTTTGTAGAGTGTCCAAATGATCCCAAGACCGTTTGGGGGTCACCCAAGACCATTTGGAGATCTAGGGTTGACTATGGTTAAGTGGTTAAAAATTGTAAGGCAATAAGTTGAAATATAATCAATTAGTGACTTAATGATCAAATCTATGGTCCAAACCTTAATAGGTTGAGATAGTTTTTGATGTTGACTTGAGAAAACGGTCTCAAGACCGTTTGGAGGATGTACAAATGATCCGAAGACCGTTTGGGGTCAGGTCATGACCCAATTGAATGATGGTTCAATGGGTTCAACATCAATTAGACCCATGTTGATACATGTTGAAGGGTGATCAAATCCAAACCCTAATCCAATCAATCCAAACCCTAATTGGTGACCAATTGAGGTTCAATTGAGGATCAAATCAGTAAGGATTGACCTAATTGACTCAATTGATGAGTGGCTAACCTTTGCATGATCGATTGAGGGGTTCAACCTTAGAAACCCTAACTCAATTGGATAGGTTGAGGCACTTTTGGTCCATGCGGTTTTGAGGGTGTTTGGACCAAACGGTCTCAAGACCGTTTGGGTCCAAATGGTCTCAAGACCGTTTGGGACCAAACGATCCCAAACCATTTGGTGGCCATGCGGTTTCAAGATTGATTTGGTCATGTGGTTTCAAGATCAATTGCCCATGCGGTTTCAAAGTCAAAGTTGACCCAAACGGTCAACAAGACCAAACGGTCTTCACCTCATCTAGGGAAAACGGTTTTGATGTTGTACTTGGCCATGCGGTCTTGAAAGTCAAAGGATTCAAACGGTCAACAACTCCATGCGGTTTCAAAACTGTTTGGAGGTTGAAAGTGCAAAACTATTTGGGGTCTTTTAAGGTCAATAATGTTTGATGCCTTAATGGTCAAGATGGTTTAGTAGTTGATTAACCTAAACCCTAAAGATACCTAAAGTCATTAAGGGGTTAAGTAATGAGTGGACTAATACATGTTATGGTCAATGGTGAACATTACCAAAGTACCCTTAATGGGATAGCATAACCAATACCCCCCTTGATCAAGCAAACCCTAATGACCATAAGGGTGATGACATGACTTATGTTATCAAGGTTGAATTGACCTAATCTAATCAAGATTAATGTAAACATCATCTAATAATAATAAGAAAGAGGATATTCCTAATATGTATGTGAATCAAGTAATATACTTCCAATATGTATGAATACACCTAATTAGGGTATGATCCTTTATGGTGAGATCATGGAAACCCTAGTTATGAGGATTAATGAATATTAACCTAATTAAGGGCATCAATGGAAGTAATCCTCATGCATAAAGATGATATGATCTCAATTCACTAATGTGAATAGTAAACCCTAATTCTAGGGTTATATCATGTTATGTGAATAGTAAACCCTAATTTTTGGGCTATGCTTTAAAACATGAAACACTATACATGATTATGGAGTAAGTAATTATTATGCTTTTATAAGAATAAGGGGTTGAATAATCCTATTTGAATTAAAAGGGAAACCTAAACCTAGAAATCAGCCGTGGTATTATGACACGGTCGTGGTGATTCCTCTGTTGCACGACCGTGTAATGAAGCACGGCCGTGGTGACTTACTCTTGCACGACCGTGCAAGATAGCACGGCTGTGGTATCCTATACTTAATATAAAAAGGACTTGTATTGTGTTGATATAGTTACAATATGTATGTTATCAGAAAATGTTAATCATGCAGGTTTTCATAAAGAGGAGATCATATCCAGGTAAGGGTTATGATGTCATATGCATTGAAAACACTTTATATTCTTTAAGAGTAATGATATGTTATGTTACCTGGTGAGTGGTAACATATGAGCTTGATAGGTTGAATGAGCCATGATCAACATATGCATTTGTTATAATCAAAGGTCATACTGATAAAATGACTGGATGATAAGATGTTACTTGGTAACAAGTGTTATGATGATTCAAGGGATTGAACACCCATATTCCTGAATCACAATGATGAGATGGTTAGGGATTTATATCTCAATGTTAAAATATGTGATGTACTCTTTATTTATAGCATTTGTTTTATTGGTTTATGTTTGAAAACATGTCTGATGCTAAAGGATGCAATAATGTACTTAACTAATCAAGTATAATGATATCATGTAGAGCCCTGACCATAGATTCGTTAGTGTCAGAAATTAAATGATGGTGAAATAGGTTTTTCTAAGGGAACTCCTGGAGCACATACTTTTGAGTATGTGGGGGTTATGGACGTGAATAAATTCATACCAATCCATAGAAGAATGGGAATTTGTATGAAAAACGCTTTCTGATGGAGCTAACCATTTTGATAGTAAATCAAAATCGATTATTCTTTACATCCTAATGTAGGATTTGATGTAAGATGTACTTTTAATCTATCAATCCTTCATTATATGTTTATGCCGGGATGATGTATCACTAATCCACTGATGATGATGTTAATGCCGCATCGGTGTGAGATAAACAAGAAATCCCTCGATGGCGAAGAGAGTACAGAATGCCACTGTAACTCTAACAGCGAAGTTGCCAGAATACCCTGGAAAGCTATTATAGAAGAGACACGAGATGTCATGCATGTTGATCCTCATACTGACTGAGGAAGATGAGGTCATAAGAATCCAGCTCTTTTGATGACCTATGTATGGTACGGATGCGATTTCATAATGGTCAGTTGGAGTATGAGCGGTATACCTCATCTCCGTAGGGCATAATAATGTTTGAAAAACATAATCAGCCGTGTAGCATAACTGCTTAGGTTGATCTATGTGAAACAATGATTGATGATACATTGTTTAGAATGTTCTAGTTAAATAACTAGTATACATGTCCTTCATATTCTTATTTGAGCTATGCTTTGATATTCAATTAGTTATAATTGAAAGGATTGCTTAAAGTGAATGTTGCTTACTAAATATTAAGCATGATGTGGAATGTTTTAAGTTATACTGTTTATTGTTATTCCTTTATTGCAATAACAAAGCTTTTGGTGGAGAGTTATAACTCTCGCTGGGACAATTATTCAATTGTCTCACCCCTGTGGGATTCGACTTTTTCGGTAGACGCCGAGGATGAAGGAACCCATCAGTGGGTGAGCAGCAGCAGCAACCTCAGGGACAGCAGTGATCCTCAGGTGGACACACTGACTGTCAAGTCTTGTAGATAGTATGTCCTATGTGTCGTCTCTGTACTCTCAGGTCCTAGGAGTTAGTAAATTTGAGATTTTGTATCTTGCCTTATACAGTTAACAAGGTGGTTGATGTTGTAACCTCGAGATGTAATGATGGATCAGTTTGTAAATGACATATCATGTTTCTTTATGAAAGAGTTTTACCGTTTGAAGATCTCATTACAAAAAGTTGTAAATGTTTAGTGATTTTTAATAATTCCGTTTCTAATTAATCGCTTCCGCATTCGTTGATTTCGTTTTTCTGAGACAGTCGCCACCGACATCATGAAGGCATATGATTCTATGGTTTGGAATTCTCTTTGGAGAATCATGGAGGCAACGGGCTTTACTGAAACCTGGATTGGGTGGATGAGAGAATGTACTGAAACGACATCTTTTTCTATATTGGTAAATGGAACACCTACAGGGTTGTTTCGTGCTTCTAATGGTTTAAGATAGGGTGACCCCTTATCACCGCTCCTCTTCACCATCATGATGGAGGGGCTTACTAATGCTATTAAGATTGCAGAACAACAGTGCAAGATCAAAAGCTTCAAAATTAAAGGTTGTGAAGCTATGACACACCTCATTTTTGTTGATGATGTGTTGTTGTTCTCAGTGGGACATGTCAATAGATTGAAACAATACAAGAAAGTATTGACCATCTTTGGCTGTGCTACTGGTCTTTACATCAATGCGATTAAATCCCAGATTTTCAACTCCAAATCCTGTGATTCTAGAAGAGGCAAATTGAAAATGGCCATGGGAGTAAAAAGAGGTCAATGGCCCACTAGATACTTGGGATTACCCATCATGGGTGGAAGAAGCTCTGTGAAAGATTTTAGTATGCTGGTTGACAAGATTAAAGACAAGGTGGACAAATGGTCAGGTATTAATATATCGATGGTTGGGCGTATGGTGCTCATCAGAACGGTCATTCAAAGTATGTTCAGATATTGGGGTGATCTCTGTGATGTACCTTGTGCCTGTCTGAACAGAATCAAATCTATGTATGTTGCATTCTTGTGGGGTGGACGTGGACATGGAGTGGCCTGGGACAAACTTACTAAACCGTATAAGAAAGGTGGTCTTCAGATTACTCATGGTCATAAAATCTTGGAGAAATGCACTATGAAGAGTATTGAGAAATGTTGTAACCTGGCTGATAATGTCTAGGTACAGTGGATGAGGAACAGATATGGACCCATCATCACGCTGGAGGGTTGCTCCAATCCATCCAAGATCTGGAGAAGTATGTGCAAGCTATATGAGGAAAAATATGGAGTTCCTTCTATTGATCCTTTGGGTAATGTAGGGGTCATATCTACATTACCCAACATCACAATAGTGACGAACCTGATGTGTCATGGTTCCATGTTGTTTGGGGCAAATTTCATTGCCCTAAGAGGAGCACTCTCTTGTATAGAGCCATGCTTGATAGGCTGTCCACAAAAGATAGAATGGATGGATGGGGTATTCAGATTGATACAATTTTCTCTTTTTGTAACTCAGTTACTGAAACAAATGAACACTTGTTTTTTGGTTGCATGTATTCCAAGAACATTTGGCAGATTGCTTGCATACAGAACGAGTGGGGATATTAGGTGCCTGATAACCTTTCTAGAGTCATCAACTAGACATCGAGAAGGTTCGACAAAAAAGGGAATGATGCTAGCGTTCGTGGGTTGTTCCTGGCTTGTGTCTATTATCACTTATGGAGGGAAAGGAATAGAAGAATCCATAATAGTATTTCGGTGGATGAAAAAGGCTTGTTAAAAATGATTAGATCTGACATGTGCTGGGTTTTTGCTACTAAGCCCGACCTAACTGCTAACCTCAGCTCAAATACTAAGTTGTTTTGGGGATTTTGTAGATAACACCCCCAGATAGCTTTAGTGGCATGGTGCCTTTTGTAATGGGTGGCCTAGTGCCTTTTGTACTTGTATAGCTTCCTATACCTCTTTTTGGTAATATTATTTACCGATTTCCAAAAAAAAGTGTACCCAACGCATGTGATGAGTGTAGTGATTTTAGGTCAAAGAACCACAACCACCACCATCACTGTGAGAGATGACTATGACTTCCATGATGATGTATTCCATGTGTCAATCTCACGGTGGATCTGTTTGATACATTATTATCTAATATGTATATGTGTGCTTGGTTTGATATAGACATATCATGACTAATGAGATTATATCATCAACAAACTCAGACATTGATCTTATGTGTCATTGTTATCTATCAACCTTCCACAATGACAATCGATCAGGGACATAATCATAATATGTATATGTACTCTTAACATCTATATGATCTCATTTCCCCAAGTCTTGTACTTGAAGACGTACTTAATTGAGTAATATTATTATCTAGACATTATAATGTTACATCATGATCTCATAACTGAACTAAACAGAATAAATTGAAATCATTCCATTATTTATTAATCAAATCAATTACAAGTCATGCCATTACAATCAACATATGATTGGCTCTATGGGCATACATACCAAGAGGCTTCCACTTGCACTTAGAGACAATCGCCCATGAATTGTATTCTAAGTGATCTAACATGACCATTATGCTTCTGTTGTGAAAGTTTCTTTCTCAAGGGATCAACAACATTATTCTCAGTTGGTACTCTGCAAATCTTTACATCTCCTCATTTCATGGTCTCTCGTATGAGATGGAACCACCTTTGTAGATGCTTTGAGAGCTTATGTGATTTGCATTCCTTAGCTTGTACAATAGCTCCATTGTTGTCAAAATATATATCAATTGTGTTGTGGATGCTTTGAAAAACCCCAAGTTGTGTAATGAACTTCTTGATCATACAACCTCCTTTGTTACATTAGATGCAGCAATATGTTTGGCCTCTGTTGTTGAATTGGCAATTGTCGCTTACTTGGAAATCTTACATCATAAAAGTCCATTGTTTAGACAAAACAATAATCCTTATTTTGATTTGTAATCATCTTTGTTAGTTTGGAAGCTTGCATCAGTGTAGCCTTTTTCCACCAACTCTTCCTCTCAGTCGTAGAGCTAGAATTGATCCTTAGTTCTTATCAAGAGCTTGAGGATGTTCTTCACGGCATGTCTAGTGAGCATCACCTGGATGTGACTGATATTTGCTAGTCATGCTCAAGGCATACGAGACGTCTGGATGGGTACACAACATTGCATACATGATTGATCCAATTGCTGAGGCATGTGGAATTAATCTCATGTATTCCTTTTCTTCACAAGAACTAGGACTTTGAACTTAGAGATGGTCACTCCATGCAATTCCAGATGGTTTCCTCTCTTTGAATTCTCCATGTTGAACTGCTTCAACACTTTGTCAATGTATGTTCTCTGACTTAGTCCAAGAATCCTTATGGATTTATCTCTATAGATCTTTATCCCCAAGATGTAGGACGCTTCTCCCTAGTCTTTCATAGAGAAAGTATTTCCACGCCATGTCTTTACCTTTTTTAAAGTAGGGATGTCATTCCACATTAATATTATGTCATCTACATACAATATGAGGAATGGCATTGTGCTCCAACTAACATTCTTGTACACACAAGGTTCATCTTCAATTTAAATAAAGCCAAACTCTTTGACAATCTCATCAAAATGAAGATTCTAGCTCCGAGATGCTTTCTTCAATCCATAGATTGACCTTTGTAGCTTACAGACTTTATTTGCATCCTTTGGATGTATAAAACCCTCATGAGGTGTCATGTGCACATCCTTGAGGAGATTCCCATTAAGGAATGTAGTTTTAGCATTAATCTACTAAATCTCCTAGTCATGATAAGCTGCAATGGTAGTATGGCCTTGATGGACTTAAATGTCCACTGGAGAAAAGGTTTCATCATAGTAAAAACTTTGAACTTGGCTGATACCCTTTGTAACCAATCTTCCCTTATAGGTTTAAACGTTTTCATCCATGTCAATCTTCTTCTTGAAGACCCATTCGCACCCTATGGGTTATACCCCTTTAGGTGGATCCATCAAAGTCCATACTTTGTTGGTATACATGGAATTCATCTGAGATACCATGGCCTCAAGCCATTGCTCAGACTCTGATCCCTCAATAGCATCTTGATAGGATATTGGCTCATCATCTATAACCAATTCACTGCCTTCCTAAGTTACAAGTGTAATGACCATCATCAAACCGACAAACAAATCGTTACTAATTAAGCAGAATAAACATAATAAGCGGATTAAAAAAATCACTAAAATTTAAAACTATTTTGCAAGGAGATCCTTTTCCAGAAAACTTTTACTGAAAGATCCAAAACTCATACATATCATGATTACATTGTACACCATCACATCTTGAGGACAACATATAATAGTTTCTCTATCAAAACACATACTGGAGCAACATAAAACCTCGAGGCATTCAAGCTAAAATCTCAGATCATTTATGAAACCAGTACGAACCAACTCCAAGGACCTGAGAGTACAGATACGACGCATAGGACTTCTATTTACAAGACATGACAGACAATACACTCAACCTGAGTTGTCACTGCTGCCTCCGTTGTTGTTCCTTCTCTACAAAAAAGATCTTTGCCACCTCGTGCATGTCCACCTAAAAAAATGTGGATCCCACAGGGTGAGACAATTGTCCCAGTGAGAGGTATAACTCTCTATCGACCATATTATTATTGCAAATAAACATTATAAAACTAAGCAGGGGCTCTTTTATATTTAACAGGCAGGATTAATCATTGTATGAACAGAATAAGATAATCTCCTTTCTTAAGGAGAACATTGCATCTACCCATGGTAGAGTTATAAATCATCTATCTACTTTGCAAGGAATGTAAAGAAACATAAATAGCATCTATCAAGTAAGATGTATAACTATATTACGCATCAAACAATGTTTTCCATATTCGCTCCTTATGCAGATATGCTACACGGATGAACATATTTTAACATTCATGCTTATACCCTAAGGAGATGAAGTATACCATTCATGCTCCAACCGACCACAAACTTCTCACAAGTCGGTACAATACAAGGTCATTGGAAGAGCCAGCTTCCAAGACTTCACCTATCTTGGTCAGTACGAGACCACTGGAAGTGACATCTCATATCCATCTACAAACAGAGCATGCCAGGGTATAGTGGCATCTTCTCTCAGAGCTAAAACATCAACTACACTCTCTAAGGGGAACATCTACTAACAATCGTCCCCAGTTATGAAATCATCGAGTCATGGTGACACAAGCACCATACTCTGAGCCGTGGGCCAGTTCACTATGCTCAACATAGAGTCTATGACTGAAGTCGTACTCGAGCCAGGATATGACATGTAACCAAATCCCCATTCATTTTGGGCTCGTAAGGGGATCGGATAACACATGGCCATCCGTACTTACGCCCCCACATACTCAAAAGTATGCACTCTAGGTTATGCCACGGGGAACCCGTTTCACCATTCAACAAATCCTGACACTGATGGATCTATGGTCAGGGCAATGTTTTATAGTTACTAATGATGTATTACATGTATTACATCATTCTTTTAGCATAAAACAAGTTATCATTATTAATCACAACAAATGCTACAAAGAAAAGTGTAATACATCTATCACGTACTTTTCAGATCTTTAAAACACATGATACTTGGGATCTCAGTCCCTCATCTCATTACTGGGAATTCTTATCCCTTAACATTATAATCCTAATTACTAGATTTGGGTATTCAAACCCTTAGTTCATCACTGAACACTGTTACCACTTATCAGGTAACTAATACCTCTAGGTCCTCAGACCAAGGTATACATGATACTTGCGGCACAAGCATCTCACATGGCTCACAAGGCCATTGCACATCTTGTCACCTCTCACTGGGAAAAAACTTATTCACATGGCTCGTAAGGCTGTTACACATCTTGTCACCTCTCACTATGCAACAACTTATTCACATGGCTCACAAGTCCATTACACATCTTGTCACCTCTCACTAGGCAACAACTTATTCACATGGCTCCCAAGGCCATTACACATCTTGTCACCTCTGACTAGGAAACAACTTATTCACATGGCTCACAAGGCCATTAATCATTATACTTGTTATACAAGTACTTAACATGCCTTACAAGGCTTATGCAATAAGAGAAATACAACCTTCCCATTATTAGGGTTAGGGTTTCCCTTTATAGTCGAATAGGATTTCAAGTTCATATTATTAATTCAAACCCTAATTCATTGCTCCACACATCTAGGAACATACATTGATATCATAAGTATTCAATCATACTTATTTATTCTCATCTTTTATCATTAAATGATAATCAACACAAAGTATGAGTTTCTCTCTCATCCTCACTAGGATATTGATTACATCATACTTTATTAACTACACTTAACCCTTTCTCAAGGCATGTTAGCCAACATTTATCAAAGGACATTACATCTCAATGTAACAATTGACATGACACACTTCATGTGTTACTCATTCATGTATATTGGATTTAAGGTGCATCAAGGTATATCAACCTTGAGGTGCTGGATGTGATATTTATCATGTCTTGATATATCACTTCGCTCATCACTTTTAACTTACTTAAGTTCATCAATTTATCTTGTATTAGGGCATTTCCCATCCTAGTACTTTATGCACTAACTCATCACATTTAGCATGTAGTTTTTGGTCATAAGTTCCACATTTGAATTATCCAACCATTATAAATGATATGGGCTAATCTCGAGTTAAGGCACTGTTGATATACCGTTATCAACCACTTTAGGTGTTCTACCTATCAAGGTATTAACCAAGCCACATCATTACTTGGTGTTACACTCATCACTCCTAAGAGTGTTTTACCCTCACCTTTACAAGGTGCATCAGATTGAATCATGTATGTCAAGTTGAACACATGTATTGGATTAGGTGTATATCGATCTAGGCATCATCATATCCCTCAGACCCTTACCCATTAACGTATCAACCTTACCATTCATATGGTGTATAAACTTCACCATACATGACTGTAACATCCTCACCTCTCTTGAAGATATTGGCCACACCATACTTTAGTGTATTGGCCATCACATGTTCTAGGGTATTAACCACCTTACCACTTTTTTCATCTAGTGTATTGGGTTACCCACCATATCATTTTAGAGATATGTGATCAACACCATATCGTCCAAGAGGTGTATGCTTAACCCAATATCAGTTTAGAGGTGTATGCTTGCTACCCATATCACTTTAGAGGTGTATGTATGCTTACCATATCGGGCAAGAGGTGTATGTATGCTTACCATATCGGGTAAGAGGTGTATGCTTGCTTTATATCATATCAGGAAGAGAGGTGTGTGTGTGATTCACACCATATTGGGAAGAGAGGTGTGTGTGTGCTTCACACCATATCGGGTAGAGAGGTGTGTGTGTGCTTCACACCATATCGGGCAGAGAGGTGTGTATGTGGTTCACACCATATCAGGAAGAGTGGTGTGTGTGTGCTTCACACCATATCAGGCAGAGAGGTGTGTGTGTACTTCACACCATATCAGGCAGAGAGGTGTGTGTGTGCTTCACACCATATTGGGCATAGATTTGTGTGTGCTTCACACCATATCGGGCAAAGAGGTGTGTGTGTGTGCTTCACACCATATCGGGCAAAGAGGTGTGTGTTTAACCCAATATCATTTTTGAGGTGTTTGCTTGACCTCATATCATGCAAGCGGTGTACACTACACCATCATATCATGCAAGAAAGTATAAAATCATATCCATATCATTTTAGTGAAGTAGGTGGATCACCATATCGGGTTAGAGGTGCTTGCTTGTGTGCTTGAACCCGATATCACTTTATAAGGTGATACCATCTTCTTCAAGCTCTAGACCTTTATTCTAACTGTTATAGTTCATGGAAATAGGTCTAAGAAACTTCTAGAACTCATAATATCATCAACTATTTCAGAAAATTTCGGAATTAAAAGTAGATCATTAAGTATAGCAATTTAGGTGATGAATAATAACATGATAGAGTTCAAGTTATATAACCCGCCTCAAGAACAACTTCAAAGCTCCAAGCTCCAAAGCTCCACATTCCTAAGCTTGAAGATGACTTATCAAAAGTCCAATTCTCGTTCACAACTCCTTCATATACAAGGAATCACCATGGATAAGAAATCGGTGAAGAAGAAAAGAAAGGAAGATCATAACCTTAAAATCATGCTTCAATCCAAGGTTGAAGATGATCATGGCCTCACCTTAGGGTTAAGTATGAGCTCCTTCTTGCTCCTTAGAACCTATTCATGATACCCTACTACTCATGCACGATATGACACCACTCATGCACGATATGCCACCACCCTTGGCCGATATCCCCCTCACTTGTGATCAAAACACTCCATTATGTCCGATATCACCCTACTGGGCCGATATGAACTTTCTATGGATGATACCCAAGGCCTATGCACGATACCACATCACTCTTTCATGATACAAGGACCCTATGCACGATATCTAAGAGCAAGGAGGTGGTAGGATCTGAAAACGTTCACTAAGGGGTGAAAGAAGGGGTATATATACATGTTGTTCATGAAGAAGTGTGAAAATGAGGTGTCATCAATTTGAGCTACTAGGTGCCACGTGTCCATGCATGGTTGACACATGTACTTGCATGCACTCTATCTTTATATTTCCATGCAAAACAAAAACTTGAGGATAATGCAGGGGATAAGGGTCGGCCCCCTTTGGTTATCTTCTAGGACAAGCCACTTCCATTCACATTAGTATATTCACAAATTTAATGCAACCTTTTCCAAAGGAAAGTTGCAAGCTGATAACCATTGCTTTATTGAGGTGGTTATCTCGTTATTGAAGAGTCAAAGATTTAACAACACGACATGGGGTTATCCTATTTGGCTCCTTGGCCGATAGGGCTCCCATTTAATCACTACAACACGATACGCTTAATACAAGCTCAAATTAGGGTTTCCATTCAACCCCTTTCTTGGTCTTTTCATCACCAAGAATACCATCACTCATAATTGATTCAAACATGGTGTCTCATTCATTCTCTCTCCTATACATGATACATAGAGGAAGTAGGAACACTCTAGAGGTGGTAATTTTCATATCAACCCTACATTTTGGGTAAATTACAATTTGTACCAAAATTGGTGCACAAGGTACTAGCATCATTCAAACATGTTCAAAATTGGAATTTAGGCTTTCCAAAAGCCACCACTTAGCATCATTCTCTCTCTTATGATTCTAAAACATATAGGGCACGTTCAACATGTGACATATTGCAATATAACCCCTCAACTTGGGTAAATTGCACTTTGGTCCAAAATAAAAGAAACATTGCTCAAACAACATTCAATCAGGACCAAACTTGGAACATAAATGTGTCACATGATAAAAAAAACACATTAGAGGATTATATTAAAGTTCTAAGCAACTTACTTATCCAAAAGAAATAGGGTTACCTCATAACCCAGGTCAGGTTCATTACAACAAGATATACAAATCTTTTAGGCTAAAGGTGTGTCCTATTAGATCTATGAGGTTCATGTGTTACTTGAGGAATTTGAGACTCCACTATATATTGTGATTCTCTTTGTTCCTCTTGTTCATCTATCAGTTCACTGTTTTCTTGTTGGTTTTGAACCTCTTTGAGTTCCACTTTTATCCCACTGATTCCTTTGGAAATGATATCCATCTCAAGGAATGCAGCATTCCTGGAAACAAACACTTTGTTGTCAGATTGGGAATAAAAGTAATATCCTCTTATTTCTTTAGGATATCCAACAACATAGCATTTATCAGGTTTATGACTAAGCTTATCAAAAAACATTCTTTTAACATAAGCTTTACATCCCCAAATCCTCATAAAAGACATTTTGGGACATTTCCCATGCCAGATCTCATATGGTGTCTTTTGAACTGATTTAGATGGTACTAGGTTTTTAGTGTATACACGGCGGTATGTAGATAAAAACCCTAGAAGGTAATCGAAAGCTCAACTAAACTCACCATCGATTGCACCATATCTACCAGTGTCAGATTCCTTCTTTTTGACACATCATTATGCTGAGGTGTACTAGGAGGAGTCCATGGGGATACAGTCCCATGGGCTCTAAGAAGGTTCTCAAACTCTTGGTTTAAGTATTCTACACCTCGATCGAAACAAAGTTATATAATACTTTCACCAAGTTGGTTCAGTACTTAATTCATAAACTCCTTGAACCTATCAAGAATTTCTTACTTATGTTTCATTAAATAAACATTGTCGTACCCACTGAAGTCATCAGTGAAGGTAATGAAGTATTGATACCCACCTCTGGTGGTTGTTCTAAAAGGTCCACGCACATCAGTATTTATGAGTCCTAATAGATCACTAGCCCTCTCATTGTTACTAGTGATAGGGGTCTTAGCAATTTTTCTCCTTAAATAAGATTCACATGTCTCTATTGATTCCAAATCAAAAGAGTCTAGATAACCATCGTTATGGAGTCTAGATATAAGATTCTCATTTATGTGCCCTAGAAGAAAATGCCAAAGGTATGTTTTGTTTGAGTGTTTGACTTTTAGCCTTTTAGTATTTATGTTATATACATATGTCTTTCGATATAACAAATAAAGACCATAAGACATTGGGGCACTTCCATAAAAGATCTCATCTTTTGAAATAGAACGTCGACCATATTTAATATGGAATTCAAATGCATCCTTGTCCATACAAGATACATAAATGATATTTATATTTATAGAAAGTACATAATAGCAGTTCTTTAACTCTATTACAAGCCTTGTGGGTAGAGATACATTATAGGTTCCAACTGTGTTTGTCGCAACTCTTACGCCATTAGCAACTTGCAGTTCCACCTCACCATTATCCAAAGGCCTACTTCCTTTCAGTACCTGCATATGAGAACATATGTGAGATCCACATCCAGTATCTAGTATCCATGATGATGAAGTAGATAGGTTTATCTCAATAATGTATATACCTGAAGTGGAGATCACCATCCCCATCTTCTACTTCTTGAATGCCTTCAAGTACAAAGGATGAGACCCTCTTACACTTTTCTTTCTCCTTATCTTGAGTGTTGAAGATTTGGATTTGGGCTCCACCTCAAAACTCTTCTTGGTCTTTCTTTGATCCTTAGACTCAATCTCACTGATCACCATCACGTTCTTGTCCTTATTCAATTTTGCTTCAGCATGAATCAACATGGCAAGAAAGTATGACATTTGTCTAGCCATATTATTCACATGATAACATGCAATAAAGTGACTATATGATTCGGTCATTGTCTTTTGAATCATATCAGTGGTCAACTCTTAGCTCAAGGTGAATCTCAGTTCTCCAAGATGATACACATGTCCAGTCATACTGAGCACATGCTCTTCTATTGAGGTTCCCTCTGTCAGCATTGGCTCAAGTAGCACCTTTAGGATATCATCCCTTTCTTGCTTTACAAGACCAAGTGTCACTTTCTTAAGATGTGTTATAATCTCAAGAACACTCATATCCTCACATTTATCATGCAACTCATAGTTCATGTAGGTAATAATAAGGTACTTTATCTCTAAGGAATCATTGGCATGCTTCCAGCAAGCATCCACTTGTGCCCTAGGTGCATCAAGAGTAGATATTTTCAGTACTGGTTTATCAAAGATATAGAGCTTGCACTCTTCATCAAAAACCCTTCTCAAAGTCCAAAACCAGTCGTGGAAATTTGTCCCATCAAGTTTTTACTTCTTTAGGACCAATCACAACACAAATTTGTTTGTCATTTGATTTTACAAGAGAAAATTTGCATTTGTCGAAAAAAAACCTTTTGATTTGATTTGATTTGAAAATTTTGATGATATTAATTAGGTATTTACTTATATCACTCCCAATATTTTATTCAAATTGAAAGCCCTCAATATCAATTCAAAATATTGCAACATACAATATTCTAGTGGGCCAGATCCAAGATAATTTGACTATGGCCCGATCAATCTGCAAAACACAGTCAACCATCAAGGTAGTCAACTCTTCCCAATTGCATCATATGCAATTCTAGTGCTTCTGGGCCCAGACACTCTGAGAATCACCAGTCAAGCCTGACCCAAAATCTGGCACATTAACAATGCTCACCGTGAAGGCAGAACCTGCATGATTACCATCACACTTCCACGAGATAGACAACACACCATGAGAAGGTGTAACCTATTCTTGGTCGATCAAGTTTTTCATGTATGCCACTTTGGGAAAGCATCTAAGACTTTGATATTTTAGTTGAAGGAGTTTGTATTTATAAATACATATACTTTGTCCTATCACCACATATATAGTATGTATCATATACATTCTATGTCCCATAACAAAAACATGCAATAAAAGAAATTGATGGTTATGGCCAGCCTAATGTAATTCCTTGAAGACACAAGGAATTACGTCATCCTAGGTACATCACATGCAAAAACATGTTCTTGATGAAAATCTTTGCTTGCCAATCTAGGTTGATCGGTTCAACCCTTTAATCGATTGGCTCGCCTCCTGGTCGGTTGTTAGGTCGCCTCATGGGTCGTCTGGTTCTATCGATCCACCATTTGCTAGCTCTTCCATCTGATCAGTTGGGTCCACCAGTCATTCAGTCCATCTCGTCATTCTGGTCCTTATTGGTCCTCTAGCCGGTTGGCTTGCCTTCAGGATGTTCTTGTTCTTCTTCATTAACAAGAAAGTAAGCTATCCTCTTACATGATTATAGATAAACCTCAAGTTACATATGACGGGAGCAAAGGTAGGAAAGAATTAACTTTACGTTAGAAACAGAATATAGAGGCTCAGTTCACATATTGAGATAAAAGGATACACCACCCATGCAACCATGCACAGATAATAGGAGTTATTGGTCATAACCATGATACACATCTACCTTCAAAACCACTTTTAGGATGACGTGTGTCAATTCCATATATTATACATATATATATTAGTTTGGAATTATTGTGGTGTTGAATTTTACAAGATATTATTTGTGTCACATGCAATAATAAAATGATAAAAAACCCAAATTTGATCATATCAATTATCCCATAATATAGTAGATTGAAGTTGGCTCTAACACCACTATTGGGGAAATATGACTACAGATTAGGCAGTGAAAATAAAAAAAAAATCTAACATATTCCCCATAACCAGTGGATTGCGTCAATAAATATAAGATGGAAAGAATGGTTTCGAGGATATGCATGGTCCTGGAGCAAGTCCAGCAACAAACCTCATCATTGTAGTTGTGCAACTCTAACTCCAAGTTGTATTGGGACTCGTCTAACTTCTCCTCCATGGACAAAAAACTCGAACCTCATCTTCTACAGAAGCTCTTCTAGTCACGGACTGCTGGTTGACAATGCCCTCCTAGAGGTAGAAAACTATCTCTCACCTTTAGAGAAGTCCACACAGACCGCCTAGAACTCCCGTCATCCTACTAGAATCGATAGGAAGGAGTCGTCCCTTCTGTTGGAAAACTATTCACCAACTTGCTCTCCAACAACAATGATATCAGTTGTTCCCTCCCTTACTATCCCTCCCTAGTCGTCTAGGACTTGCTTTGACTCTCGTAGCTACCATAACTAGAGAGGACAACAATTGTCAGAGCAACTTCATTCTCAATTATTTGTGTTGTACTTTGGAAAGCCCCAAGTACCCCTCTATTTATAGGAGAGGTTAGGGTCTAGGTTCTCAGTCAGTGCGGTAGTGGAAAGAACCTGAAGATCTTGAATTTATGCAACCTGCGACCACCCAAACGGCCGTTTGGCACAATAAATGATTGTCTGGCATGAGAGATGGTTGTCTATCACTATGAGATGGTCATTTTGTAGTTTCTCAATTGCACATAAAATTGGCAATTTGTTTCCCATTAATGTCAAGTATCAATTCCTTATAACAAGTAACGTGTAACTGAAACAAACACAAAAAGTATTTAGAACCGAACTGAATGATATCACTCATGTGAGATGGCCATCTCGGTCACCCAGACGGTCGTCTGGTGACCCTAGTTGAACCAGTCATTTCGGTCAGTTTGCAGCTTAGCCAAATTCAACTCGAATCAGCTTGACACTTCCAAACACCCATCTCAACCCTAGAGACAATCGTTTGGCACTCCAGACGGCTGTCTCACTCAGTGAGATGGGCATTTGGCAGTACAGTCAGCATTATTTTTTGTGTGAATCAATTACCTAAGCATTTTAGTAATTAAATAAATTTTCATTCAAGATTATAAACTCCTCTTCTAGGTCGATACCTATGTGTGTGACCCTATAGGTCCCATATTACGTTGGAAGTGAATGTCAATATCAACTTATGACATCACAAGCAATGAGCGGTGCCTAGTCATATATCAATGCTACCCAAGTAAATGGAAAGTTGGAGAGCAACTTCAACCTACAATCTGTGTATGGTATTGTAGTGTTTGTATAGTTTCTTTGTCACTGATGTCCAGCTTGAACTCGAGGCATGGAGCAGTCTTCTTCCTCATCATTCAATCTTGTTTCTTGAACCAGAGAAGACTATCTAAGATATCTGTAAGCTCAATATCACATGTTCATGGCCATGCATTTCTCAATCTCGCTAATCAAGAGACCTAGAACATAAAACTCATATAGGAGGGACAAATCCCATTTCTATCACTCATAGTCTATCCCCATGTACCAAAGTCACCCAATCATCACCTTTATAACAACCCATGTTTTAGGATTGTGTCTGATGATGTCAAAGCGCACCCAATGATATATGATGAGTACAGTGATTTCAGGTCTATGAACCGCAATCACCACCATCACTCTTAGAGCTGACTATGACTTTCATGATGATGGCTTTCATGTGTCAGTCTCATGGTGGGTCTGTCTGATACATTGTTCTCTAACGTGTATCTGTATTCTTGGTTTGATATAGCCATATCATGACTAATGAGATTCTTCCATTGACCAACGAACACTCTGATCTTATGTCTCAATGTTGTCTATCAACCTTCCACAATGACAACCGATCAGGGAAATAATGGGAATATGTATATTTACTATTAACATATGTATGATCTCATTTACCTAAGCCGTGTACTTGAATACATACATCATTGAGTAATATTATTCTCTAGACATTTATAATGTTGCATCGTTATCTCATAAATGAATTAAATAGAACAAATTGGAATCATGCCATTATTTATTAATCAAAACAATTACAATTCATGCCATTACAATCATCATATGATTGGCTCTCTAGGCATACATACCAACAGTATCATCATCTTGTCATACACAACAATGCTTAAAAAGAATATATTTTAGCATTTTAAAGGTTTCTAGAGCAAGATTTAAGTTATGCATGTAAAAAGTAGGAAAGAAATGCATTTAAGGTTATATCACTCGTCCGATAGGGAAGAAAACCAAAATCTAAGATGGAAATCTCCAAAATCAGTAACAAAACATCAAGCTCAATTCACCAAAGCTCCAAGAATGCCTCTTCTTTCCATGAACAGGGTGTTTCTAGAGAAATGAAGGAAGAAAAGAGAGTTCTCTCTACCCTTATGTGTAGGTTTCCATTAAGAAGACATCATGGAACTTGGTCGTAGCAGGGAAGAGGGTGAAGAACAATAAGGAAAATGGGTATAAAAATAGGGATCGTGCACGAATGGAGAAAGGATCATGATTGATAGTCTTAAATCACTCTAAGTAGAACTCAAACTCGAGCATGCATCCATGAAAAACATGCAATCACTGACCTAGATGGGTTCTCGTCGACCTTTGGATCACAACACCAAGATCGCAAGAGATAAGAAGAGAGAAAAAAGAAAAAGAAAAGAGGGGGTATTTACAAGTGGGTCGATCAATAGGATTGACTTCCCGTCAATTAGTAGACCCATCAGGCAACGATTTAGAAGGCTCGTCGGTGTTGGTTTAGAGATCCCCTCAATTGATGCTCGGTGAGGCACACACACAATTTATCCAGAAGCATGTCATGCACAAGGGCAAATTGTGCGCTCGTTGTGCAGAAACTTGTTGCCTCAGAGAACTCATTGGTCACCAAAAACTCATCCGTCAACGAGAATTTTGTTAGTCATTGAAAATTCATTGTCCAGACGAACTGAAAAAATTCCATCAGTCAGCTACCTCGTTGGTCGTTGAAGGCTCAACGACGGATGAAATTCTAGATTGGTTAGCAAAAGACCCCGTTGGGCACCAAAAGCTCATCGGTCAATGAGATGGCAGAACCCATCAACCACCTAGCCGTTGGCCAATGAAAATATAACATTTCTACTAGCAAATTTATGCGTAGACAAATCCCATTGAAGTAAAGTTCAAAAACATTCGAAGGAGAAATACAATTATAAGATCCTTAAGAACATCATGAATCATCTCAAGCAAGAGTTAAAATTACCCTTAGGCTTCCAAAAAAAGGTTAATTACATAAAGGTCCACAAGTTATAGAATCGTTATTATTACTACATCATAATCCAAGGTGAAATTTCTAAACAAAACATCCAATTAAGTCAAACAAGTATGTTTATGATTTAAGTAAAATTGAAAACTTTAGAGTAGTGGATGTAGAAAGATAAAACAAATATAATAATGATATAGATAACTACAAATAGAAATATGAGACAGTATATAAAAAGATACTACGTTAAATATAATAACGTAATAGAAAAACACACAGACCCAACACGGAAATCAATCCGGGTATTGGTCTAACAATGACTAACTATGGTGATGGTAAACTCTAACTTGATATATAAGCTATTTCTATCGATGCACATTATCATTTTCATAAAAAAAATCGATACATACTATTGGGGTGTAATAATATATATTCTTACGTAGATCAGGTATACTATTAATATATTGTTGTTATAACGACACGAACCCAAAAGTGATCATGCAGTTCATTCCATCTATGTGATTCTAGAGTCTGCAGTGAAACAAATTGGCATAAAACAACGCACCTTTATACACATAACCAGTGGCGTAGCCACATGGAGGCACAGGTGGGCACGGACCCCACCTGTGTTTGTCAAAATGTACATTAATCAAAGTATTTTTAATATAGATTTTAGAAAAAATACATGTAATATTGTGTTTGGTGTCGTACCCATTCACCTGCGGCAACAAGGTGCCCACCCTTTAACTAAATTCTGCCTCCGCCACTGCACATAACTGTACAACAAATACACATAGCTGCCACCCAGCTGTTGGCCCAACTGATAAAAGGGGGAGCTCCCCAGCCAACTTACTCAGGTTCAAATTTGTCCGGATGCGGACTGGGTGTAAAAGAAACCGTCTGGTGGTCTCTCCGACCAGACAATGGCCGGGACAACATAATACTCTATCAGGTATGGCATTGGGATGAATGGCCACCATATGTCTGAATCCAGGATTTAGTATGAGTGAGTGGCCACAACGCGTCTAACTTCAGGGTCTAACTTGCTAGGATGAGTTCTTTAGTGACTTTACCTATAGGAGGCATTCATCATCGACATGAAAAATATACATAATTACATATGTGCTATAAAAAGAAACTGAGGTTACTTTTTATTACGTTTCTGGAATTTGTATGTGAAAATAAACACATGAAAATACTCAAAATATACATCTATTGGTACACATTCAAAGAATCGTAATGTTGTAGGACAGTATTTGATCGTTCTATTTCTGGTCCGTCGTTACAATATGTGTTTTGCATCTTTCTCCTGAAAAAACTAGATGATTGGATATTAAAAGAGATTGAAATACACCAACGTTTTGAAAGGGAATACGCATAGACTAAAATCAATTGAATTTCAACTATCTTTTAAAATTGTAATGCTATCAATATACACACATTGTGACATTTTGAATATTACTAATTAATATGTTTTTTTTCAATTTAACCTCTTCTACATATGAATATAATACGTCATCGTCAAGATGTATTACTATAACGTCTAACAAAGAATAGATATATTCTTTTCTAGAAAATTTTCAATTTACTGTTATGTGAATATGTGATACTATCATTGTTTGACATTTAAAATGCACACAAAACTTATGCAAATATAACGCATTACACATACAATATAAATTTAAATATCCAATGAATTTCATATTACATGCCAAAATAATTATTGGAATGGTTATACTGTAAATACATTGTATTAAGATTAAAAAGGTTTAAAAAACACCTACACATAATTACAAAATATATGTACATATGCATATAGGTGCACTGTTTCATATTAAAATACAGATCTATTTTATTAATATTGAAGTATTTATATATGACATTATTTTCTCTCTGTTTTGAAAATAAAAATAAAAATTTGTTTACTATAGCTATCTCATATGGTCTCTATTTAAAAGTGGACAATACCTTTTTACACCATAAACACTCATATTAGAATCCGAAGACTGGTTTCTAGATCTGGAATCGAGGTCAAGGTCTTTGCCGTGGTTGATAGTAAATAGCTCAGGCAGGGGTAGGGATGTATGACACCATATGGAGCTTTGCGTTGAACAAGACTTCAACGTTACTATGTGTTGCCACATTGATTTTTCGACAACGTCGGTGTGTGTTGTGTTTCTGTGTGGAAGGGAGGGGGCCAGATGTCTGATCACGTTAGAGTTCTTCCAAAGCATTTATACTCGAGCTGTACCGTGCTCCACACGAAACGGCAGATTCCATTAGAGAAAAGTGGGGCCCCTCCGTAAAATTTGATGATTTGAACCGTATCCTGATCAGTGTAAAAGGACTAGATAGACATGTGGGTTCTTTGTTGAAGGTGTTTTTTTATAAGGTGAGACATGTGGATTCTTTATTTTATGGAACAGTGTGATTCTGGGAATATTTGTGAGAGCGTTGGAATCCAAGAAGCATTGTTTGTGATTGTTTTATATAATACAATGTTTTCAAATATTTTTAGATACAAAATGTAAGCTAAGTATTTTTTAGGTAAAGACATTAGTCACTCCCTCCCTTAAACACATGTCAGAGTTAGGATTACTCAAGGGTTGGTAAAAAGAATTTAAGCTAAATGAGCATATAAATATCTAAATAATTTAGTTTCAGATAAATATTGACAAATTTAAATTATCTTAAAGCTAGATAACTAATTATGCTTAGAGTTTGAGCCCATGTTATAATCTTCAGACATCTTCAAGTATTTCTGGCTCCAACAATGAAGCTATTTAGATATTTATTCAACATCGTACTATCATTCCGGATCAAATTTCATTTATTTTGAACAACTTTACATCTGTTGTCACATACAGATAAGATTAACAGATGTTTTATATTTCATCTCAATTTTATGGTTCAGCTATAACAAGCTTGCAGCACCCTAATACACAATCCAACTAATGGATTATATGTTTAAATATTTTATTACATGTGTAACTTCAGAATATCACATTCTTGGATCATCTATTAAGAATTTTTTTTATTTTCTATTAATGGTAAATGACATACATTAGAAGGCACAGGATGTTTATATTAATATATCCCGTCAAACATGAGATATAGTTGTGACTTTTTGAAGCACATTATTACTTACTAGACACATACCACCACCCACCCACACCCCCCCCCCCCAACCCCCGGCGGCATGTGTATCAGTATAGATATATCCTTAGATATCTTTAGAGAAACAATATCTGCTAATCACGCAACTTTGTATAGGGATTATATCTTATAGAAATACAAATCGTATCATGACTGAACTCCCGGTCCGTTCCGATATGCAAGTTGGACCACCAATCAATGGACTGTTCGATGTGGTCAAGGGGCGATTTGGACGTAAAGAGCTGCTCCTGCGGTTCTACTTTTCTACCTTCGCTGGTACGTTGCTAGAGCCTAGCTTCCACAGTTCCAGTTGCAGCCTATATATAGCACACACACCCTAGCATGTTAGCTTCATCCTCTTTCAAGTAAATAGAACATCTCCAATAAGATTGTGTTTGAAAATCAACTCATGGCAAGGAAAACTCAAATGCTCCTGCTGTTCCTCTACTGTCTTCTAGTAGTGCTCCCTGCAATCTCCCATGCCATTGGCTGCGACGGCGCCTGTAACACAGACGACGACTGTGACGGCCAGCTGGCTTGTATCGCTGGGAGGTGCAACGACGATGCTGGCGTCGGCACCCACATATGCAGCGGTGGTGGAGGGGGAGGGGGAGGCAACCAGTGTACGCCTAAAGACCCAAACTCACCTCCGGTGACGGGCTCGACTCAGGCCATCCTTACGCTGAACGACTTCAGCGAGGGTGGGGACGGTGGGGGCAAGTCGAAATGTGATGAGCAGTGGCATGACAACTCCGAGCAGGTCGTCGCCCTCTCCACTGGGTGGTTCGACAATCGCTCTCGTTGTCTGAAGATGATTCGGATCACGGCCAATGGCAGAAACACCCTAGCGAAGGTGGTTGATGAGTGTGATTCCATTCACGGCTGCGACGCTGAGCATGCTTTTCAGTCGTCGACCTGCGACAATAACATCGTCGACGGGTCACAGGCGGTGTGGGATGCTCTCGGGCTTAACACAGAACTAGGCCGGGTGCCCGTTACGTGGACCGATGCGTAATAAGATTATTCCCACGGTATACTCCTTATTATACTAAGTATCATTAAAATAAAACTACCAGAATGTTTAAGAGATAGAATCTATCTTTGATGTTAGAATAAGCCCGTTGTTTATACGGACATAACGCTTAACGGATAAAGTTAAGAAAGGACGATATAGTATGTAGTATGTTGAAAAGTCCCACTGGTGAAGAAAGTTTGACGTGAGAGTGAAATACATGTGTTCCAGATGGTGATATTATTCTCGGATAAAGTGATCTTGAAGTCTTAAATAAGCTAAGGCATTGTTTTCTCAACATCCAACTCTACAGCCGAATTTGTTCTGGCCACCGCTTTGCTTAATTGGCTTTGCGTTCATGCTTTCCAGCAATAGAGGTGCTCATGTTCATGTCCATCCCTTCTTGGGTATTCAAACTCACAACTTGGATACATACTACGATAGTTTACTAACTACTGTGCCACTTCACAGCCAGATTGGCTACAAAAATATTAATTACCTACCCACAAAAATGGGTTGTTCATTAAGCTCAATCACTTGAATATTTCAATGGGAAATAAGGATAATTAGTCAATTCTTGACTGATACCAAAAAACCAAAATGGCAGGTTTGGCCATTTTGATGCCCAGAATGGCACGGTCTTTATCTTAATTTTCAAAATGGTACATTTACATTGAAATACGTCCCTATTAGAGACGTATTGCTCTGTCTGAGGGCAATACATCCCGACGGGTGACGCATTGCCCCACGGTAGAGAAATACGTCCCGGCTCAGGACGCATTGCCCTGCGGTGGAGTCAATACGTCCTGGAGCGGGACATATTGCTCTGTGAGAGAGCAATACATCTCTGAGCCAGACACATTGGTCTCACCGCAACGCAATACGACCCAGATCAGGACGTATTGCCCTTCTGTGAGACCAATGCGTCGGGCGTCAAGACGCCCCAACGGCTAGCGGAGCAATGCGTCTCCCCTAGGAACGTATTGCTGCCATACAACACCTGACTGTTACCCTGCCGTTGGGGTCCGCGGCGAGTGTCACATGGGGGCAATACGTCCCCAATGGGGACGTATTACTCTCCTATATATATATATATATATATATATATATATATATATATATATATATATATAGGAGACGAAATCAGTCTCGCAAACACACATTTCCTTCATTTCTTCATGTCCATCCCTTCTTGGGTATTCAAACTCACAACCTGGATACATACTCGATAGTTTACTAACTACTATGCCAATTCACTTGGTTACAAAAATATTAATTACCTACCCACAAAATTGGGTTGTTCATTAAGCTCAATCACCCGAATATTTCTATGGGAAATAAGGACAATTTGTCAATTCTTGACTGATTAAATAACCATACATAACTTCAAAAAAACGAAAAATAGCCATAGATAACTATGTTCAGGTTTCAGCGAACATACAACTGTTTTGATTCTGTATCCAAACTAATAGCATTCTTATGCGATGCAAGACGAAAGGAATATATGTAGTCGTCATAATTGTGAGAGAATGAACCCGTTGAATAGTTAGGCTCTAAGCTTGTTGATGAACGGAGATCATGGTCGTACGTGCAACTTTCTTGTTCAGAGTTTTTCTCGCAACTTTCCAGATGAACAAGATAGCCTTAAACACACACATAGAGGGGGAAGGGGAGGGGGAGGGGGAGGGAAAGAGAGAGACACAGACGATGGTAACAGACTTATATTTGAGGTAGAAAGATACAAACATCAAGACTGCAAAGAAGAACACTTCCCCATTAAACGTTTGTGCCTCCCACTTTCTCCTACTAGACTGTCAAACAATGCTTGGAACCCTATCATCACAGATTCAATAAGGCTATCTATCTAAAAAAGCATGAACCATAAGCTTAGCCGGGTCCCTCACGCTTCTCAATTACTGTCTTCTCTCCGCTCATTACATAGTATCTCAGTTGTATACCCCTCCCTTCTGTCATTGCCAAACATATATACGTTATTCATAGATCCTTACTATGAGAAGACACTAAAGATTAAAAAAAAAATTACACTTACTCAGCTGGTATACGATCTACAAGCTAAAAATTTGAGAAGCATGGGGCATCATCAACCTCATAATACATTCACACTATCTTGTACACAAAATCTCAACATCATTATGTACAAACAGCAAACTATTTGGTCAAAATTGATACTCCATAATTATTCCTCCAAAAACTCCCTCTAACACACCACCGGAAGCGCCAATACTCCATATTTTGATAATAGCTCAAAAAAACTATATACATTATAAAGGTATGAATATTCCACCCCTCTTATTCAAAAATACAAAATTTTGGAAAGACTTGTGGGTAGGAGGCAAAATCATTTTCCATATGAACCTCAATACCATCATACTACGGAACCTCAACAACAATACAATAGTAAGATTGATTCAACTCGTGTCACCGTGGAGAAATAACATATCAAAAAGTTGCCTTGAAAAGCTCCTTTGAAAGTCAGATATTAGCAGTATCAAAGATCAACTCTTCTCATCTATACCTTGATGAAAGTTCAATGGGTCTGAAGCGATCACTACACCTCCACATTAGTATATTCTTTCTATACACATGAATGCATCACTACACATTATTATGAAGTATTCTAAAAAATTAAATGTCTGACTAAAATCCACATTCTTATATGGATGATTGGACACAACGAACTTATATTTAGAGAAAAATGAAAAATAAGGGGTTTTTCATGGGTCAACTATCTACCATTTTTTTCATGTACACCTAGAAAATAATGAACACCTTTTTTCCTATGTGCGCACACAATAAACCTATAGGACCACTAATTCCAATGCCTAAATGAAATCAGTGACATATAGAACAAAATAATTCAGATACTAAACTAAAAAAGATCTAGAAACACATACTATAACTACCTTCGTTCCAAACCCACAAATATAATATGAAATGTTTGGATTATAAGAAACATGATTCTTTTTTATTACCAATTTATCTCTAACATAGACTTGCTCAAATATTTAACCGATCTTTATGATGACATTACCTAGAGTCATAGTTGATGTAGGTAATATGACCATGGAAACAGAACAAGTCCACTCCCTACAAACTCAATGATGACAATATGGGAAATGGTACATATATGTCGAAGAAAATTCTTGAGGACACTTAAAGAAACTAAGTAGAACAATCATCCTTATCCGGCGCATTAATAGTTTTTCTCTATTCTAGTCCAAAATTTCATGTTAAAGAAATGAGGATTATAAATAGACTCATAATCATCTATTCTAGTTGGGCCACCATTAATTCAAATATCAAAGATACTTCCAAAGAGTTAATGCATACGGTCACAAAGAAAGGGAATGCTAATGTGGGTGCACTCTTGACACTTTGACATTAAATAATATTTAAGAGTAGTATATGCGTAGTTAGAACACTAGCTCATGGAAGAATATCGCTATGCATGGGAAATTATATCCAAAGGACTTCCTAGGCAGGCTATAAATGACGTTAGGAATCTTACATCTAAGTCATAGTTGTTGTGTGTGATAGGTAGGCTTGGTAATCTTTCATGAAGTGTGGATGGGGCCATTGTGAAGATCATTGATTAGATAGAATGTCCTGCTGTGATGACTTAGAATATATTATAGGCTTCTTATGTAAGTGCATTAACAAGGGTAACCCTTGATTGGGGATTCAAGCCACTATTTTCACAAAAACATTTGATCTTGATTGAATGGGATTGAGTTAAGCCAGGATGAGCCTAGAATGACCAAATTGGGTGAAAAAAATTATATGATCATGGTGTTTTATCAACCAATAAAAATCTATAAATCTCTCACAATCATAGTAAAATTGAAAATAAAAATATGAAACAGGAATGAATTTGGGTTCTATAGCTTTTTTAGGGGAAAATTTGTATATGTCGTCTAAAATAGTGGGAAAATTGACAAATATACCAAAACTAATTCCTCCACCCATGGACATATAATATGAGAAAAAAAATTCATGGGACTAGAAGCTACAATCTTGTTGTACTAGAAAAGGTGTTGGGCACCCCCGTGGCACTATAGAAATCAGTATTGTACATGAACTCTAGGGTTTCATGGAAGAGTTCCATTCAATTTATGTTAGTATTTACACAATGTGGGACTAATTCCAATATACAAAAGTATACATAGACTTATACACTTAATAAGATGCATGATTTTATAGTCAATTTAGGGCTTGAATGCCAACTTAAAAAAGGTTCTCCTACTCGAGATATATCTTCAAATGTTGATGATTGTGTGTTTAGGATAGGGCTAAAAATTACAATTGGCATAGTTGAGGGTCTTGATCGATGACCCAAATGATGGTGACTACTATTCGTGGGGATTCAAAATGTGATTTTCTTATCTAGATAGGTCGTTCATATGGTTTAGTTTAAGGTATAAATCAAAGATCGTAATAAGGAGATAATGATGCCTACTCTGGTAGGGCTTTGCATTTTAGGTGAATTAGGATCATAAATAGTTATGTTTCAGACATGAAACTTTTAAAGGTTCCAGGAGTTTTCTCTAACAAAGATTAGTTGATTGATGTTTAGTACTACAAGTCACGTTTAGGATTTTGGATCTGAAATATGTTCTATCATAGGGTGTTCATATGATTTTATCATCCTTTTAAGATAAAAAAAAATTAAATTTCAAGGTAATATATTAAGTTCTTCAATTTTTTAAATTTTTAATAACTTACTTGAATTTTTATGATATTTTTGAATTTTGATGAATTTTTGAAGTTATCTAGAAACTATATTGAAAACCTAGGAAAATTTTGTATTTTTTGTAAGAGGATTATTTTTAGCACTAAATCAATCTCCTCTCTATTTTTAGCAATGGTGAAGGTGAGAAATTTCACTTCAAGAAATTCGTAGTTGCTAAGATGATGATGATGGACCCAAAATTGTGGAATGAGGCATATTGAAATGTATAGTGGAAGGTGGCATATTGTAGTTGCAATGTGTTGAAGACCCATTATGTGGGTTTCATCGGTGGTGAGGTAGTAGATCGGTCTTCTCTAGTATTTTCCAAAAATTTTGATACTCTGATCATCTTTATAAAGGTATAGTCTTCTATTTTTTCTTTGATCCATCACTTTTTGTCTAGTGTGGCATTTTTTTACTTCCCACTATTATTAGCATTCTAGATGTTGAAGGTGTATGAGCTTGTGTTTTTTTATCAAGATCCACATCTTTTTAATGTTTTATTATTTTTTGAGTGTATGGAGCCCGATATCATTGATTCAACTCGCACTGTGAATTTGGTTTTGTTGTAACTTTGTCTAAGCGACCATATATGAAATATCTTGGTAATTGGTGTAAGCTATGGTCAGGTGGGTATTTTTGGATCTATGGGCTCTAGAGGGGGTGAATAGATATAAAAGTTCTTAAAAAAACACATTAGACCTTTAAGATATTTGCTAAAAGATATGAGATATTGAAAAGAAATGGAGAGAGAGATTGAGAAAACACCAAATGAAGACTAAGATTATAATGGTTCCAACCTCCAAAAAAGGAGATGTACATCAACTACCTAGAGGGGTCAATCTCAAGGATTTTCAACCATGTCAAACTTATTATATTCCATTTGAAATTTACAACATATAGACCACCCTTTTCAAGAACAAGGGATAAAATAGCATTCCTTTTAGGATAAAGGAGCCAATAACCATTACAAAAGGTCTTACCTATATACCTACCAAGAGTCAGTCGTGACCAAGGTCTTATCCATTCTTGTAGAAGTTCTTATGTCTTTTCTCACCATTCCTTCTTCAAGGAAGTCCACCTCCTTCTTCAAGGAGATCACCTTCAAATCACCACTTTGTTATAGAGAGGTTGGGAAAGAGAGTTAAGAGCTTCACAAGATGTACATCGGGGCGCCTCTCTTACAAGGATCATAACTCACTCAATTTGACAAAAATTCAGTAGACTAGCTTGAGGGAGATTAGGGGCTCCTGGAGACATGAACACTCAACTATAGAAAGGGAACACAGAAGGCAAACTTGGAATGAAGTCCAAGGGTCCCTATTTATAGTTGAGGGTGCCTACTAGCTAGTAGAGAAACTTAGAAATGAATTCTACCCATTTTGGGTGTTTTAACATATATATTTTTTAGTTTTGCAACACTCTAATTTCTAGAAACACTTTTCCACACTTTACTGTATTGTGTTGTCAGCTGAGTTACCTTTTAGGAATCTCGATTGATGAAACTATATGAAAAACAATTGAAGTTGCATCGAGTTTATTTGGTCATCGGGTCATGGCTTTAATTTATTTTACTAATGTAGGGCGTCAGTCGAGTTGTCTCCATGACAAACTTGGCCAACCCTGGGTATTTCCAAGAGCCATATAGGCTATCGAATGAGTTATCACAAGGACAAACTTGGCCGAGAAGGAAACCTATAATGACTTTTGACAAATGCCCAAAAAGTGTTTAAATGTCCAAGATAAGTGCTCTAAATTTCCATTAAGTTTAGTTACAAGTCATACATCCAATACAAATGGTTTACAACAAGATTCTAATAGGTTTAGTATTTATTCTCAAAACTTGCATTTGCATCGATTTTGACTTGCTTTTTGGCAAACTAGGGTTTGCTACATTTCATCCTCTTCATGTACCTAATACATGGAATTGATCTCAAATAGACATATTTGATACACATGAATGGAATGGTTAAGTCATCATCAAAGTATGGGCAATGTATAACTGTTAGGTCAATAGGTATCCTTAGAAGAATCCTAACATAGTTGAGTAGGATGGTACAGATGAGGGCATGGGATATGAGGATTACCACGGGTGATCCATAAATCTTAGTTTTTGTATGCATTTCAATCAGACTAGGAAATTATTATCTCCATCTTCTCTAGTATGTAAGCATTAAGAGGATTCAAGGAGGGATTATCCCCCCTAAGGGGTTTATGATGGTGTGGAGTTCATTTTAGTTGAACTTCTAGCATCAATGGCATCAATCAGGTGATGAAGCATACCATTTCAACTTTTGCCCTGTTATTTTCTATGATTGTTGGTTATAGATTAGGCATTATTGATTTTTCAATGATTTTGATGTTTTATTCTTGATTTCCCATTTTATTTAGGGATTCAGGGGTAGTCATTTATTTTGGAAAAATACTGAGAGGATTTGTAATGTTCGTATGTACTTTTGGCACCGACTAAACTGGCTCTTCTGGAGACAATCAATTTTGGCAATGTTGACAAATGCTTGATTATAGATAGGAACTATGTCATCCAATTGATTGGTCTCTTTTCTAGAGGTCAATATGTTTACCTTCTTGTTTGTTGAACTCGCTATCCCCTAATGAGTGTACTAGGATCACAAAATTGGCTTTTGAAGGTATCTTAGTTAGGATCTTTCCAGATAGACAATCAAGGGGATGCTTTAATCTTCATCAATTGTTTGGAGTGGACCCATTTGAGGAAGGTAAGACATATAAGCATGAGTTGAAGTATATTTTTTAGTTCCATACTTTATTTAGTAAGTTTCAAGTGAGTAGAATGAGAAACCCTCATATCACCACTTGGCACATATAGCCATTTTTCTTTTCTTCTTGCTCATTGGTTTTCTTTTTGCCAATAATGCTAGAAATCATGGTGAGGTTAGTGTTTTATAATTAATAGAGTTGGGAATTGTGTCTTATTTTGATTGGGATATAGGAGTGTATGACCACATGATGACATGTTTGACAGAATGGATCATGGTTGATAGCACTACAAATAGGCGAATTCATCTTCTAAAGCTTTGAGTGGGCTTTGTTGGTATGCTAGAGGTATTCTTTCTAGCTTTCATCATTTTTCTTTGTGCAGCTTTTTTATTTTTGGACAAACTTTATAGATATTGTATTTGATCTTTGGGGGTATTGTCAATTCTATCTTAGTAGACTATAAGTGCATAATGATCCATATGGTCACATGCTTACTCCTCTTCTGACATGCCATTACTAGTCTAAGAATAGTAGTTGGTCCTCTTTTAAATTGTTGGAGAGAATATATGGAGTGGACATCAGGTGGAAAGGAAGCATTCTTCCTATTGTTACAATCGAATTTGTATTTTTTTTGTTTATCTAGCCCTTTGGTAGTTTGTGTGTAACGACCCCAACCCTCAGCAACCCCCATTTAAGGAAGGCTAAGATGTTGGTGTCGTTATCCCAAAATAGGATCAACAGGTTTTGCAAATAATCAACAATAAATAATAAGTTCTACCACAACTAAACTTAAAATAGGATAAACTTTTTATTTTCACATACCTTTCAAAAATAGGATTTTGGAACTTTACCCAAAGTAGAGTTCTATCTAACTAAATCCTCCAATCTTTATTTAGATTTATTTTTCAAATGTAACTTTTAATGTTCATCCATTTCATGTATTCCTAAAATGTCGACAAATAAAATGTTGGTCAGTATAATAGATTATACTGGTATGTGGGGGAACCAAAAACTTGCACATATATTGTAACAACATATCCAGATAAAATATCATTTACCAAACAGAATTTACATTTTCATTATAACTTCCCAACCGCTTTTACCCATCCTATAATATACCCTCTCATGGGGTTTAGTCCCTACTATGGACATTAGGTTACCTTATCAAGCCTGAGTTTAGTATATTATGGGCCACCTCGCTAGGTGCCATGTAGTCTTCCCATCCAGGGCTTGACCACCTATTACCTTCCCATCATGGGTTTGATCTAACCTTCCCTCATGGGATTGGCCTCTTATAATCATTATAATCATCTTTTAAATCATAAATCCATAGGTAATATGCAGATTCGGGCAAGTCATAGTGTAATGACCACATTTGTGCTTAATTGGTAAACTAGGGTTTACCTAAATGATTACATGCTTGATTAGATTGAACATCGTTTATACTTGATTAATGATAGTAGATCAATTGTGATGTTTCAAACCTAAGAAGAAACTCTAACTATGATTTTAGTTTGAAGAATTAGGGTTTGAGAAATGTAAACCTTAATCGGCAAAAATTAGGGTTTTGATAGTACATGAATATGAAATTTGATCAGGATAGCAGTGTGGTAAATGATTTTTCATATTTTCTTCAAATTTTTATTTATTTGAATTTTGTATATGATATGGATAACTCAATTATTCATCTTGGAGAAAACTTTCAGAATTTTTTAGTGTTCTTTGAATGTGGTTCTCGGTCGAACTATACTTCGACCAAAATGCTGATAGAGTACTTTTTAGCAGTGTGGTGTTTTATTTTTATTTATTTATTTGTAACTCCAAATGATATGAAATTTTAACTGGAGATCTGAAACTCAATAGTAAACAACATGTAAAATTTTCATAATTTTTGGATGCATTTATACCTTTATCACTAGATAAATTACAATAATATTTTATGACAGAAAATTTAATTGAAATAAGAGAAAGTATAGTGAGGGGTCAATGTGCAATTGACCCAAGTAGTTCAATTGATCTATATGATCAACCTAACACATAATGATCTCTCATAATTTGTGATTCAATCCAGAGAAACAAAATCCTAGAGAGAGAGGGAGAGTTAGGGTTTAAGAGGAGAAAGTGATGGAGATGCTGACCTAGGGTTTTGCGGTCCGAGGAATGATGAAATCATGTAAGTTCAGCCTCTTTGGATATAGTTTCATGGTGAATCTTCTCTCACATGTCAAGATTCCGTCCCTCCTCTGATTTGATCTGAAATGGTGTCAAAACTTCCCCTTTTCTCACTCTTTCTTCGTAATCCCTCATTTTTAGGGTTTCCGAGTTGAAAGGAAGAAGAATCGGGTGAATTGCTAGGGATTTGATATGAGATCAAGATTTTCAGGGATGAGCTACATTTTTAAGGTGTTTTAACACCTTAGGGTGAGTGGAAACTTCCTTTAAACAGTATATTGCACGAAAATTGGTTAAATCATCAATGATCTTTAATTGCTTAGTATGCGACTACAAACCCTGAATTGTGTGTTTGATCTAAGTTGTTGCAAAATGATATGAAACGGATTCTTCCTCTATTTGGATGAATTTCAGATGATAAAATCATATTAGAAATGTATACAATACATCCTAATGAGAATTTCCTAAGTATTCGCAGAGGTTATAAGAGTAAACTGAAATATAGGGAATTTGTCTATGACTAAGATTGTTGTATAATTAAATAGAGAATTTTGTTTATCTAGATTCCCTTGGTTTTGAATGATTATTTATATGAATTTATAGTACATATATGTCAGATACTATCCTGGATTTCATTTAAGGTGAATAGTGTTTGTTTGATGTCTCAGTTAAGAGGGTGAAACCCTAGATGTGAGGAAAGTTGGATATTTGCAAATAGATATCGTGAAATCCATTTGAACGGATTATATTGACATGATAGAATTTATTTATTCAATTTTATTATTGATGCATGTTATCTCAGTGAATGGCATGGAAATCCAAATTTAGCTCAATTCTAAGGTTTCATACATATATTGATTTTATATGATTTGTTGATAGTACTCTTTATTCAGTGAATGTTTATGTCGCATAAAATCCTTATGAGAGCCATGTGATAAGTGAATGGGGTAAATGAAACCCTAAGGATAGGATGTTCAATGAATCAAGTATTTTGATATCAATGTTCTAAGTATGAGATGTGGTGATGTTTAACAGTTCAGTTGTGGTAAATGTTATTGTTAATGCGTCGCTTAGCACTTACAATCACTAAGATAATTATCCTAGAGTTTAATCCTTTTTCAACTTTTCGATTAAGGCTAGTATAGAAAGGGTCGATCCCACAGGACAACTTTTTAAGATTGTTTCTTTTATCCCAATTATTTCGAAGAACTATTTTATTATTTTTTTGTATTTTCAGATTTAGAACAGAAAGTAAAAGTCGGGTTGGGAGTTTGATTGATTACACTAAAATAAGAAATAAACACAAAGTAACAATGTAATAACAAGAATTTATTTTGTCTCTGTCACAAGAAAAAGAAACAATTGTTAGCACAAGTAGACTATTGTGAATGGAAAAAGACTAGAAGTAAAGAAAGCAAATCAACAGAGGTTGAAATCAAAGAGAGAGAATTGAGGCTCATAGGGGTTTTCACCACCTTAGCCTAGGTGATAACAACTAATTCTTAAGCGACGATTCGATGAAGGTTTGCGAATTTAAAAACTCAGAAGAGATAAACTCCACATGAGCCCATTGGTCTTGGTGCTCATGCTTCCTAGTTTATCATCCTAAAAGACAAAAATCCACGGTCATATCAAAACGTCTATGCAATCGATTTTATTGTTCTAAATCCGGATTTCCATGGTCATTTTCATCCGGATTAATGTGGGATCCGAAGATCAACT
Source organism: Alisma plantago-aquatica (assembly GCA_963693085.1). Classification (NCBI taxonomy): domain Eukaryota; kingdom Viridiplantae; phylum Streptophyta; class Magnoliopsida; order Alismatales; family Alismataceae; genus Alisma; species Alisma plantago-aquatica. The sequence continues at coordinate 910,386,928 of OY856411.1, read as the reverse complement.
GTTAAGTAAAATCGATTACCATCTAGTCGTTTAAGAAAAAGTCATTAAAACCATGGCGAAGGGGTTATTCCCCTTGCCTCGATAGAAGTCTACTCACACATGCTCGTGGAAAACATGGACGCGGAGGGGAGAAGTGAAATGACCATAGTCTAGTCTTACTAAAGGAAAATCCTTAGGCTGGAGACAATTAAATGGCCAATCTCTTCAACCCTTGCTCCAATCCACGGAAGAGAAAGAAGAAGAAAGGAAGAACAACTAGATTTATTGCAAGAATGTAAATTGTAAGAATTAAAGAACACTAAGAAGAAATTCTATTGCTTGAATAATAGGAGAACAAATGCTCATAATTCCAATACAAAAGATGATGCTTGGGAGGAGGAAGTGCCCTTCCTTTTATAGGAGAAGGAGGGGTAGGCTATCCAAAAAAGAGGGGGGGGAAGAGAGGGAGCTATCCATTTGAATTTTCAAGATTTGGTCACTAGGAATTTGATAGACTTTAATTGTCTTGACCATGTAACTCTCTTCAATGCAGATTCCCATAGTAGCGATTTCGAACGCATTTCACTCCCGTAAAACGCATAAAAGCGGTCCAAATAATAGGATATTATTTTAGGAAATTAAATTTCCTTTCCAATGAATAGTTGTACACTCAATTTAGACTTTGGATGCAAGAGTTATGGAACTTTTGGTGACAGATATACAATAATTACAGGACTGCTGCAAATTGTGCAATTATACTCCAAGAATATTTATCCCATTTCCTACAAAATCTAAGAAAATATGATTAAAATTATTCTTGAAGAGAAAAATATAATATAATGTAATTAATTATAAAACTAAGAAAATAAATAACAAAACAATCATAAAAAGATATCTAAAAGATGTAAATAAAAGTGATGAAAACACATTTATCAAAATACCCCAAACTTGAATCTTTGCTTGTCCTCAAGCAAGTGAAATCACAAATAAAGTTCAATTTATACTCCCAGTATGTCATCCTCACCTTAATAACATCACTACAATCCTCACCTCCAAATTTTGGTCAAGTGACCCGATCTCCTAGAACCACATATCATAAAATTCTATATTCCCTATCAAAACAACTATCAAATCTAGCTTCTAAAATAAGAATTCGTAGAAAAATAGGCATCTCTTACTTTCTCTTTGACACTCTCAATTTTTTTTTACTCTTTTTGTTTAAGTTATTGCACAAGAATATGATGAATTTGGGGTGTGAAAATAAAGAAAGAAGTGATGAAAATATATTGATCCCTCCTCTATTCGACTCGGGATATGAATTTATAGAATTGTGGCTACATTGGTCACAATTTTTTTCATGTGCACTTTTGGCACCTTTTGATGGTACGCCCCTTTATGGGGTATGGAGTTTTTATTTTGGGAAGCATGCCACCCCGGACTTGATTTTTGTCTGGTGGTGATTCTTTGCTTCTCTTTTTTTAGAAGAAAAATAGAGGGAAGGAAGAGATGTTCTTGTGCTTATAACTTTCAAATTTTTTTTCATATATTTTTGTCAGAGAGTGTCATTTCTCTAGTTAGAGTATTCCTATAAATCACATCATACAAATTTTATAACAAGATAATCCATTATTTAAATATAGGGAAAATTATGTTTGGTTCTGATCGATTCCTTATGACTTGCCAACTATTCCGAGGAGTGATGTTATTAAGGATCCTAGGTGACATGGTGGTTTCAGACATGGCAATTTATAATAGTCTTTGCAAAAAGTTTACAAAATTTAATTTGGGGTAAAATGATATACGTCTAATTAATGGGCTGACTAGATAAAGGCCAAAACTTCTAGAAAAAGAAAAGTACATGCAATATAATAAAAGGTACAGAAAAGAAATGTGGAAAAAGGGAAGATAATGGGGTGGATCACGTACCACCCACCTCCACTCTGGACTTTAAATTTTTCTCATCCTGAGCAAAACACAAATCCAAGATGGAGGGAAGAAAATCACTGGGATCACCGGGAGGTCCTGGTAGCTCAAAAAATGTCCAGCTGAAGGGGATGTTGATGATGGTTGTAGCTTTGAACAAAGGAGCTTCATGGTACACCCAATTGATGGGTGATCGTAGAGCCTGAAAGAGAATTTCATAATGTCTTTTTCCTTGCACTCCTTCCAAAAGGATCCACACATCTTCCTTTAGTAGTAAAGGAAATGTCATAAATGTTGGGTTTTAGGGGAGACAGAGAAGGCAGCGGAAACAAAAAATTTTCTCCCCCAACCCATACCGAGGAAATGCGTCAACGTCTATATAACAGGAAAGGATGGTTTGTGGAATCATACCTTGTCCCGAGGCTTGCTCGACGACAATACCTCGCGCAATTCGCGGTCTTCAACTCTGGTCTTGGACGGTGTCTGTGCAGCTCCTGGTCGCACCGGGACTGACGACTCCTCCTCCTACCGGATTGTCGGATGACAGTTGTCCTCCTGAGCGGCAGTGTCCTCCCGCCTCTATAGTAGTCCACACAGACCACCTGGAACTCCACACTCCTTGTCCCACAAGGAAGTGGAAGGAGTCGCACCCTCCTGTTGACGTACTAGTCGCCAACACACTCTCCTGCTACCAGTTGCAACTGCAGTTGTCCTTCCCTTGCTGCACCTCCCTTTTGCGGGAAGCACTTGCTCGGGATCTCTCACGGTTACCAAAACCAGAGAGAACGACAACTTCGCAAAGCAACCGGCTTGCATTGAGTTGTACTCTGAGAAGCCCCCAATACCCCTATATATATAGGCGGGTCATGGGACAAGGTTCTCTGTGCCCGGCAATACGGGACTAAAAGCAGGAGTAGAAGGGTTCGAGATTTTCCACAAAAAGCAACCATCTCGCAACCTGAACCGATCGGTTCACAAGTGAACCGGTCGGTTGGGGACCTGAACCATTCGGTTGGAGCACCAATCGATCGGTTGGGACCCATGAGCCGATCGGTTCATTTCTGAACCGGTCGGTTCGTGGTCCTGATCAGTTCCCGATTGACTTTCCAACTTTCGTTTCTAATTGGTATCGAATACCAATCCTTGTTCCAATCAAATTGGGCAAGTGAAATGCAAGGAAAATTCTCACCGACCTGACTTTCCCAACTTGCTTGGTTGCACCAGTTGAACCGATCGGTTCAACACTTGAACCTCTCATTTCACCCTGGGCTTGAGCCGACCGGTTCAACAACCTCAGCCGACCGGTTCAACACTTGAACCGATCGGTTGGGAGTACAGGTTGTGCAGAATCAGTCAAATGCGATTTCAATCAATCTGATACTCCAATCAATGCGTCCAACACCTTGAACCATATGATATTGAGTCATCGACTGATTGAGTGTTTAATTGAACTACTAAACTCCTTTAGTAATCAATCTAAACGTTGCTTGTGGACAAAACTCCTCTTCCAAGTTAAATCCTATGTGTGTGACCCTGCAGGTCCATTTCACGTTGGTAGTGAAAATCCATAACACTTATGACTTCACAAGCAAAGAGCGGTGCCTAGTCACACATCATTGCTACCCAAGTGAAAGTAGAAAGTTGGAGAACAACTTTCATCCTACAATCTGTGAATGGTGTTACAGTGAATGTATAATTCCTTTGTCACTGATATCCCGAATGAACTCAAGGCATGGAACAGTCATCCTGTCAATGTTCATTCACTTTCTTGATCTCAGAGTAGATTGAAGGAGATATGTATGACATCAATATCACATACTGATTCACACATGCGTGCGCACGCCTATCTCAATCCTACTCATCAAGTGGCCTTGGATATCAAACTCCCTCAGGAGGGACAAATCCCATATCTATCACTCACCCCTCAAAAGCCCCATGTGTCAAAGCCACCCAATCATCACCTTTATAACAACCCATGTTTCAGGACTGCGTTTGATGATGTCAAAGTGTGCCCAACGACATGTGTTGAGTGTAGTAATTTCAGGTCAAAGAATCACACTCACCACCATCACTGTGAGTACTGACTGTGACTACCATCTCATGGTTCCATGTGTCAAACTCACGGTGGGTCTGTCCGGTACACTTGTTCTCTAACAAGTACCTATGTGTTTGGTTTGATATCTCTATATCATGACTAATGAGATTCTATCATCAAACAACACTACAATCTAGTCTTGTGTGTCATTGTTGTCTATCTACCTTCCACAATGACATCCGACTAGGGACATAACAAGAATGTACAAACTCTTAGCATCCGTATGATCTCATCGTTCAGGTCATGAACCTGAAGGCATATGTCATTGAGTACTGTCATTCTCTAGACATTCAATCTGTTCTATCACTATCTCATATGACTGAACCAGAAAGAATCGGAAGCTTGCCTTTGATGTTTATCAAATCAATCTTAATGTATCCCACCAATCATCCCATGATTGGCTCTCAGGGCATATATACCAACATACTCCCACTTGCACTGTGAGCCAATCACCCATGAATCATATTCATAGTGATCTTCAAACATGTCCCACATGTTACCGTGCTCTTGTGCCAATATAGTGAGTAATGGCAACACCTTGCCAAAGTCAGTATAAATTGCATATCTCTCATCTCTTCGATGTACGTCACACGTATGAGATGGAGTTGTCGTAATATGTGATCTAGTATTCCATTGCTAACCTTTAGCCACATTGCATGATCAAGGATTCCAGACTTGTCATCAATGAGTGGAATATCTATAAGTTCATCTCATGAACTTCCAGATCCATATAGTATCCACTGTTGTTCTCTAACACACGGATACTCGACATTTCCCTTTTAAATGATTTTATTGGAACACTTCCAATTATCAACAAACTTTCACTTTTATACATCCTATGTATATTTTGCGATTAATTTTCTGTCCTTTCGGAAGTTCACATCAATGTAACTCTTTACATCGAACTCTTCCTTATCTCCATAGAACTAGTACTTCCCAAGTACTTATCAAGTTCTTATGGTATTCCAGTAACCCTTACTGGAAATAGACAGACATCCACTCGTCATGTCCTACATACGAGTTATCAGGATGAGCACATCATATTGCCATGTCCTACATACAAGATGATGAATGCATTTTATTCTTGCCATGTCATACATGCAAGACAATGGGATGATTACATACATGATAGATCCATATCTATTCTTAGTGTTCCCATTCTTCATAAGAATTGGACACTTGGCCTTGGGATACTAATATCCATATAACATGGACAAGTTTTCTCCCACTGAATCTGTGCATACTGAACCCTTCAGTACAGATTGCCAATGTATGCTCTCTCTTTTCCAGGTCAAGAGATTTGTCGAGAACTATCTCTATAGATCTCTATTCCTATCATATAGGAAAAATCTCTATCTTCCTTAAAGATAATTTCCACTTTTGGATTTCCATTCTAGAACAATTCCATTTCACATCAACATGTGGAATGTGAACACGCTCCCACTAAATCACAGATCAATTCTTTATCTTTGACATGTCAGTCAAACCCTTTGACTATATCATCAAAGTAAAGATCCAATTCTGAGTTGCTTGTACTCAATCAATCACATTGATTAGTCCATTGTAACTTAGAGACTTCATTTGCATTAGTGGATTCATAAACCTTATAGGTTGTGTCACGTACACATCCTTGTTTTATTCCTCATAGGAATGTGGTTTTCGTATCCATATGCCAAATGTCTCAGTCATTAAGTTGCAATCAACAAGCATCATCCTTCTCAAAATGTTATCCATGTGTCTTAACACTTAAGACTCATTTGCACTTATGGATTTCATCCAATGAGTGCTACCATCAAGGTCATACCTTATGGTTCACATGGAAATCATTTAGGATGTAATGGTCTTATACCATAACTCAAAATCTGATTCCTCATATTCATCTAGATAGTTGACTCATCATATGAACAACTCATCACATAGATAATTGAGGTTTATCTGTCAAGAATATAAGAATTCACAACCCTTGTGATTCTTAATGTCCTTTATTAGTGTGGGGTATTCTTTTATTAAGAAGAATTCAGTTATTTGATAATCATTCTCTAACTCCTTAGATTATGATTCCTTCTTGATTTAGACATCACCATGCCTTAATCATGAGTTCACTATGATACACTATCATAATCACTCATAAGGATCTCAAACATTTGGTCCAAGTATTTCATTCATTGATCTCATCAAGAATTAATGCTTTACCAAATTTGTACTTCATTTATGATAATCTTGAACACTTCAAGACATTCATATTGGTATTTCTCTAAACACCATTTGAAGTATTAGCATCTGTTCCAATAGGTATGTAAATACATCATATGTATTATACCTAATAGGACAATCATTCTTCCACTACCTTTAGTGAAGATTGATTAATCATGTACAAGAGATTCATGTCTCTTACTGGTTCTCTAACCAAAAGAGTCTAGATTTATCCATCATATGGAAACTAGAAATGAATTTCTCATGATTGATGCTAATTTGATTGTTTGAGTTATCTATAGCTTCAAGGTATCATTTTATCTTATACATACCAGGTATTACAAGATAAACAAGGCATTGCCACAAAGATCATATCTTTAAGATTGAAACATCAACTTTATTAATTGCCATCATTGTCATACAATATGCAAAAATAAAGTGTTTCTATCTATTGGCAATATATGAAATAGCAGTTCTCAACTCTATTTCGTGCCCTTTTAGGCTGAAATAAACTGAAAGATACTCCTATCTATGGCAGCAACACTTGCTCCAATGATGGGTACTTCTTTCTTGGTCCTTTCACAAAGGCCATCACTTCTTTGCGGATATTGCATATCATATATGACATATCCATATCTTGGTATCATATACCTCGGATAAAGAAGCGGTTCACTTCATGATACCTTAGGTGGAGATCTCCATCCCCTCCTTCATCTTCTTTTGTTCTTCCAGATATAGAGGGCAATCCCTCATACACCCTTTCCCCATGTGCCTTGAGGCTGAAGATGGCTTGGGCTGCTGGCTAGCATCAGAACACTTCTTTGCTTTGTCCTTGCCCTTGCCTTTAAGACTTACCTTTTCTTTGATCACATCAAAGATTATGGTTTGTCTTTCTTCATCTTTGCCTCTACTATTCTCAACATGTCCAACAACTCTGTCAACGCTTGTCAAAGTTGTTCATGTTGTAGTTTATCATGAATTGTATGATTCTCACAACATTTGCAGTATCATACCAATAGCCAACTCTTGGCTCAGAGGGAATCCTCCTTAATCAGGTTTACCACATACCCAATCACATTGAGTGTGTGAATACCTTACTGGATCTCATTCTGTCATGACATACTAGGACAGTATCTTAGAGACATCATATGTCTCATGTTTTCTCTGCAACTCATAGTTCAGAGAACACAACATCAAGCACTCCTCATCAATGTCATCCTCAGTATGCTTCCATAAGCATACTTTCAGCCATTGATGTGGTGGGATCGAGTTCATCTGGTTCTGGTATAACTAGGACTTAGAGCTTTCGCTCTTTGATTGAGAACACTTCTCATCATCATCCTAACCAGTCGTGGAATTATTCCCATTTAATTTGTTGGTCTCAAAGACCGATCGCAAATAAAGTGATTTGTTGATTAACCATTTATTTTAACAAAAGGAAATATATGCAATTTCAGTCCAAAACTCTTTTGACTTATTTGATTGATTTGAAAAGTTGACGATAAAATTAGGCCTTTAATTAATTATCGCTCCCACTATTTTACTTCAAATTGATAGCCCTCACCATCAATTCGGAAGATTGCAGCCTACAACCTTCTAGTGGGCAAGATCCTGAAATCCTCTAAGCCATGGACCAGCTAGGGCTGTCACCCACAACATAGATCTCTCAGGTAGGCAACTTTTGCCAATTGCATCATATGCAACTCTTGATAAGATGTCATATACAACTCCTTGCAATGATCATCTCCATGCCTCAAGGCGCTAGATCCTATCTAGGTCACCTTGTTAAGTCCGACCCAAAGCAAACACGATGAATATGCACCCTGCTAGGGCAGACCCACACATTCATCCTTCACGCTTCCACGAGGTAGACGGTGCACCACGCTAGGGCGTGCCCACACTTGGTCGAACAAGCTTTTCACGTGTGTCACATTTGGAAGGCATCTAAAACTTAATATTTTAATGAGGGATTTGGTTTTTATATACATATACATATCCAATCACCACAATACATAGTATGTATCATATACATGCTATATCCCACAGAAAACATGCACAAAACGATAAAAGCGATGATTATGGCCATCCTAATGTGATTCCTCGAGCCAAGAGGAATCACGGTCATCTAGGTCTACATCACATGCAACCTTTACAAGATGAACTATGTGCCTTTGCCTTCCGAGTTGATCAAATCATCTCATGAATGATCTGCTCTCTCTGGCCAGTTGTCTGGGTGCCACCAGCCGATCGGTTGGCTCCTCCAACTGATCGGTTCTCCTGGTCGTCGTGCATCTCGTCATGTCCGCCACCCGCTCGTCTCGCTCCTCGAACCGGTCATCAACCGATCGGTTCACTCCTTGAACCGACCGTCTGGAACGTCAACCGATCGGTTCACGCCTTGAACCGATCGTTTCAGCTGTCGTCTTGATGTTCGCCGGTCTTCGACATAACAGGAAATAAAATCTATCCTATTTATTACATTGCTTTAAAAGGGAAAACCCCGAGTTACATTCGGGGGGGAGCAAAGGTAGGAAAGAATCTCGAATTATTTCGAGTTACATCAGGAATAAGAGAGGGAAGATCGGTGCGCAGACCGAGATGCAAGCAACCACAAACAACCACACACATATAGGGGTTTATAGGCCATAATCATGCTACACACATCCACCACAAAACTCGTTTAAGGGCGACGTGTATCAAGTGCATTAATAATACATATCATATATGTAATTAGGGATTTGTGGATTTAGGATTGGACATGCATAAAGCCAATATTATTCGCATCGTATGCAATAAATAAAGGCGACAAACCAAAATCGATCATATCAATATTCCTAAAATATAGAGCAGTTGACGTGGCTCTGATACCACTGTTGGGTTTTAGGGGAGACAGAGAAGGCAGCGGAAACAAAAAATTTTCTCCCCCAACCCATACCGAGGAAACGCGTCAACGTCTATATAACAGGAAAGGATGGTTTGTGGAATCATACCTTGTCCCGAGGCTTGCTCGACGACAATACCTCGCGCAATTCGCGGTCTTCAACTCCAGTCTTGGACGGTGTCTGTGCAGCTCCTGGTCGCACCGGGACTGACGACTCCTCCTCCTACCGGATTGTCGGATGACAGTTGTCCTCCTGAGCGGCAGTGTCCTCCCGCCTCTATAGTAGTCCACACAGACCACCTGGAACTCCACACTCCTTGTCCCACAAGGAAGTGGAAGTAGTCGCACCCTCCTGTTGACGTACTAGTCGCCAACACACTCTCCTGCTACCAGTTGCAACTGCAGTTGTCCTTCCCTTGCTGCACCTCCCTTTTGCGGGAAGCACTTGCTCGGGATCTCTCACGGTTACCAAAACCAGAGAGAACGACAACTTCGCAAAGCAACCGGCTTGCATTGAGTTGTACTCTGAGAAGCCCCCAATACCCCTATATATATAGGCGGGTCATGGGACAAGGTTCTCTGTGCCCGGCAATACGGGACTAAAAGCAGGAGTAGAAGGGTTCGAGATTTTCCACAAAAAGCAACCATCTCGCAACCTGAACCGATCGGTTCACAAGTGAACCGGTCGGTTGGGGACCTGAACCATTCGGTTGGAGCACCAATCGATCGGTTGGGACCCATGAGCCGATCGGTTCATTTCTGAACCGGTCGGTTCGTGGTCCTGATCAGTTCCCGATTGACTTTCCAACTTTCGTTTCTAATTGGTATCGAATACCAATCCTTGTTCCAATCAAATTGGGCAAGTGAAATGCAAGGAAAATTCTCACCGACCTGACTTTCCCAACTTGCTTGGTTGCACCAGTTGAACCGATCGGTTCAACACTTGAACCTCTCATTTCACCCTGGGCTTGAGCCGACCGGTTCAGCAACCTCAGCCGACCGGTTCAACACTTGAACCGATCGGTTGGGAGTACAGGTTGTGCAGAATCAGTCAAATGCGATTTCAATCAATCTGATACTCCAATCAATGCGTCCAACACCTTGAACCATATGATATTGAGTCATCGACTGATTGAGTGTTTAATTGAACTACTAAACTCCTTTAGTAATCAATCTAAACGTTGCTTGTGGACAAAACTCCTCTTCCAGGTTAAATCCTATGTGTGTGACCCTGCAGGTCCATTTCACGTTGGTAGTGAAAATCCATAACACTTATGACTTCACAAGCAAAGAGCGGTGCCTAGTCACACATCATTGCTACCCAAGTGAAAGTAGAAAGTTGGAGAACAACTTTCATCCTACAATCTGTGAATGGTGTTACAGTGAATGTATAATTCCTTTGTCACTGATATCCCGAATGAACTCAAGGCATGGAACAGTCATCCTGTCAATGTTCATTCACTTTCTTGATCTCAGAGTAGATTGAAGGAGATATGTATGACATCAATATCACATACTGATTCACACATGCGTGCGCACGCCTATCTCAATCCTACTCATCAAGTGGCCTTGGATATCAAACTCCCTCAGGAGGGACAAATCCCATATCTATCACTCACCCCTCAAAAGCCCCATGTGTCAAAGCCACCCAATCATCACCTTTATAACAACCCATGTTTCAGGACTGCATTTGATGATGTCAAAGTGTGCCCAACGACATGTGTTGAGTGTAGTAATTTCAGGTCAAAGAATCACACTCACCACCATCACTGTGAGTACTGACTGTGACTACCATCTCATGGTTCCATGTGTCAAACTCACGGTGGGTCTGTCCGGTACACTTGTTCTCTAACAAGTACCTATGTGTTTGGTTTGATATCTCTATATCATGACTAATGAGATTCTGTCATCAACCAACACCACAATATAGTCTTGTGTGTCATTGTTGTCTATCTACCTTCCACAATGACATCCGAATAGGGACATAACAAGAATGTACAAACTCTTAGCATCCGTATGATCTCATCGTTCAGGTCATGAACCTGAAGGCATACGTCATTGAGTACTGTCATTCTCTAGACATTCAATCTGTTCTATCACTATCTCATATGACTGAACCAGAAAGAATCGGAAGCTTGCCTTTGATGTTTATCAAATCAATCTTAATGTATCCCACCAATCATCCCATGATTGGCTCTCAGGGCATATATACCAACAATAAATGTGTGTGGCTTGAGGGGGATTGGCGGGTGTTCAATGGGTGGAACATATGGTGCCGACTCTGCAACATCGGATGGGGGATCAGGCTTTGGTTTTCCTCTGTCATATTGATCTGTATATCGTAAAATTGGTGGTAATATGAAAGGGACACACGAATTGAAATCAGCATCATACATATTTTAGCTCTCCTCAAAATTCATGCAATCAACCTTGGGATAGATGGATTTCATGGTTGATATTGCAGGTAACTGTAGTTCCTCTATGCAAGGATTTCCCAAGGGCTCTTGAAGGATAAAGATGGGGATATATTCCTTGCATCCAGCAGAAGGGCGTATATGGATTCCTTCTAAGGAGTTCTCCACTTCTATATCATCCTTATGTGGAATGGGAATTGGTTGTGGCAGAATGGGAGGAATCGTTTCATCAATGGAGGTTGGCTGCTCATTATCCAGAATAGATCCTACCAGAGCGGATTGGTCGTCGATAACAATTGGACTTTTATAAATGATGGGAAAGGTTGTTGGGTCTTTAGGAGAAATCTCTGAGATTGACTTTTCATACTCGAGTAATAAAGTCTCCAAGGGAAGGGTAGGAATGCCAACATCCTCATCGTACAAGAAATATGACCCCACAGTATGTATTGTTTCTTTAGAATCCGATGTATATGACATAAAAATTAGATCATCATCATAATCTTCGGTAAGAACCATCTTAGGTTGCTCTAAGTCCTCCATAGATTTTTGTGCTTGGGCCTCTAGTAAGGTAGCTAAAAGGGCTTGACTGGTTTCTAGTTTTTTCTGTCCTTCTACTACCATTTTTTCTAAAGCCCCAAGTTTCTCTTTTAGTTGATTTTCATTATTAGATTCATACAACCCAAAAATTTTACCATCCTCACCATTCCCCCCATAAGGATCTTGGTCATGGTACCCAGTATGTTGGTTGTGGTGTTGCTCCTCATAATAATCTTTAGAAGATGGTGGATTATAATTTCCATTACTCTCATCGTGGTGAGAAGATACAATATTACGAGGTGTCACCGAGTCATGGGGGAACATATTTACAACATCTGGGTTTTGGGATTGGGCTTTCAGCAAGGTGGCCAATAAGGTTTGGCTAGTTAGGAGTTTTACTGCCATATTCTCTAGGGACTTAAGTTTCTCTTCTTGTTGAGGATTATATTGGGTATCATATATAGGTCCATTTCCCCCAAAGTTTTGTTGGTCGTACCCTCTCTCAGAATATGGATAGCAAGGTTCCCCATATTGGTTCTCAGAAAAATAAGGATTTATATTGTACCCACTAGGATGAAAGGGCTCATAGAGAGGGGTGCTATGGGATAAATTTGGACAGGCAAGAGATGCATGGTGGCAATGACCACAATAATAACATTGTGGGGGATATTGCAATGCCCACTCTATTTGAAAGGTTTTTTTTTTACAATTCAAAAAAGAACTAAAGATTTTGTACAAGACCGTAAATTACAAAAAAAAGCAGAAACTAAGGGATTATGACTCAAGGTTAAAATTTACAAAACTAACAAAAATTACAATTTTTTACAAACTAGCGTATTTGCAGAAAAAATGGACTGCCGGAATGAAAAATCGACAGAAGGAGGAGTAGCACTTCTGGAATGTTACTCGGAAGGCATAAAAAAAGGAAAAAAAGTTTTTTCAAAAATTTTAGGGTTCGAAAGAAACAAATCCGTTGTCCCCGGCAACGGTGCCAAATTGTTAATGCGTCGCTTAGCACTTACAATCACTAAGATAATTATCCTAGAGTTTAATCCTTTTTCAACTTTCCGATTAAGGCTAGTATAGAAAGGGTCGATCCCACAGGACAACTTTTTAAGATTGTTTCTTTTATCCTAATTATTTTGAAGAACTATTTTTTTTTGTATTTTCAGATTTACAATGGAAAGTAAAAGTTGGGTTGGGGTTTGATTGATTACACTAAAATAAGAAATAAACACAAAGTAACAATGTAATAACAAGAATATATTTTGTCTCTGTCACAAGGAAAAGAAACAATTGTTAACACAAGTAGACTATTGTGAATGGAAAAAGACTAGAAGTAAAGAAAGCAAATCAACAGAGGTTGAAATCAAAGAGAGAGAATCGAGGCTCGTAGGGGTTTTCACCACCTTAGCCTAGGCGATAACAACTAATTCTTAAGCGATGATTCGATGAAGGTTTGTAAATTTAAAAACTCACAAGAGATAAACTCCACATGAGCCCATTGGTCTTGGTGCTCATGCTTCCTAGTTTATCATCCTAAAAGACAAAAATCCACGGTCATATCAAAACATCTATGCAATCGATTTTATTATTCTAACTCTGGATTTCCATGGTCATTTCCATCTGGATTAACGTGGGATCTGAAGATCAACCATTAATTAAAATTGATTACCATCTAGTCGTTTAAGAAAAAGTCATTAAAACCATGGCTAAGGGGTTATTCCCCTTGCCTCGATAGAAGTCTACTCACACATGCTTGTGGAAAACATGCAAGCGGAGGGGAGAAGCAAAATGGCCATAGTCTAGTCTTACTAAAGGAAAATCTTTAGGCTAGAGACAATTAAATGGCCAATCTCTTCAACCCTTGCTCCAATCCATGGAAGAGAAAGAAGAAGAAAGGAAGAACAACTAGATCTATTGCAAGAATGTAAATTGTAAGAATTAAAGAACACTAAGAAGAAATTATATTGCTTGAATAATAGGAGAACAAATGTTCAGAATTCCAATACAAAAGATGATACAAAAGATGATGATTGGGAGGAGGAAGTGCCCTTCCTTTTATAGGAGAAGGAGGGGTAGGCTATCCAAAAAAAGAGGGGGGAAAATAGAGGGAGCTATCCTTTTGAATTTTCAATATTTGGTCAATAGGAATTTGATAGACTTTAATTGTCTTGACCATGTAACTCTCTTCAATGCAGATTCCCTTAACAACGATTTCAAACGCATTTTACTCCCGTAAAACACACAAAAGAGGTCCAAATAATAGGATATAATTTTAGGAAATTAAATTTCCTTTCCAATGAATACTTGTACACTCAATTTGGACTTTGTATGAAAGAGTTATGGCACTTTTGGTGACAGATATACAATAATTACAGGACTGTTGTAAATTGTGCAATTATACTCCAAGAATATTTATCCCATTTCCTACAAAATCCAAGAAAATATGATTATAATTCTTCTTGAAGAGAAAAATATAATATAATGTAATTTATTATAAAACTAAGAAAATAAACAACAAAACAATCATAAAAAGATATCTAAAAGATGCAAATAAAAGTGATGAAAACACATTTATCAATTATCAGATGGTTTCTGAAACGAATGGTTTACAGAGCTAAACTACGATATGTAATGTGATGCACAACTCAAGATTTGGGTTGAGGTGCACATTTTCCAAGAAAGTATAAATAATTTACAGGTGCAAATGATGATTACTCGTATGTCAAGTAATTAACTCTTATCAGTGTATTAAGAAATTAAATTGCATGATTCTAGTGTATAAAGTATCAAGTGGACATGTATTCTATTATTTAAGAATTTTAGTCTGCCTACAGATATAAAATGTTGATTTCTCAGTTTATAACAGTGTTTTGAGTATGTTGCTCTACCAAGTTTAGAATGATATACATGTTGTGCTATAAACTTCAATTAAATAGATGTGGTACCATATAGATATCAGAGTCAAGTATAAGTAAGAGAAAGGTACAATGAAGAAAGAGCTTTCCATGAATAATAAAATAATAGACATAGGTGCCCTGAACACCGTATATTCCCTACAGATGTCTGCACTGTAGGGAGGAAATGATCCACCCTGGTAGTGACCAGTATACGGGGATCAGATCGCACCCACAGAGCGTGTGGGGAGATGAAGCCCTTGAGGAAGTATCCTAAGAGAAGATAGGTTACCCAACATGAACCAAAGATCCCGGTGGTAACCCAGAGGTACCCACAGAACATACCAAGATGAGGCCCACAGAGTGTCTCAGACCCTCCACCTATGTACTCAGCCTAGAAGGAGAGATCCAGTTAAAGGCCAGCTGTTTAGCCGCCTTAATCAAACGTGATAGTTTGAGTCAAGCTGACCCGGATTCGGTTCTAGGGTTACCTTCTCGGGTTTTAAGCTAAGTCTTGTACGGTGAGATCGTATTTTTTACGAGTATTCATATGTAGAGTACACTGCATATGATCAGGGCATACGCTAAAATATGTTCATATAGGTTTAAAGAGTTTCTCATAAGTAAGAAAGGTTAAGAAAGATTCGAGTATAGTTTCCCAGCAATTATTCTTTGTATGTATCTAAATTATTAGTTCTCTTTGAAATTTATCAAGCATGCTCATTTATTGATTTGGTCTTGTTGATGTCTAGAGTATCTTGTGATATTTATGAATGTCAATGATTAATCTCTTTAAAGCTTATTGTTGTTATAATTGATATCAGTTGCTCAAAAGTATATCTATAATTACATCAGTACTGTAGATTGTTTCTTTGAAGTACTCATTCACTGAGAGAGTAGGCTCACCCCTTTGCTCAAAATGTTTAGGGAAACCGTGGGGATTGAAGATATCATTGCATCAGAGTAGATCTTCCACAAGAGTTAAGTCTGAGTATAGTTAAGTTCAGTCAGTCCGTGTCACTCTAGGTCCTTGTAAAGAAATAAGAGAGAGTTGTAAACGATGATGTATAACATTATTCCTCTTTAGCAATATATGTGAATCAGCAAGTCATATGTGCTTAAAAGTATGAGAAACATAATGAATGTTCATACATGCATTTTTTTTACTGTTGAAATCAGATTAGAGAAACCAATGTTTATATTCCCTTGTAAAGTTAGTTTATGTGGTTCAATGTGAGAAAACAAAGAGTTTGAAAAAGAAGAAAAATTTCAGGGTGTTTTTTTGTATTACATTAAATCCTCAATTTATGCCCTAATCTCATGATTAGTGGTAATTGTGAGATCGGGGTGTAACACATAGGAAATATATGGTGATAATCATAGTCACTTTATAGATGGCAGGAATTAAAGTTCATCCAAGAATTTAATTTCAAGAAATCAGTAAAACCTCGGAAATCAGCGTGAAACTGAAGTGATTAGCCACAAGTGTAACCACATACCTGATTATGAGTCAAAAGAAGCAAGATATCCAAATCCAACTAGATGTCCAATCAAGCGTGCTATGCAACCAAATCAATCAACCCTTGATCCTGACCCAAACAACTCCTTACTGACTTGGGACTTCTTTTTAAGGTTTCTAATCCTTATTAGGATTCATTATAATTTCTTAGATCATTTTCTCAATTTTTATCCTTTTTGTTGGTCAAAAAACCCTAAAATAGTTTTTCAAATCATAAAAACCCTAATTACTCAAACTATCCATATTAAGGGTCTTTTATTCTCAATTTGTCTTAGCATCATCATTTCTCTATCTTATTCATGATTTTCAAAAATAAAAACCAATAAAAGTCATATTCTTCAAAATTAGGGTTTCTAGTCCCATAATGCATATTCATGTGCATGGAACCCTAAAACAAGCATATTATGCACAAAGATCATCATTTTTGGATCTAACACTTCCTTTTATTAATATTAGGTTAATGTTGTCTTAAAGTATCCAAGGAACATCATTAAATCCAATTGTCATAAAATCTTAGGGTTTTTCATTAATTAAACCATTAAAGATAAGAACTTTATACACTTTTTGAATTGCAAGAGAAATCATGCTTAAATTATATTATTAATGGATTTTGTACATTTTTCTGATCAATTTTCATATATTACATTCCATAATCTGATTATCCTATGATTTTCTATCATTTTTACAAATTAAACCTATTTGAAGCAATAGGGGAGCGCCAGGTCAGAAAGGACAATCTTATCTACAATCCTACACGACTCACGTTCCAGGATAGGTGATCTGACACTTCTACCCTCTCAGGTCTTCTTTGATGCCAAGGGCAGTGTCATCCTTTCTTCCTTCCCCCTTCTTCTCCTTCACGCACAAACAATGGCGGTTCCACAATTTGGACCTCACCGGAGAGTGAGCAATTGCAAGAGTGAGAGGGATATCTGGGAAGATGACTTGTTGTTCACATCCTTGATGCTCAAACGAAGTTGAGGGGTGGGCTATTTATAGGTGTGGGGGTCCAACCATGGCTCCCCAACCTTGATGCCAATAGCAATTCCAATCGAAATTGGGTGTTTCCCAAATCGGCCACGAAACCAAGCAAAACCTAGGTCACCTGGGTCCAGAATTCTCTCATGATCTCAACCCTAGTGTTTCCCTTCGTGCACATGCACTGGAACTCGTGGAAACCAAGGTCCAATCTTAGTCGTCGTTGACCTATTACAACTCTGACTAGAGCTGTGAGACGTGTGATCCACCGTTGGATCACACGATCTGACGGTTGGTGATGTGTTCCCAATTCTATATAGATTCAAATTTATGCACGACATTTAATATTAATTCTCTAACTTTAGGGAATCTTGTAAAAATCATAAATCTCAAACTACTTATCCAATTAATCCCAAATTTTAAGGGAAAGTCCAATATTACTTAAAATACATGTGCACAATGTTTGAGATTCAAATTCGAAAGTATGAGAGACTTTTATTCATATACAATTTATCACTTAATAAGACATATTTTACTCATATTTTCTCTCTCGTTCTCTTCTATTTCCTTTATTTGGATTCCTTTTACCATTAGAAACCATGTGGATACAAAACCTAATCCATAATGGCCTTTTATACATCTTTCTAGAGAATTCTTCCTAAATTTCACCATTATCCTTATTTCTTTTACCTTTTTAATATTATGGGATTTCTTTTGTCTTTTCTTACCTTTTGAACACATTGGACTCACAAACTTATTAGGATCACCGAAATTACTCATTTAAAGGAAATATTGCAAAATAATCGCATTCATTGACATATATCATACAATTTTCATACATGTACATTTTATTTTAGAAATTGCATTTCAATCAATATAAACCCAAAAATTGGGGTTGTAACATCCGTCCCCTCTTATAGGGAATATGCCCTCAAAATTCCACCAAACATACAAACAATTCAGGATAAGACTTTTCCATGTGCATATTTATCTCTCATGTGGCTTCATCCTCTCCATGGTGCTTCCAAAGAACCTTTAACATCTCTATCCTTTATTCCTAAGCTCTCTCTCACCTTGGTATTTCGTACCCTAACAGGTGACTCAGGGTAAGTCAGCCTCCCTTGGAGTTCAATAGGTTTAAAGCTCAGCACATGGCTCAGGTACCTCACATATTTGCTCTAGATTGGGCATATGGAACACATCATGCATCATATTATCCTAAGGGGGTAAGGCTAAAGAAAAGTAGCTTCACCAATCCATTCCCAAAATCTCAAATGGACCCATGTATTAGGGACTCAACTTTCCTCTATTCTTAGCTAGAGCTCGAAGGGGTCAGTCCGCTTCACATCAGCACATGACTCCTGTCGATCCTGGGCTTTTTTCATCCATTGCTCGATCAAAGTGACTTCATCAGCATACATTGTGGTTTCTCTGACCTTCACAAGATCCTCTCACAGACATCACCCTAGTGAAGCGGTGACAAACACAGCCTCCCATAAAGAGCTTCATACATCCTGATACTTGCTTTGGTAGTTGTTATAACAAACAAAATCAGCTAGGGGCAGGTAATTCTCCTGTGATCCACTCCAAACAAGCACATATTCTCTCATTAGACCTTATAAAGTATGGATCATACTCTCTTGACTATCCATCAGTCAGGGGGATAGTATGATGTTTTAAACTTCAATCTAGTATCGAGTTCTTCATGTACCTACTTCCTCAACATGGAAGTGAACTTAAGGCCATTCTCAATAATATTTGAACTCATATTACCATGTAGTTGAACTATATATCTCATATATATAGTGCAATTAGATCTGTCGCATTGGCAGTTGTCTCTAAGGCAAGAATACATGCTGACTTGGTAAGGCAATCTGCCATAACCCATATTGCATCATGACCTCTCTTGGTCCTGGGGAGACCCACCACAAGGTCCATGGTGATCTTCCCCCATTCCACTCGGCAATTTCCAATCCTCTATAGCAATCCACTGGGTCACTAGTGTTCAACCTTCACCCTCTAGCATGTATGGCTACTGGCCACATGCACCTCTATATCCTTCTTCATTCTAGGCCTCCAAGGTACCGTTGTAAACCTTAACCATCTTGGTAGTACCAGGGTGTACGGCGTACTTAGAATCACGAGCTTCTTGCACGACATGATTCTTCCAGGGTGAATCCTCAGAAACCCTAAAACACTCTAGTAGTGGATTTCACCACCTACTCTTCCTGAGAGGTGCATCTGTGGTTTCTCTAACAAACCTTTTATCTCATCAAGCTCTAGGCTAACTGGGGAACCACCAATTTGACCAACATGTATGGTTTTATCTGAATGTTATCCACATGGATCTAGTCTTCTAACGGTTCACCTAGCAACCTCTTCCAGTCCTCTCCACTGGATAAACAAGACAATTGCACATCTGAGCTTCTTCTAGATGAGAACATCTATTACCATATTAGTCTTCTTCGGATGATAGGTGATGGTGAAGACATAAAATTTCATATACTCCACTCATCGCCTTTGTCTTCGGGTTTAGGTCTATCTGAGTCGGGAAAAACCCCAAGCTCTTGCATCCATCATCTTAGTTACCAAAACCAAATTTGTAACTCATAGGTTATAAAATACTCTAGATAGGTACATCCTCATATTACCTTTGTTCTTTCAAACTATCTATCTACTATATTCTCCAAAGGGTGTGGTACTTCCTCTGATCCTCCATTACCATAACAAGGTTTCAACTCAAGTATTTACCTCTCATATCACTTTTATCCTTAGTATGGCCTGTGTTTTGTCCTATCTCTTATACTAATAACAAGATGAAATAAGAATTTGGCTGTAGTCCAAATATAGACTTCATCATGATCCAGGAGTAGAGATGGTGCATCACACATCACTGTTACACTTTCCAATCTATGTTGAAGCATACTTCACATGACTCCACACCATGATTATCTCAATTCTATGTTTACACCCATGGGAAGACTTTTTCCATCATTTTTGGGTCTTAACATCACTCCTATATACAATCCTTAGTCATTTCTTCAAGGTCTCTAGGGTGTCGATACTTTTGGGGTGATCTTACCCTTATGCATCTAGGGAGTGCCTCTCACATTTACCCCTTAGGCCCCATGAACTCATGAAGTTGGCCAACCTCCTAACCCATGGGCCTCGGCCAAAGGTAGTTGTTACCTCCTAACCCTATGGTCTTGTGCATTCAGGGAACAGTCAACTCCTACTTCCATCGGTCTTACCCCTCTTTGACCTTAGTATTGACTTAGGATTCTATCATAGCTCGTGGTTCCTTTGTTGATACTCAAGCACATTTCATTCTTGAATCCTCACCCGTATCCCCATCATCTCTCTGGGAACTCATAGTTTACCTTACATCCCCTCATGTAAACATGACGACCTACCTATCCAGGTCTAGCCCCATATTACATGTTACCTCCATGGTAACATATCCTTATGTCCCTTAGAGATGGTTGTGCATGGGTCTATAGACTCATACTCATATATGCTCTTACACTTAGCCTCTCAAGCTCTTATAAGTGACCTTTAATTTTACCTCTAACCTAAGCAAGAGTTGGTACTCACTCCTACATGAAGGGTCCTTTCCCAGGATAGGAGAAAACTATCACTTGATAGCAACAAAGGTCACAAAACTTTTGTGCATCCAAGTTTTATATCATCATGTATATGCATAGCCCCTATCATGCTACCCATGCATATGGCTAGCAGGTAAATAACTTATTAAACCATTTCTAAGTTCCTTGGTATGTCGTACTTGTTCATCATTCCTCCAGGTTGGGCTGAAATCATATGCCACCAACCTATGTGAGTGGCTCCTCGATCATATATCTCAGTTTAAGTGGTGTTTCCTTTTATTACAACACATGGCGGGCTTTCTTAAACCCTATGAACTCACTCAACCTTGTGAGCATTATGTGCACCAGGTACTGCTACTTCCCCTCTTTGGTCTAGGAACCCCATTCTCACCTCTTATGCATCATTTATCTAAACTACATACACAGGTGCTCAAACCTATACCAAACCCATGCATGATATGGCATATACTTCCTAACCTTATTCTACGTGAACAACCCTTAGAGTCCTACACAAGGACAACCAACTGGGTATGAGGCCTCACCACTAGCTACCATACCTCTTCAAGGTCTTTGGAACTCTCTCTTCCTACACCTAAAAGGTTGGTAGTCACATCATTTGTATATATGTACTAGAAGCCTCTTTCTCTTTTCTAGGGTTTTGTTCCTCTAAAGGTATCTAAGATATGACAACCTCTTTGGATCATGCATAAAGAAACTCCACACATCTACTCAGGGTCATCTATTCTAGGCCACATCATACCAAACCTTCTCATGATTTCTCATGTCTCAGAGTCTAGCTTTCCAACCTTCTTTAGCTGGGTCTCACTCTCTCCTGAGTTAACCCTCAAACTGGCCTAAAACTAAAGGTCCCTTCTTTATAGATGAGGTTAAGGCTCCTAATAGACACATCTATTCTCACCTATCCTATGAAACATACAATCAAATCTTATGTATGACCAAGATCATCACCAAGCTATGTCTTTATATCTTTCGGTACGCTTGGCTCATAAACTAACATGTATAGCCACTCTTGCTTCAAACTAAAACTTGTTACCAGCCTTGATGCACTCACTTCCATGTATGTACATGCATCTTTCCTACTCATATATGCTCGTTAGGGTGCCTATTTGGTCACCACTAAACTTCTGAATGAGGGTACTATCCCTCTCTCCTGGATTTGTTCTCCTATTAGGTACAACCCACCCAAGGTCGGGTCACCAAAAAGGCACAAAGGGTCATGCAACCACTCATAGTTTATGTTTCTCATTTGTAATCAAAACCTCTACATAAAGCATACATGTCTAAATTACATACTTGCATGCATGGAAAACAAAGGTACCCAACTCATCATGTCCTTTCTTTCTCTATCCACTGCTTAAGGGTTTGAGCATCATCCTCAGAGGATGCGTCAGGTCTCTTCCTCTCCTTGGAGGCTTCTTCCTCTAAGGATATCCATGTCCTCTTCTTCTTATGAGATGGTCTAACCTCAACGTTCTCCTGAGGGGTATCCAAGGGCACAACAACATGGCCATGCAACTTAAGCATGTAACTAATCTCAATCTAAGTTTCATCATTTAAACTTATGTCCAGGACATCTTTCTTACATGCTTTTTATTATTTGGTGGAGAGATTCCTTAATCCTTAGTACTCTTAACCCTCAAATTCAAGAGGAGGTGAAGAGAGAGAAAACCCTATTATCTTACAGTTTTTGGTGGAGAGATTCCTTAATCCTTAGTACTCTTAACCCCCAAATTTAGGAAGAGGTGAAGAGAGTGAAAACCCTATTATCTTGCAGTTTCTTTGTGAAAAGGTTAGATAAGGGATGAAAACAAATGGGTAGACCTAGAGGTATCTTATTTTGAGTCAAATCCTCAGATTTTGTCTAGGAAGTCACACGGATTCCGGTATTCCTCGTAAACTCACTAGAGGGGTGGAGGAAAATCTTACTAGCTCCCAGATTGTGATCCTTTTCTAGACACCTTCATCTTTAGAAAAATACTCTAATAACTCCATTGGGCTCTAAAGAATTTGTAAAATTTAATAATTATTAGAGATTAAATAGAAAACTAGGCTCTGATACCAAATATAACAACCCCACCCCTTAGTAACCCCCATTTAAGGAAGGCTAACAGGATGGTGTCATTCTCAGAAAATAAGATCAACTGGTTTTACAAATAATAAAAAATAATTAATAAATTCTACCACAACTAAACTTAAAACAGGATCAAAAATTCATTTCACATACCTTTCAAAAAAAGGAGTTTGGAACTTTACCCAAAGTAGAGTTCTATAAAACTAAATCCTCCTATCTTTATTTAGTTTTATTCTTCAAATGTCACTTTAAATGTTCATCCACTTTCATGTATTCCTAAAATGCCTACAAATAAAACGTCGGTCAATATAACAGATTATACTGGTATGTGGGGGAACCAAAAACTTGCACATATATTGTAAAAACATATCCACATCAAATATTTGTTATCAAATAGAATTCACATTTTCATTATAACTTCCCAACTGCTTTTACCCATCCTCTGGTACACCCTCTCATGGGGTTTAGTCCCTGCAACAGACATTAGGCTACCTTATCAATCCTGAGCTTAGTACCTTATGGGCCACTTCTCTAGGTTCCATGTAGTCTTCCCATCCAGGGCTTCACCACCTATGACCTTCCCATCATGGGCTTGGTCGAACCTTCCCTCCTGGGCTTGGTCTCTTATCATCATCATCTCTGAAATCATAAATCCAGAGGTGGTATGCAGATTCGGGAAAGTCATAGGCAATATATGGTGATAATCATAGTCACTTTATAGATTGCAAGAATTAAAGTTCATCCAAGCATTTAATTTCAAGCAATCAATAAAACCTCAGAAATTTTCGTGAAACTAAAGAGATTAGCCATAAGCGTAACCACATACCTGATAATGAGTCAAAAGAATCAAGATATCCAAATCCAACTAGATGCCCAATCAAGCAAGCTAAGCAACCAAATCAAGCAACCCTTGATCCTAAGAACATGTATAACACCTAATTGTTACCATCACATCCCAAACAACTCTATATTAACTTGGGACTCCTTTCTAAGGTTTCTAAGCCTTATTAGGATTCATTAGAGTTTCTTAGATCAATTCTCAATTTTGTATCCTTTATTTTGGTAAACAAACCCTAAAAGAACTTTTTGACTCGTAAAAACCCTAATTACTTAAATTATCCATATTAAGGATGTTTTATTCTAAATTTGTCTTAGTATCATCATATCCTTGTCTTATTCTTTGATTTTTGAAAATAAAAACCATTAAAAGTCATGTTCTCTAAAATTAGGGTTTCTCGGCCCATAATGCATATTCATGTACATGGACCCCTAAAACAAGCATACTATGTACAAAGATCATCTTTTTATATCTAAATCTTCCTTTTATTAACAATAGGTTAATATTGGCTTAAAGTATCCAAGGAACATCATTAAATCCAATTATCATCAAAGTTTAGGGTTTTTCATTAATTAAACCATTAAAGATGACAACTTTATACACTTTTTTAATTTCAAGATAAATCAGAATTCAATTATATTTTTAATGGATTCCTTGCATGTTTCTGATCAATTTTCATATAATACATGCCATAATACGATTATGTTTTTATTTTCTATTATTTTTACAAATTAAACCTATTTGAACCAATAGGGGAGTGCCACGTCAGCAAGGACTAACTTACCTACAATCCTACGTGAGTCGTGTACCAGGTCAAGAGAAATGACGCTTTTACCCTCTAGAGTCTTCTTTGATGCCAAGGGTAGTGTCGTCCTTTCTTCCTTTCCCCCTTCTTCTCCTTCATGCACGAACAATAGCGGTGTCGTGATCTGGACCTCGTCGGAGTGTGAGCGAGAGGGCTATCAGGGATGATGACTTGTCGTTTGCATCCATGATGCTTGAACGAAGCTGAGGGGTGGGCTATTTATAGGTGTGGGGGTCCAACCTTGGCTCCCCAACCTCACTACCAATAGTAATTCCAATTGGAATTGGGTGTTTCCCAAATCATCCAAGAAACCTAGCAAACCCTAGGTCACCTAGGTCTGAAATTCTCTCCCAATCTCAACCCTGGTGTTTCCCTTCATGCACATGCACTGGAACTCATAGAAAATGGGTTCAAAGCTTGGTCATCTTCGGCCTATTCTGACTCTGACTGCAGCTGGGGGATGCTTGGTCCACTTTTGGATCACCTGATCCAACGGTTGGTGATGTGCCCCCAATTCTATATAGAATCTGATTTTTGCGCAACATTTAATATCAATCCTCTCACTTTAGGGAATCTTGTAAAAATCATAACTCTCAAACCACTTATCCAATTACTCCTAGATTTTAAAGGAAAGTCCATTATGACTTAAACTACATTTGTAAGAAGTTTGAGACTCAAATTTGAAAGTATGAGATATTTTTCTTCATATGCAAGTTATCACTTAATAAGACATATTTTACTCATATTTTCTCTCTCTTTCTCTTCTATTTCCTTTATTTGGATTCCTTTTACCATTAGAAATCACGTGGATTCGAAACCTAATCCATAATGGCCTTTTATACATCTTTCTATAGAATTCGACCGAATTCTCACCATTATCCTTATTTCTTTTACCTTTTTAATATTATGGGATTTATTTTTTCTTTTCTTCCCTTTTTATCACATTGGACTCACTAACTCATTAGGATCCACGAAATTACTCATTTAAAGGAAATATTACAAAAGAAATTCATTCATTGAACATATATCATACAATTTTCATATATGTACATTTTATTTTAGAAATTGCATTTCAATCAATATAATTCAAAAATTGGGGTTGTAACATTGTGTTTTCCTAGTCAAACTCACGATCTTCTCTATTTTTCATCAAGTGTTGGAAAGTACTACTTTTGATTCCATCTTCCACTCCTTAGACATGGAAGCACACAAGATCTAGTCTAATTCATCATCAGGAGTGTGATGTATATGGGAGAGCATGCTACTTGATAGTTGGAGGGAATTTGTCACATCCCATTCAGTCCCATTATATGATTAATTCATATTAGTAGTTGGATTGTAGGATCCTGCAGGTGACCCACCATATAAGAATGATGTTGGATAGAACATGTATGACTATTATTTATAGTTAATTGGGTGCATTTATAGAGTTTTAATTAGTTTCTCTGAAAAATCCTATTATGGAGTTTCATGCATGGACATTGAATATCATATGCCTAAGTAGATTCCTTGGGGACATTTTTGTCAAGTGATTTTCTCCTGGTTATGGGTGGAGTCCCTTTGAAGGATCCTTCTCAATTTTTTTATGTTACCATTGGCTTTTTCAAATTTTATAAGCTTGGGTGTACTATGGACTTATGGAGGACCTCATAATGACTTGTTATTTAAACAAACATATTTCAAATGCAAGGCTTAGTCCACATGTGCCAGAATATTGCACCTCAAGTTAAGCTCTAACACACAACTATAATGTAAAAGAAAATTGTGCCCATTTCTCTAGAGGACACTTTTATAAGGGAATGCTTAGTCCTTCGTAGTCATTCATCTAGATCATTGTTGTAATGGAATTATGTTTTTTCTAGAATTTTGAGGAATAGGATGGGAATATGATACCTACTCATAGCTCAGAAGGAATGAACAAGTAGTATGTACCCAATAGCACCACAAGGACATGATATATGGGTGACCTCTTTCTCTTTTTAGGATAGGTATGTGGGATAACCATCCTTAAAGATAGTGGGTTCGGGCATACTACATGCAATGTGGTTTGGGTAGTCTTTTTTCACCCATGAATATTTTTTATTAGGCTTATTCCCTTGGGAAATCACATGGATACTAACAGGGTTCTTTCCTATTGACATGCTTCCCTAGTCTTGAGCTTTGATAAAAGCTCGGGTTCCTAATCAATCTGCATCTTGTTTCCCCCTGGTCTAGGCCTAGTTAGAGAAAGGTTTGTGTAATAGTGATGACACTACTCATAGTCATGTACCTTAGTTTGAGTGAGAAAAATACATGTAACATGTAAAAAAGGTCTCTTATATAAGGGAAAAGTAGTCTAGTTCAAGGCCATAGTCCATCATGATATCATATGCAATTGAAGTTAGATGGTCAAGTTTAGGTCAGGGTCGATGACCATGTCAATGGTAGGAAATAATGGAAAACTTTCATGATATTGGGTGACATGTAAATCATGCAAGAGATCATTTGGATCAAGAAGAGTTGATTATGTGGAGTATGAGTTTCTAGTTGATTATGGTTTTAGTGTTATCCCTACATCAACATATGCATTGCATTACTCTGTAATCATGAGACCATGTTTTGAAAGGATAAGCTTGAGTTTAAAAGGCATTAAAGCAAGTTGACATAAGCACATTTGTCTAACCAGACATGTAAGTATGTGGATCTCAAGATAAAATATGTGGTTCACATGAATTTGAATGAGTTCCTTGATAAAAGAAAATAGCTTGTAGATGTCTTCATACATCCAGCAACCTTGTAATGTGATGATGAATTTTCAAAATTTTTGGCCTTCGATTTTCAAGTGTTTTTAACTAGGAAAACTTTTGGCATGTTTGATTGTTGTTCACACTTGAAAGGTTTCCACAAGGATTTACTTAGATTTTTAGTGAATGGGAAACCATATGGGAGGCACTAAGAGCTTCACACTGAATTGGAAGGCTTGTTATCTTGGAAGTATCTTTTGTTAAAGTGAATCAATTTAGATGGGATGTGGACTTTGGTAAAGGAAGTTTTATATGCTTTCTATGGCCTAACAATGTAGCATAGAATATGAAAAAATGAGGAATTGTTTCATCAAGTTTTGGGAGGCTATTGATGTAGAGTAGTCTGTGGGATAATTTGTGAGATTGTTTGATAGATTTGTATTGATTTATGGGAGATGTTTTGGTATGTATGCCCAAAGAGATAATTATATGATGGTTGTAATGGCATATCTTGTAAATGATTTGATTAACAATAAAGGCAATCTTCCAATTTATTCTATTCTATTCAGTTATGAGATCATGGTGTAACATAATAAATGTCTAGAGAATGATATCACTTAATAACGTATGTCTTCGGGTTGATGACTTGAACAATGAGATCATATGGATGTCAAGAGTATATGTATTCTTGTTCTATCTCTAGTCAAATGTTATTGTGGAAAGTTGTTAGACAACAACAACACACAAAACTAGAGTGTGTTGGTTGATGACAGAATCTCATTAAGTTATCATATGTGATATCAAACCAAAAATATAGATATTTTTAGAGAACAGTGTATCAGACAGTCCCAAGTTAAGAGTGATGCATGGAAACCATTACAAGGTAGTCAGAATCGTCTCTCATAGTGATGGTGGTGATTGTGGTTCTTAGACCAGAAGTCACTACACTCATCACATGTCATTCAGTGTACTTTGACATCATCAACCATGATCTTGAATAAGGGTTACTATAAAGGTGATAGTTTGGTTCAATATGACACATGGGGATGATTGTGAGTGATGTAGATGAGATTTGTCCCTTCTATAGGAGTTTGATATCCTGGCCACTTGATAAGCGATACTAAGAAATGCATGGTCATGTTCATGTCAATTAATATGTGATATTGAGCTTATATATATATCTCAGACAGTCATCTCTTGTCCAAGAAACATAGATTGAATGTAGATGAGGATGACACTTACATGCCTTGAGTTCAATCTAGATATTAGTGACAAAGGAACTATACAAACTTTGTAACACCAATCATAGCTTGTAGGTTGAATTTGTTCTCCAACTTGCTAAATTGCTTGGGTAGCAATGATGTGTTTCCAGATACTTCTATTCTTATGATGTCATTAATTAGTTATGGATATTCATTTCTAACATAAATTGGAACATATAGGGTCACACACATAGGATACACTTGGAATAGGAGTTTTGTTCGTGAATATAGTTTAAACTTGATTAATAAAGAGTTAGGTATTCAATTTAAACAACATTAGTTGAATATTCACTGACTGGACTGTGAACCGACCAGTTCAAGTATTGAATCGATTGTTACAGAGTGTTAGGTCAATTGAACCAAGATTTGCAATATCATCCATGAGACAACCTGTTCAGGAAGTGAACCGATCGACTCAGGTCCATAACTGACCCGTTCAAGTTGTGGACTGACCATTTAGTTGATCAATTCAATTAGATCAAGGGTTAGTGTTGATGTCATATTGTGTATTAATTGGATATTAATTGCCAATACAATTGTGATTGAGAAACATGTTGAAAAGAATAGTTTAATGGTTGAACCGATCAGCTCACATGCCAAACGATCTGTTCACCTGGGAACCAACCGTTTCTCCACTCGCAGGTTGTGGATATTCATGAAATACTATCCCCTTTGACTCCCACTCAGACTGAGAACTCTGACCCAGACCCTCCTATAAATAGAGGAGTACAGAGCGGCTTCTCAAACACATCAATCACCCTCCTATAAATACTATCCCCTTTCATCGTCGACGGGTCACAGGCGGTGTGGGATGCTCTCGGGCTTAACACAGAACTAGGCCGGGTGCCCGTTACGTGGACCGATGCGTAATAAGATAATTCCCATGGTATACTCCTTATTATACTAAGTATCATTAAAATAAAACTACCTGAATGTTTAAGAGATAGAATCTATCTTTGATGTTAGAATAAGCCCGTTGTTTATACGGACATGATGCTTAACGGATAAAGTTAAGAAAGGACGATATAGTATGTTGAAAAATCACACTGGTGAAGAAAGTTTGACGTGAGAGTGAAATGCATATCTATTCCAGATGGTGATATTATTCTCGGATAAAGTGATCTTGAAGTCTTAAATAAGCTAAGGCATTGTTTTCTCAACATCCAACTCTACAGCCGAATTTGTTCTGGCCACCGCTTTGCTTAATTAGCTTTGCGTTCATGCTTTCCAGCAATAGAGGTGCTCATGTTCATGTCCATCCCTTCTTGGGTATTCAAACTCACAACCTGGATACATACTACGATAGTTTACTAACTACTGTGCCACTTCACACCTAGATTGGTTACAAAAATATTAATTACTTACCCACAAAAATGGGCTGTTCATTAAGCTCAATCACTTGAATATTTCTATAGGAAATAAGGACAATTAGTCAATTCTTGAGTAATTAAAGGCTAAAAAACCAAAATGGCACGTTTGGCCTTTTTGATGCCTAAAATGGCACGGTCTTCATCTTAATTCCCAAAATGACACATTTGCAGAGCAATACATCTCCATTGGAGACATATTGCTCTGTCTGAGGACAATACGTCCCGGCGGGTGACGCATTGCCCCGCAGCAGAGCAATACGTCTCGGCTCAGGACGCATTGTCCCGCGGTGGGGCCAATATATCCTGCAGCTGGACATATTGCTCTGTGAGAGAGTAATGTGTCTCCGAGCCAGACACATTGCTCCCACCGCAAAGCAATACGTCCCGGGTCTGGACGTATTGCCTTGCTGTGAGACCAATACGTTGGGCGCTGAGACGCCCCAACGGCTAGCGGAACGATCCGTCTCCATTGGGATGTATTGCTGCCACACAATACCTGACCGTTGCCCAACCATTGGGGACTGCGGCGGGTGCCACGTGGGGGCAATACGTCTCCAATGGGGTTGTATTTCTCTCCTATATATAGGGGATGAAATCAGCCCCTTAAACACACACATTTCCTTCATTTCTTCACTTCTTCTCTACTCCCTATTGTTCTGGAGTTCTCTGGTCGGGATTCTATTTGTAGCGGATTTCGGGCGGAGCTTCGAGCAAATTTCTGGCGCTATTCTTCTCATCTTCTTTCTCTCTCTGGCCGGGATTCTACTTCTCTTCTTTGTCTGGTCTAGTATTTTGATTCACAAGGGAGATCTCATCACTTGAGGTATTTTCTTTACTACATTCTTATGTTCAAAATTTTGAACCTAAAAGTACTACGTAATATTAAAAATGATATAATTATATTACTATTATTTAATTCTAAATTTCGAACCGAAAATTACTATGCAATATTAAAAATGAAATAATTCTATTGCTACCTTTTAATTCAAAATTTTGAATCTAAAACTACTATGTAATATTAAAAATAAAATAATTGTATTGCTAATGTTTAATTCCAAATTATTAAAATAATGTTATAGGAAATGACATTTGAAGTAAATGTTATCAACGAAAATGACATTCTTACTATTTTGTTCCAAATAATGTTATTCTTAGTTATTAATTTCAAATTCTAAATTGTTGTTCTACAATCTTAATTACTCTTCTAAAAATGACACTATTGTTCTAAAATATTAATTATTGTTCTAAAAAGACATTATTGTACCAATTAAGTTAATTTACTATTCTAAAATTTGAATTACTATTCTAATTAAGTTTATTTATTTTACAAGGATAGGAACATGGCATCTAGTTCACGTTCACAAATTGTCAAGCTCAAGCTTTGATATGATGATCATTTTCTCTCTGATGCGTCTTATTCTAGTTGATATGATGATCATTTTCTCTCTGATGCGTCTTATTTATGTTAGTATCTAGAGCACGGAAGAGATATATAAAATAGATCAAGAAAAGAAATATTTGAACTATGATTCATACCTACTATATTCAATATTGAATTCAGACCTCATAATCGGACTAAAAAATGAAAAAAGGAAAGATGGAATTTCCACTTTTTCTTACTTAAAAAGCATTTGTTGACAACTGTTTTCTATGGATAACCACCTTCTCCTTGCTAGGAAACCATTTTCCTTTTCATTCCTTTTTTAGACCTCAATTGGCGGTGACCCCTCTTTATGAATATCCTTCCACATTCAGTCAGACTGCCGCTTTCGAACGAGATGCGAAGGTCATTCGTGGGCCTAAGCGTCGAAGATGTTTTGGTAGTTGAGAAAAGAGATGAATGTCATTTTCCCCCTGCTCAGGCTTGGGAGACTAGAGCAAACATGTAATAGCGAATTCGAAATTGTACCCAAGCATCCCCCATGGGTTCTATACCCGATTCATAACTAGAGAACTTCTAAGCATGAAAAAGCTAAATGAGATATGTTTTTTTTCTACATATGCTGATAAAATATTTACCTAAATTTACATTTTTCGAAATAAAACCATAATAAATACCAATTGACAGAATTAGTTCCAATTGAAGAAAGTTCTTGATTGATCAGTGATTCTAAACAACACTCATAAAGATAAATGAAATAGACGGAAAAAAAATAGATTTATCCACTGTGACACCGACGGATTCCACAAATTCTAAATTTGTACATGGACGATAGTTGGAGTCGGCGACTCTCCTAGGGTTCCCTCATCTGGGATCCCTGGGGAAGAGGATCAAGTTGGCCCTTGCAAACAGCTTGATGCACTATCTCCTTTCAACCCTTTGAGCTAAATATGGCAAAAGGAAACAAAATCCATGGACCGACCCCATCGTCTCCACCCCGTAGGAACTACGAGATCACCCCAAGGACGCCTTCAGCATCCAGGGGTCGCGGACCAACCATAGACCCTGTTCAATATCAATAAGTGGAACGCATTAGCTATCTGCTCTTCGGTTGGACAGTAAGGGTCGGAGAAGGGCAATCACTCGTTCTTAAAACCAAAACCAGTATTCTTAAAATCAAAGAGTTGGGTGGAAAAAGGGGGAGAGCTCTTCGTTCCTGGTTCTCCTGTAGCTGGATCCTCTGGAACCACAAGTTTTGGGAGGCCTACGCCCCATAGAAATTGTCTACCTGAGACTGTCCCTTGGCCCGTAGGTCCTGGCACAAGGTTAGAATTCTATCTCTTCCAAAGTGGTATCTCACTGATGGCTCGGGCCCCCCCGAAAGGAGGCCTTCTTCTCCTTCCACCTAAGCTGCGTAGGAAAGGCCCAAAGCCAATCTGATCTGTTAGACTTTTAAATATTTCACTTATCAATACCCTATCCGAACTAAAATCATATGTCCATACAACACTTGACAGCAATCTGAGCCACTTCTCTATCAGTATATCCTATCTTTTCCTTGGAGAAGATCATATGCTCATACAAGTTGACGATGATCATACATATAGAACTTTGTTCTCACTTTCATCTCATGCCTATATTGAATTGTTTCTTGAAAAAATATCTTTCCACCAACATTCTAGTTACATGAGTCTGTTGAATCAATTTCACCAAATGAATAGTAATTTAATTGATGAATGGAATCAAGCACCTGAATTCTCTCAAAATCCTACTATTGAGAATATTGGTCTTGAGGTTGAGGAGGGAGAACAAATTTTTTAACAAGAAGGTGATGATAATAGTGATCAGGAAGGTGATGACAATAGTGATCAGGATGGTAACTCATTGACTGAAACTGATGATGGGTACCAATATCCATTCCCTGACTCTATAACAATATTGAGTTTCGTCCCATACATATTTGATAGAGAATGGCCTAGACACAATCACATTGATACTAACCATGAAGCTTTTCAAGATGATGAATGGGTGGAAGATTTTTGTCAAGAAGTTTGTCTCAATACAACTTTTCCAGCACTAAATTTTTTAGGGTGCTTTATTTGCATCCAAAGCTGTTATGATTGAGACGATTCAAAAATGGTCGGTACAAAACAATGTCCAAAATTGTACATAACACTCAAATGATCAATTTATCAAATTTGAAGTCATGTAATGTTCTTATTTCAATTTGTTCGAGTCATGTAATGTTCTTATTTTAGTTTGTTCAAGTCATGTAACGTTTGTATATCTATTTGTTCAAGTCATGTAATGTTCTTATTTCAGTTTGTTCAAGTCATGTAATGTTTGCATTTCAGTTTGTTCAAGTCAAGTAATGTTTGCATTTCAAATTGTTCAAGTCATGTAATGCTTGTACTTTTCATATAATCTAATGCTTTTCCTTTTCATATAAGAAAATATTATACTTTTCATATAATCTAATGCGTGCACTTTTAATTTAATGTAATATTTGCATTTTTCATAGATATGACTCCTAGAGAAGTATCATTCCGACTCTCCCAACACCACTTTATGTTGTCACTTTGACCTATTACTGATGCAGGTGTTTTGTAAAATATTTTTTTGGTTGGTTTTGGGATTGTTCATAAGATACAACCTATCCACCTTGATCCCAATTTAATCATTATCCTAGTTAACCGGTGGGATAAATCTAGAAACACTTTTAGGTTTCCCTATTTTTAGATGAGTGTCATCTATAAGATGTTGTCATTCTTTTAGGTCTGAGGATTGATGTCCCACCGGTTATAGCTGCATATCCTTTAGGCACAAATGAGGGGCAATTTTCTTCATGGCCTCACCTTTGTGAGAGTTTCTTGAGAGTTGCATCATATGGGATGTCTAAGGGGCATATTCATCTTGGGTGGCTGTGTGAGACCTTTAGTGGGATGGATTTCACCATGGGAGATGGAAAAAAACAAAAATAAATGAGGATAAGGTATACTAGAGCTTATCTCCTATACTTTTTAGGTAGATACCTTATTCCAGATAGTACCGAGGACATAGTTCATGTACAATACCTCCCACTTGTGGCTAACTTTGCAAGTTGTAGCACTCTATCTTGGGGTGCTGCAACTCTAGCATACTTGTATAGGGAGTTGTACAAGGCTACCACCTCGTTCCAAGAAAACTGTCCACTTGTCTGGTTGTGTATGTCTACTACAGATGTGGTGTTGAGAGAGGTTAGAAATTGGACGCCCAGGTTCACTTATTATGAACTGGGCCGAGTGGGCAGAAGATGTTCCCTTGGGTTACAGGTAAAAATTTACACAACTTCTTTATACATTTGTCTGAATATTTTGTAATGTTTATCTAATTTTAGGTTGTCAATTTATTTAACAGGTGGCCTACTTTTATTCAAATGAGTGATACTATGAGAGGATTGGTCCAGTTTTATGATTATGCATTTGACCAGATTTTGCCATCTTAGGTATAAGTTACTTCTACTAACATGTTGTATGAAACATGTCGTATTCTTTTATGCAGTTCACTCCTTTTTATATGATACATGTTGTATTTTTTTGAATAACAGATACAATTAACTCCTTACACTGAGGATATTCTAGAGAGACTTTCAGCATTGTGTCGAGGGGCTCGTGATATTTGGTTGGCCCGAGTGCCTCTAGTGCGTTACACAGTAGTAGAGTGGCACCTCCCAGATACAGTACTTGGACAATTTGGCTTTGTTCGAGTACAGCCTACTTTTTCTTTGCCACACCTTAGTTGGATAGATGGGATGGGTCATGCTGCTAAGGATTGATTGCATCACTATTGGGAGGAGGTGTAACTATGAAACAACAGATGTGAGAGATTAGTTCCCCATCCACCAGCAGACACAGTCTCCAGTCCACGGCTGCACTATGCATGATATCATCCACAGTATGTAGTGCCCCCTCCAGCTCAGCCTCCGACCACATACTACCCAATCAATTATCGACAACAACAATTTGTGAGCATCATTATTATTTCTTTTACAAACTGTTATTATTGATCTTTATTATTTGTAATATATGTAATTGGTCTTTATTATTTATACATACTTTATTTGAATAGGTAGAATCACATGTGCGGATTCGGGAAGCTTTACAGCAGGCCCATGCACAGATCAAAGATGATATCTACAACATCCAGGGGAGCTACTTTGCGAGTCTTATGCTCACCCATATGATCCCATACCCACTCCTACTCATACCATTGGTCCTGAACTCACACTCACTCCTACTCCAACTCCTCATACATGCACCACTCAGTCTGAGCCCATTCCCACTGCTCCTGATCTCACTCCCACTTCTTAGTTCATGGGATGGGGACCGACAGGGCCATACTTTTTAGGAGTTAGTTCATTTTCTTCATACATCACCTCACCTCCACCAACATCCTACTATGAACTAGGTTTTTCTTCTGTTCCATACACTCCACTCCCACCACCAATTATTCATGAGAGTCGACCACCATCTTATGTCACATACTCACCGACTCTATTTGATTTCTCAGGATGCACCCCACCTGATGCCCCACATCCTAGTATTCATAGACCCTTCACCACACCTCCACCTTTTCATTACTTCCCTGGTCCTCATCAGCCTACTGTTACGTAGTTGTCCCCCATTGAGGCATCTCCAGATGAGTTCGCTACTCAGGAGTCAGAGGTACATGGAGGTGGGCAAGGATGTTGTGGGCGTGGAGGACGTGCTTAGTTTATTACATGTTGTACTGTTTTGTATATATGCCTTTGTGAAGGCATTTATTTCGCTTGTATTTGGATCTATCATATTATAATATCATCTATTGGTTCATGTTGGATCTATCATATTGTACTGTTATGTATTATTTTCTCTTCAAGTTGGTTCATGTTGTAACCTTGGTTTAAATTGACATCTCATTTTTTTGAATTAATTTCTTCTTATCTAATCAATTAGCAATCAACTATTGTTGGTTGCAACAACACTTCTATAATCCGTTCGTATGTTTAGAGCTATTCAAATTAACAAATTTATAATAATTAAACATATTAGAGACATTCAAATACAAATGAAATAATTGTAAATGTACAAATATAATCAATAGTGTTATAATACAAATCAATAAGTAACAAATAATAATTATGAATACAAAAAGTATCGAATAAAAAAGTAATACATCATGCATGGAGACGTGTTGCTTGCTTTGCAGACAATATGTCTTGCATGGAGACGTTTTAATCCAATGTGGCATCCGGCTCAGGACGCATTGCTCTGTGGTGGGACCAATGTGTCCAGCTCAGAGACGCATTACTCTCTCATAGAGCAATACGTCCGGCTCCAGGACGTATTGGCCCCACCGCAGGGCAATGCATCATAAGTCGGGACGTATTGCTCTTTCGCGGGACAATGCGTCACCCGCTGGGACATATTGTCCTCGCACAGAGCAATACGTCTCCAGTGGGGACGTATTGCCATGTAAATGTGCTATTTTGAGAATTAAGATGAAGAATGTGTCATTCTAGACATTAAAATGAGCAAAAGTACCATTTTGCTTTTTTTACATAACTTCAAAAAAAAACGAAAAATGGCCATAGATAACTATGTTCAGGTTTCAGCGAACATACAACTGTTTTGATTCTGTATCCAAACTAATAGCATTCTTATGCGATGCAAGATGAAAGGAATATATGTAGTCGTCATAATTGTGAGAGAATGAACCCGTTGAATAGTTGGGCTCTAAGCTTGTTAATGAACGGAGATCAGGGTCGTACGTGCAACTTTCTTGTTCAGAGTTTTTCTCGCAACTTTCTAGTTGTACAAGATAGCCTTACACACACTTACACATAGAGGGGGAGGGGGAGGGGGAGGGGGAGGGAGACGGACACAGACGATGTAACAGACTTATATTTGAGGTAGAAAGATACAAACATCAAGACTGCAAAGAAGAACACTTCCCCCATTGAACGTTTGTGCCTCCCACTTTCTCCTACTAGACTGTCAAACAATGCTTGGAACCCTATCATCACAAATTTAATAAAACTATCTATCTAGAAAAGCATGAACCGTGAGCTTAGTCGGGTCCCTCACGCTTCTCAATTACTGTCTTCTCTCTGCTCATTACATATTCTCTCAATTGTATACCCCTCCTTTCTGGTGTCATTGTCAAACATATATACGTTATTCATAGATCCTTACTATGGGAAGACACTAAAGATATAAAAAATTACACTTACTCAGCTGGGATACGATCTACAAGCTAAAAACTCAATAAGCATAGGGCATCATAAACCTCATAATACATTCACACCATCTGGTACACAAAATCTCAACATCATTATGTACAAACAGTAAAAATTTTGGACGAAATTGATACTCCATAAATGTTCCTCCAAAAACTCCCTCTAACACACCACCAGGAGCGCCAATACTCTATATTTTGAAAATAGCTTAAAAAAACTATATGCATCATAAATAAAGGTATCCGCATTCCACCCATCTTATTCAAGAACACAAAATTTTGGAAAGACTTGTGGGTAGGAGGCAGAATCATTTTCCATATGAACCTCGACACCATCATACTATGAAACGTCAACAACATTACAACAATAAGAGTGCTTAAACTCATGTCACCATAGAGAAATAACATATTAAAAAGTTGCCATGAAAACCTCCTTTGAAACTCAGATATTAGCAGTATCAAAGACCAACTCTTCTCATATAATTCCTTGATGAAAGTTCAATGGGTTTAAAGCGGCAACTACACCTCCACATTAGCATATTCTTTCTATACACATACATGCATTACTACACATCATTGTAGAGAATTCTAAAAAGGTAATTGTCTACCTAAAATTCACATTCTTATATGGATCATAGGACACAACAAACTTAAGACTGGACAAAAATGAAAATTTTGGGGGTTTTCATGGGTCAACTATCTTCCTATTTTGTCGTGTACACCAAGAAAATAATGAACACCTTTTTTCCCTATGGGCACACACAAAAAACCTATAGAACCACTAATTCCAATGCCAAAATGACATCAGTGACATATAGAACAAAAGAATTCAGACACTAAACTAAAAAGGATCTAGAAACACATACTGTGGCAACACATCCCACTATCACACAGACAGCGAGGTATTACGCGAAAACGTGCAGAAATCACCATAACCACATATTACCAAAATACGGGTTAATTAAAACCGATTGCGGAAAACTGATAAACTGTGAGACTATTACATATGAGTCCACATCCTGTAAGGAAACATGTTATATAAACATATACGAGCCTTGATGTGCGTCCACAGCTTAGAGCAACAGATGTCTTGCCATCACATGAGTTTATCACATGTTCATACATACATAAAGGCCCACATCCGGCCAACAGCAGGATATACAAAACATCGACAGCTATACATCGTGAAACAATGCCAAAATACCGCCAAAGACCTGGGGAGTACAGGGATGACTCTAGACTTCTACTACAAAACGCCAAAATAACAACATGTCCATCTCTTGCCTTCTACTGCTCTTCTTGCTTCTCGGCCGCGACCCCGCGACCACCACCACGTCTAGCTTGAACACCTGAAAACCAGCAGAGTGAGACAATCAAACATTGTCCCAGCAAGAAACATAACTCCCCACCGTAACTACAGAACCTCAGAAAGATAAGCTATAACAGCAGGTAACTGATAACAAATATAGCAAGAGCAGTTTATGTAAGGCAAAGCTATTCTTACCGACAGGCTTACCAGCTGTACAAAAGGCATATAACCAATTCCTCTCTAGGCATCATGATTAACAAGATAAGATATATTGGTATGTAACTTGAGGAACATATGAGTATCTGCAGGACATAACAAGATTAACTACACAAGCAAGGCTTCAACCAATGTTCCGTATTTTTCCTTGAGCAGTACTACTATACGGATGAGTTACGTATTTTATTATGCCCTGAGGAAGTGAACCGTACCGTTCAAATCCAACCTTCAGCTGTGAAGCCCATAGCTGGTGCCATACAAGGTTAATGGAAGAGCCGGACTCCACAACCTTCCCCCTCGTAGTCAGTGTACGAGAACAACACGAGCAGGACCGCAGTCTCATGATCAAGTGGCCTCAGCCACAGGGTCAGCTCCACAGGCTACCCTTCCTCTAGCCCGCCTCGGTACAGGTCACTGTGCTAGTATATCTGAGCCACGGGACTGATCACCGTGCTCTGAGTCATGAACGCATTCATACTCATCGTATCACATATTTGGAGCCATGGGCCTATTCACCATGCTCATCACATATCCGAGTCTACAACTAAAGTTGCACTCTTACCTCCTCAATTTAGGCTAGGAGCAACCTCCCATATTCAACAATATGTGCTCTGGATTAACCCGCAGGAGAACCCGTTTCACCATCACCAATTTCCTGACGATGATGGATCTATGGCCAGGGCAAACTACATGATATTTTCCACTGTGATTATTTAGTATCTTTTAGATGGATTGCAAGATTCAACCAAGTTGTGTAACATGCAAGATATAGCAGGATAAACAACATAAAACTCAACATCATGCTTTTATTGTAATCACATCAACCTGATCCATCTCAAGGATCCAACATCACATGTTATCACTTGGCCTCTTGCCAACCATCCAGATTCATCTCAAGGATCATCACATACCATGGAATCTCAATCCCTCATCATGTATTGCCACTGCCTCTCAAGGCTCACATCATCATCATGGGACAAACACATCATACATGCAATTTCATCAACAAGAGTAATTATCAAAGTGATGTTACTCATCACATATTTCTCATAGCTAATCATCACCTGCATGGTCAGTGTACACAATAATCATAGTTTCAACATAAGGACTATGCTTACCATTATGAAATGACATTCAATATGCTATACTTATCAATCTTACATTATCTGGTGATCAAGTGCGTAAAGCACATCATTAAGCCAACCACTAGTGTGACTATCACTATTCTCCTTATCATTAACAGATAAACATGATGATCACTTTATTCTAGTTGGGCCATCATTAATTGTAATATCAAAGATACTTCCAAAGAGTTAAAGTATACAGTCACAAAGAAAGGGAACGGTAATGTGGGTGCACTCTGACACTTTGACATTAAATAATATTTAAGAGTAATATATATGTAGTTAGAACAATAGCTCATGGAAGAATATCACTACGCATGGGAAATAACTGCCGGATCCTAGAATGGGTCATAATGGAGCTCTAGAAGGGGGTTGGATTGAGCTGAATGCACTTAAAAAAAATTCATTAGACCTTCAAGTTATATCACAATATAAGGTTGCTAAATAGGAAATTTGAGTGCAACTAAAACATACATAGTAAGGGAGAGAGAGATTGAACAAGCACCAAGTGACAAGCTATGTAGAGTAGTTCCATACTCCAAACTAGGAGTATGTCAGTCTACTACCTAGAGAGGTTAACCTATAGCATTTCTAAGTGTGTCTTCCTATATATATATTCACTTATAAGAGTCACAACACATGACCCACCAAATGACTTATCTATCCAATACAAAGAGTCTTCAACCTTACCAAGGACTTATCCACTCTTGCCCAAGTCTTCGGCCTTCTAGGAATTACCCACTCTTCTTGGATGTTAAACCTTTGACTTCACCTTCACTCAGAGAAGATTTCACCAAGGACTTACCCACTTGAGCAAGGAGTCTTCTGCCTTCACCAAGGGCTTACCCACTCTTGCTTTAAGTCTTCAGCCTAGATCTTCACCAAGGGACTCCTTTCCTTATTCTTCCTCACCTCTCTTAGCCAAGAGAGAGAACCATCATCTTCATGGTTAAAATGAGAGATAGGGAGGTGGTGGAAGTGAGATCCTCACAAGATATACATGTAGGACTAGCGCTCTTACAAATCTCCTACTCACTCTAATGGATGTAGCAAGTGATTAAGCTTAGAGAGAGAGAGGAGGTAGTAGGATCACTCTACTATAGAATAGGGGCCTTCATAGTGCTTGGCTAACCATGGGATGAATCCCAAGGGGTCCTATTTGTAGTTGGGGATGCCTCTTAGAGTTTAGGAACACTTAAGGATGAATACTAGTCGTTTGTGATGTTGCAAGGAATATTTTTTCGATTTTTGCAACATTTCAACAACTAGAAACACTTTTTTACACTTTTTCATACAGTGCTATCGGTCGAGTTTCTATAAAGGTAACTCAACCGAATGCACTATGCTTCAAAGCTAATTTGACCAATAATGCATGTGTTTGTAGTCGTTATTTTAGGCATAATTTTCCTTGATTTTATGTGTAGATTAGTCATTTATTCGATTTATTATGCACGAAATGATTTAGATGGCCGATTTCTGTTAAATGCATCAAATTACATAATTTTTACTATTTTATATAATATTTTGTACATCCCCATTGCTTATTATGATTTTGTGCATTTTCAGGTATAAATGAGAGCCACAGAGTCGGTGCTACTGACTGGGCAAAAGTCAATGGTACTGACTTAATGTCAGAGACTTATCGCAACAATCACCCAGAGTCAGTGTTACTGACAACTAGAGTCGGTGTCACCGAGTCAGCATCAGTGAGCCCTGCAATGAATTGAGAAAACTTAGTGCTACCGAGTTTCCAACTCAATGCTACCGACTTGACGTCAGCTTGAGGATCACAAAACCCGATGCTATCGAGTAAAGTCGGTAGTACCGATGAGATCAAGACCGGGCAACCAAACCTAAGTGACACGGTACCACTGACTCACCTAGTCGGTACACCGATTCTGCCTGATCAGACTAGTCGTAGAT
This sequence comes from Alisma plantago-aquatica, assembly GCA_963693085.1. NCBI lineage: Eukaryota > Viridiplantae > Streptophyta > Magnoliopsida > Alismatales > Alismataceae > Alisma > Alisma plantago-aquatica. The sequence goes on along the minus strand of OY856411.1, from coordinate 910,344,606 downwards.
CTATCTCTAATCCAACAGATGAGATTAATTGGTATCCTAAGTGTCTCCTATGACTTAGGGGGACTACGGCCAAAAGAAAGAACATTCATTTTTTATCGTACGATGACCGGAAAGAGAGAAAAGACAAATGGAGGACTGAAGGCTTTGACCAAGGAGATCTAGGAACCTCCAGAGGATGAATCTACCGCCGAAAGATAGAAGGACGATCACACGATAGAGGGGATGTTCCAAGCGGATGGAGATTCAGGGGTTTCTTTTAGTTTCCTCATGCTTTCCATGTTTTTCTTCCTTCCTCCCATGTATTCATCAATGAAAACCATGTAAGGCTAAAAGCTTTCATTCCTTAGGATCCAGGAGTAGCCCAGATATACACTGTAATTGATTACCATGCATTAATATCAATTGTATCTCTTTTATTGGATATAAATCTATGAAAGCTTCATGTTTTACTTATGCTTGATCACCATGAGTGGATTAATAGACGTTTAGTCATCTCAGGAGAGAGGATAAGGGTCAGACAACATAGATTTACCCGTCGACCGAGCCCTTTAGGAAAAGTGGAGTGTAAGAGGGAGGAGAAACCCAAAGAGAGTGATCGTAAAGTGTCTAACTAATAAACCAATAACTATTGGCATTAGATTAGGTAGTGTTTTACACTACAGAAGCAGGTAATTCTAGCTACATGCACCTTATCTAGGGATTGAGATAATAGGTGTTAGTATGTGTGAGATCGCTATTGGTGTTATCCATGGTGAAACCACTATCCTAAGGAATTCACCCCATTTCTGATTAATTCCACATTTAATTTTCTTTATTTCTACTTTGTTCTTTTGGTCAACCCATTTTAACTTATTACAACTAGCTTAGCTGATTTGATCCCAGTTAGTAGTATTCTACTGGAGAAACACTTCCTTGTGTTCAACTCGGGCCTCACAAGGCCTTATTAGTTCGATACATTCGCTTGCATGCTACTCACGGTAAAGTCATGTCAACCAATCAATAGAGTTTGTCCTGGTAGGAACTAGACCAATAGAATTAATTAGTTTTGTTCCAATGTAGTGGTCAGTCGAGTTTTGAGTATAGGAAACTCGACCTAACCATGGCATTCTTAAAATCCATCAAGGATCGGTCGATATTACAACTCGACTAATAAAGTGTTTGTAATGAATTTTGGAAAATGCCATTAAAGTGCTTAAATATTTGATTTAAGTGCTCATGATTTTTTCTAAGCTTAATTACAAGTCATACAATCATTACAAGTGATTTACAACAAGATTCTAATGGATTTACATCATATTCCAAAAATGTGCACTTGTATTGACTTTGACTTGTCTTTTCTCCAAGTTGAGATGTGCAAGTTAGGGCATTTAGAGTGTTTCTATACCTAATATAAAATCACTCAAGTAGAGACATTAGAAACAATTAATTGGAATGGTTTATTCATCATCAAAACAAGAGTTTGGTCAATTAGACCTAGAGCCAACAATAATACCCACAGGACTTCCTCGGTAGGCTATAAATGACATTAGGAATCTTATGTCTGAGTCATAGTTGTTGTGTACAGATAGGTAGGCTTGGTAATCTTTCATGAAGCATGGATGGGGTGATTTTGAATATAATTGGTTAGATAGAATTTCCTGGTGTAATCACTTAGACTAGACTATAGGTTTTTTATGTAAGTTCAATAACAAGGATAACCCTTGATTGGGGATTCAATTCACTATTTTCACAAATCATTTGATATTGATTGAATGGGATCAAGTTAAGCCAGGATGAGCCTGGAATGACCAAATTGGGTGAAAAAAAATTATATGGTCATGGGGTTTTATCAACCAATAAAAATCTATAAATCTCTCGCAATCATTGTAAAACTAAAAGAAAGTATCAAACATGAATGAATTTAGGTTCTCTAGCATTTTTCTAGGGAAAAACTTGTATATGGCATATAAAATAGTGTGAAAATGTGAAAAATACCAAAAATAATTCCTCCACCCATGGACATATAAGATGAGAAAAATTTGTTCATGGGATTAGAAGCTACAATCTTGTTATACTGGAAAAGGTGTTGGGTACTCCCTGTGTTGCTATAGAAATTAGTAATGTGCATGAACTCTAGCATTGGTGAAAGAGTTCAATTTGATTTATGTTAGTATTTACATAATGTGGGACTAATCCCAATATACAAGAGTATAGATAGACTTATACACTTTACAAGATGAATGATTTTATACTCAATTTAGGGCCTGAATGCAAAGTTACAAAAAGGTTCTCCTAATGGGTTTAGTATTTATTCTCAAAATTTTCATTTGCATTAATTTTGACTTGCTTTTGGGAAAACTAGGATTTATTAAATTTCATCCTCTTCATGAACCTAATACATGGAATTGATCTCAAATTAAAATATTAGATACACATGAATGGAATGGTTAAGTTATCATCAAAATATGGACAATGTATAACTGCTAGGTAAATAGGTATTCCTTTGAAGAATCCTAACATGGTTGAGTAGGAGGGTGCAGACGAGGGCATGAGATTTGAGGCTTACCACGAGTGATCCATGAATCTTAATTTTTAATTATATTTTAATCAAACTAGGAAATTGTTTTCTCCATCTTATCTAGTATGTATGAATGGAGAGGATTCAAGGAGGGATTATCCCCCCTTGAAGAGTTTATGATGGTGTGGGGTTCATTGTAGTTGAACTTCTAGCATCAATGGCATCAATCAAAGAGATGAAGCATACCATTTCAGCTTTTTCTCCTATTATTTTCTATGATTGTTGGTTATAGATTAGGAATTATTTATTTTTCAATGATTTTTACATTTTATTTTTTATTTCTCTTTGCTTTTAGGGATTCAAGGGCCAGCCATTTATCTTGGAAGCAAATTGGGAGGAGTTGTTATATTTGTATGCACTTTTGGCACTGACTAAATTGGCTCTTCTGGAGACAACCAATTTTGGCTATGTTGGTAAATGCATGATTGTAGATAGGAACTATGTTATCCCATTCATTGATATCTTTTCTAGAGATCAATATGTTTCCCTTGTTGTTTGGTGAATTGGCTATCCACTAATGAGTGTACTAGGATTACATAGTTGGATTTTGGAGGTATCTTAATTAGGATCTTTCTAGATAGACAATCAAAGGGATATGTTCATCTTCATGAATTGTTGGGAGTGGACCCATTTGAGGAATGTAAACCATATAAGCATGAGTTGAAGCATATTTTGTAATGCCATACTTTATTTAGGAAGTTGGAAGTGAGTAGAATGATAAACCCTCAAATGACCACATGGCACATAGCCATTTTTCTTTTCTTTTTGCTCATTGGTTTTCTTATCTCCTACAATGCTAGAAATCATGGTGAAATTGTAGGTATAGTATTCCTAGAGATCCAATCATATGATGATTTCAATGAGGCATGTGATACTTGATTTGATAATAATAAAGGCAATTTCCGTCTATATGTTTTAACTATTTTTGAGACGATAGTATAACATGTTAGATGTCTAGAGAGTGACAATACTCAATGACATATGTCTTTACGTGACTTGAACAATGGGATCATACGGATGTTAAGAGTATGTAAATTCTCACTATCATCCCTAGTTGGTTGTTATTGTGGAAAGAACCATAGACATCAATAACACAAAAGGCTTGAGTGTGTGTCAATTGATGACAGAATCTCATCTGTCATGATATATGATATCAAACCAAGAACATATATACATGTTAGAGAACAGTGTATCAGACAGACCCACTGTAAGAGTGGTGCATGGAAACCACACTTGGTTAGTCAGGATCATCTCTTATTGTATTGGTTGTGACTGTGGTTCTTAGACCTAAAATCACTACACTCATCATATGTTGTTGGGTACACTTTGACATCATCAAACATAGTCCTAAAATATGCGTTGTTATAACGGTGATGATTGGGTGACTTTGACACATGAGGACTTGACTGTGAGTCATAGATATGGAATTGTCCCTCCTAAGGGAGTGTGATATCCTAGCCACTTGAGGAGTGAGATTGAGAAATGCTTGGTCATATACATGTAAGTCAATATATGATATTGAGCTTACATATATCTCAAATAGTCTACTCTGAATCAAGAAACATGGATTGAATTTTTGTAGAGGATGACAAGTCCATGCCTCAAGTTCAATTTGGATATCAACGAAAAAGGAACTATACATTCACTGTAACACCAATAACATTTTTAGGTTGAAAGTTGTTCTCCAACTTTCCTTTTCACTTGGGTAGCACTGATGTGCGACTAGGCACCACTCTTTGCTTGTGAAGTTATAAGTAAGTTATAGACATTCACTACCAATGTGAAATGGGACCTATAGGGTCACACACATTGGATTAACCTGGAAGAGGAGTTTATCCATGAATGATGTTTATATTGATTACTAAAATGTTTAGGCACTCAATTAAACATTCAATCAATAGACTTGACTCAGAATCATCAAGTTCAAGTGTTGAACCAACTGATTAGAGTGTCAGATTGATTCATAACTATATTGACTAAGTTCTACACAACCTGGACCACAAACCGACCGGTTCACTGGGTGAACCGATCGGCTCATGGTCAGTGAGACGACCGGTTCACTCTAGTGAACTGATCGGTTCACATGGACCAAAAGAGCAGGTGTTGGGTTTCCTGGTTCATGAGAAGAGAATTTTGTTTCACTTGTTCAATTCAATTGGGACAAGAATTAATCATTGAATTAATTATAAATTAATAAAGAAAGTCAATTGAAGGCAAGTCTGGGAAGTGAAATGACCAGTTCACTGGGTAAACTGATCGGCTCACCTACCCAAATGATCGGTTAAGTTATGAACTGACTGGTTTGCCTACCACAGTACAATCAGTTCATGGAAAATCTGGACCCTTATACTCCCGCACAGACTGGAAACCCTAACCTTGCCCTCTACTATAAAGAGAGGGGTATAAGGGGCTTCTAAGAATACACAACTCAGAACATCGGTTGCTCTATAAAGTTTTGGTCCTCTCTAGTTTTGGTAATGAGAAAGCCCAAGCAAGTTCTACCCGTCCAGGGAGGAACTATGAGGGAAAGACAACTGTAGAAAAGTGACTGGTGGTGGGAGAGTGTGTCGGTGACTAGTACGCCAATAGAGGGGGATGACTCCTTCTAGTCTGTCCATCAAGATGACTAGAGTTCTCGGTGGTCCATGTGGACTATCTATAGAGGCAGGAGATTTCTGCCCCTCGGGAGGATGACTGTCAACCGCAGTCTGGGTCAAGACCAGGAGCTGCACAGATGTCGTCGAAGACTAGATGGTTAAAGACCGCACTAGATGTGAGGTATTGTTGTTGACCAAGCCTCAGGACCAGGTATATCTCGCTAAACCAACTTTCCTATTTCATAGTTGTTGATGAGATCTGATGGTTATGGGTTTGTGGTTAGATAAAAAAAATTGTTTGCGATGCCGGTTCTATCCCACAAAACCCAACAGAAATTAGTGTTCTTATTATTAGTAGATTTGGTCATTGTATCTTATTTTGATTGGGGTGCAGGAGTGTATGACCTCATGATGACATGTTTGACGTGATGGGTCATGGTTAACTGTAATAGGTGAATTCATCCTCTAAAGCATTAGAGGGCTTTTTTGGTATGCTAGAGGTATTGTTTCTAGCTTTCATCATTTTTTTGTGCAACTTTTTTATCTTTGGACAAACTTCATTGATATTATATTTGATATTTAAGGTTATTATCAATTATATCTTAGTAGACTATATGTGTAAAATGTTCCATATGGTCACATGCTTACTCCTCTATCCACATGCCAACTGGTCTAAGTAGTGGTTGGTCCACTTATAATTGGTTGGAGAGAATATATGGAGTGGACATCAATTGGAGAGGTAGCATTATACCTTTTTTTACTATCAAATTTGTATTTTTTTTTTAGCTAGCCCTTTGGTAGTTTGTGTTTTCCTAGTCAAACTAATGATCTTCTCTAGATTCCATAATGGGTTGTAAAGTACAACTTCTTCTTCCTTCTACCACTCCTTAAACATGGAAGCACACATGATCTAGTCTAATCCATCATCAGGAGTGTGATGTATATGGAAGACCATGCTACTTGATAGATGGAGGGATTTTGTCACATCCCATTTTATCCCATTATAGGATGGATTCATGTTAGTAGTGGGATTGTAGGATCCTGTAGGTGACCCACCATATGAGAATGATGATGGATAGAACATGTTTGACTAGTATTTATAGTTAAATATGTGTATTTCAAGAGTTTTAATAAGTTTATCTAAAAAATATTGTGGGGTTTCATGCATGGTCATTGAATATCATATGCCTAAGTGGATTCCTTGAGGTTGTTTTGTTAAGTGATTTTCTCCTGGTTGTGGGTGGAGTCCCTTTGAAGGATTCTTCTACAAGTTTTTATGTTACCCTTGGCATGTTCAAATTTTGTAGGCTTGGGTGTAGTATGTACTTATGGAGGAACGTATAATGACTTGTAATTTAAATAAACATATTTCAAATGCAAGGCTTAGTCCAAATATGCCAGAATATTGTGCCTCGGGTTAAGCCCTAACACACAACTATAGTGTAAAAGCAAATTGCCCCCCTTTCTCTAGAGGGCACTTTTATAAGGGAATGCTTAGTCCTTAGTCATTCATCTAGATCATTCTTGTAATGGAATCATGTTTTTTTCTATCATTTTGAGGAATAAGATGAGAATATGATACCTACTCATAGCTTAGAAGGGATGAACAAGTAGGATGTACCCAATAACTCCAAAAGGATATGATATGTGGGTGACCCCTTTCTCTTTTCAGGATGGGTTTGTGGAATAACCATCCTTAGAGAGAGTGGGTTTGGGTATAGTACATGCATTAAGGTTAGGGTAGTCTTTTTTAAACCCATGAATATTCTTGATTAGGCTTCTTCCCTTAGGGAATCACATGGATACTAATGGGGTTTTGTCCTATTGACATGCTTCCCTAGTCTTGAGCTTAGACAAAAGCTCAGGTTCCTAATCAATCTACATCTTGTTTCCCCTGGTCCATGCCTAGTTAGAGAAAGGTGTGTGTAATAGTGATGACACTACTTATAGTCATGTACCTCGATTTGAGTAAAAAAAAATACATGTAAAATGTAAACAAGGGGCTCTTAAATAAGAGAAAAGTGGTCTAGTTCAAGGCCATAATCCATCATGATATCATATGGGATTGAAGGTAGTTGTCCAAATTTAGGTCATGGTTGATGACCATGTCAGTGGTAGGAAAATATGGTGGACTATCATTCTATTGGGTGACATGTAAATCATGTGGGAGATCATTTGGATCAAGAAGTGTTGATTGTGTGGAGCATGATTTTCTAGTTGATTATGGTTTTAATGTTATCCCTACATTGACATATGCATAGCATTACTCTATAATCATGAAACCTTGTTTTGAAAGGATAAACTTGAGTTCAAAAAGTATTCAAGCAAGCTGGCATCATAGGCATATCTATCTAGCTAGGCATGTAAGTATGTGGATCTCCTGATAAAGCATGTGGTTTGAAAGAAGTTGAATTAGTTCTTTGATAAAATATAATATATTGTAGATGTCTCTGTACCTCTCAAAACCTTGTAATGAGAGGATGAAATTTCAAAATTTTGAGCCTTCAATTTTCAAGTGGTTTCTTAAACTAGGAAAACTTTTTGCATGTTTGATTGTTGTTCACACTTGAAAGGTTTCCAAAAGGATTTACTTAGATTTTTAGTGAATGGGCAACCATATGGCAGGCACTAAGAGATTCACACTGAATTAAAATTGCTTATGATCTTGGAAGTATCGTTTGTAAAAGTGAATCAATTTAGACAAGATGGGGAATTTGTTAAAGGAAATCTTATTTGCTTGTTATGGCCTAACAATGCATAATAGGCTATGAAAAAATGAGGAATTGTTTCATGAGTTTTTGGGAGCCTAATGATGTAGAGTACTCTATGGGATAATTTGTGACATTGTTTGATAGATTTGTATTGATTTATGAGAGATGTTTGTTGGTATGTATGCCCAAAGGGCCAATCATATGATGGTTGTAATGGCATATCTTGTAAATGATTTGATCAATAATAAAGGAAATATCCTAATTTATTATATTTTATTCAGTTATGAGATAATGATGTAACATAATAAATGTCTAGAGAATGATATTACTCAATGACGTCTATCTTTGGGTTGATGACCTGAACAATGAGATCATACCAATGTCAAGAGTATATACATTCTTGTTATGTCCCTAGTCAAATGTTATTGTGGAAAGTGGTTAGACAACAATAACAAATAAAACTAGAGTATGTGTTGGTTGATGATAGAATTTGATTAAGTCATGATATGTGATATTAAACCAAGCACAAAGATATATTTTAGAGAATAGTGTATCAAACAGACTCACGTTGAGAGAGATGCATGGAAACCATTACATGGTAGTTAGAATCATATCTCATAGCAATGGTGGTGATTGTGGTTCTTAAACTTGAAGTCAATACATGAATCACATGTCATTTGATGTACTTTGACATCATCCACCGTGATCTTTATAAGGGTTACCATAAAGGTGATGATCGGGTGCAAAGTGACACATGGGAATGACTATGAGTGATATAGATAGGATTTGTCCCTCCTATAAGAGTTTTATATCTTAGCCACTTGATAAACAAGACTGAGAAATGCATGGTCATTCTCATGTTAGTCAATATGTGATATTGAGCTTTTATATATCTCAGACTATCTACTCTAGTTCAAGCAATAGAGATTGAACATAGATGAGGATGACAATTCCATGCCTCAAGTTCAATCTGGATGTTAGTGAAAAAGGAACTATACAATCATTATAACACCAATCATTGATTGTTGGTTGAAGTTGTTCTCCAACTTTCTAAATTACTTGGTTAGCAATAGTGTTACTATATACAACTCATTACATATGATGTCATAAATTAGTTATGGACATTCAGTGCTAATGTAAATTGGAACCTATATGGTCACACACATAGGATACACTTTAAATAGGACTTTTGTTCATGAATATAGTTTAAACTCTATCACTAAAGAGTTAGTTATTCAATTTAAACAACATTGGTTGAATATTGACTGATTGGACTGTGAGTCGACCGGTTCAAGTGTTGAATTGATTGTTTCAGAGTGTTAGCTCAACTGAATCAAGGTTGGCAATCTGGTCCATGAGACTATTGGTTCAGGAAGTGAATCGACCGGCTCAGATCCATGAACTAACTAGTTCAGGTTGTGAACTGACCATTTGGTTGATCAATTTGATTGCATCAAGGGTTATTTTGACATCATGTTATGCATTAATTGGATATTAATTGACAATACAATTGCGATTGAAAAACATATTGAAAAGACCAGTTCAAAGGTTGAACCATTCGGCTCACATGCCAACCAATCCGTTCACCTTTGAACCAACAATTTTTCCACTCGCAGGTTGCAAAAATTCATGAGATTTTGTCCCCTTTGACTCCCACTCAAACTAGAAATTATAACCCTAACCCTCTTATAAATAGAGGGGTAATGGGGGATTCTTAAACGCATCAATTATCTCTGAAAATTGTTGTCGTCTCTTGTAACGCTTGGGCCCACTACCCAAGGCTCTAGTAGAGTTTTAGGAATGATGACTGGCCCCACAAACCACCACTAGCCTTAACTGTGTGCTTTTTCCACACTCATGTGCAAGTCGAGGTCAACTTCCCGACTGGTCACCCATCCTAGTACTACTCCAAGCTGAGCACGCTTAACTATGGAGTTCTTTAGTGATGGGCTCCCGGAAAAGGAGGTGCACCTTGGTGATATGGGTAGTCCAATCATTCCTTATAAGATTATTTTATCTTAGGCCTCAAATCCTGGGATGTTACAATCTTCCCCACTTAGAATCTTGACGTCCTCATCAAGGCTCAACTATATGGCCTCATAATATCACCCTATTTTAGTGTACACCCAGAATGACCCATGAACACCCAGCTCTCGATCACGGAATACCAGCACAAGGGTGGCTACGTCAACCATGGATAGCCCTTTCCAACATGCCCAGACCGCACGGCTCAAGACTGTCATGCCACATGCACATGTGGGCCCCACCTACTAGAGGGGTTATGGCTCTGATACCATTTTTAATGCCTGGGCCCACTGCCTAAGGCTCTAGTAGAGTTTCAGGAATGACGACTGGCCCCACACCACCACTATCTTGAACTGTGCACTTTTTCCACAGTCATGTGCAAGTCAAGGTCAAATTCCTGACTGGTCACCTATCCTAGTACTACTCCAAGCTGAGAATGCTTAACTATGGAGTATTTTAGTGATGGGCTCCCAAAAAAGGAGGTGCACCTCGGTGATATGGGTAGTCCAATCATTCCTTATAAGATCATTTTATCTGAGGCCTCAAATCCTGGGATGTTACATCTCTGGTAGTGGTAACTGAGAGAACCCAATCAAGTCCTACCCATCAACGTGAGGGATAGAAAGGGAAAACAATTCTGGAAGAGCAAGTCAATGCTAGTACACAGACTAGAAAGGGACAACTCTTTCTTGTCCATTTTTCTAGAACGAAAAGAGTTCCCAGGTGGTCCATGTGTACTACTATAGAGGTGTGGAGGTTGTTTCTTACTGCTCGGAGGACAAAGTCAACTGTTATCTATGGTGAACAACTAGGGTGCTGACACAAATAGTGTCTAGGTGCAACTTGAAGAAAGACACATGCTACAATAAGGGAATTGTCTCTGGACTTGATCCATTTCCATGTATAACCTCACAACCATCCTTCCCATTACATAGTTGTTAACACAATCTACTATTTAAAGGGGAATATGGAAGTTAAATTTTTTATTTCAGTTGCTTACTCTGTCACCATATTTCCCAACATTGGTATCAGAGCCACGTCAATTTACTAGATTTAATCGATATAATCGGATTTTGGTTTTCGTCATTTATTTATTGCATACGATGTGAATACTTAAAAGGATTAATGTGCATATATGATTAAAACCACATTCGATCCCAACTAATGTATATATCTACACACACACACACACACACACACACACACACACACACACACACACATATATATATATATATATATATATATATATATATATATATATATATGGCCCAAATTTATTTCCCACGCGGGTAGCTACCCGCCCACCCTTCCAACCACCTTTTTTCACACAAAAAATCCGCAATTGTAGAGGACCATTTTGTCTAGCTCCCCAAAAACTTTCATCCAAAACTAATATCATTTGCCCCACCAAAATAAAAAAACTCGTCCTTATATATATCTGTTGTATATTTTGTACAGAGTTACTCTTTTATTCGTGTAGTTACTTTCTTATCACCATAGTTACTTTTTTGGCCAGGAGAGTTACTTTTTTGGCTGTCGGGTAGAGAAAATCCACGCTACCTGCGTGGGCAATGAATGAACGCCCATATATATATATATATATATATATATATATATATATATATATATATATATATATATATATATATCTATATATATAGGTATGTATGTATATATATATATATATATATATTTGTGTGTATATGTATATATGATAGATATGCAATTTACATGTATCACCATAAAAGTTGGTTTTGATGGTGTATGTGTAGCATGGTTATGGCCAATAACCCTAGATCTCTAACCATGGTTGTGTGGTTTTTTATTCTTGTTTATATCTCGGTTTGCATACTAAGCATCTATCTTCTCTTCTATATGTAAAAGTATTATTATATCCTTCGTGTTCTCCCCTATAATGTAACTCAAGGTTTCCCTATTACTTTTTAATATTTCAAATAGCATTAGGATAGTTTAAATACCATGTTATAATGAAGAAGACATCCAACACCAGACGAGTGAATCGTCTAGAGGATCAAGGAGGATAGATGATAAGAGGAGTTGAACTGATTGGCTGGTGGCCCAACTAATCGACTTGAGGTTGTAGAAGATGTTGGACCGAGACTAGCTGATTGTTTCAATGACCAAATTACTGTCCAGCAGGTGAGACGATCGATTTAAGGGTTGAACCTATCAACCCAGATTGATTTGAGAACATATCTTCATCAACAACAGGTCGATACATGTGATGTAGACCTTAGGTGGTATTCATTTATTGTAGATCCAAGGAATTACAATAGTATGGACATAACCATTGCTTATGTTTTATAATTGCATGTTTTTGTTTGTGGGATATATCATTTATTTGATACGTACTATAAGTATGTGGTGATTGGATATGTATATGTATATATAAATATAACTCCCTCAATAACATATTAAGTATAAGATGCTTTCCATTATGAATACATATGAAAATCTTGATTGACTATGTCAGGGCATGCCAAGCGTGGTGCACTATCCAAATCATGGAAGTGTGATGGTAGTTATGTGGGCCTACCAAGCGGGGTGCATCACTATCGTGTTGGTTTTTGGGCCAGGCTTAACTAGGTGATCTTAATGAGATTAAGCACCTAAGTAGATGACTATGGCAAAGAGGTGTGTATATCATCTATCTAAGAATTGCATACGATGCAATTGAGGAATGATGCATACCTTAATGATTGATTATAGATGTTGGTGTTGGCCAGATAATAATTCAATTGTTTTATATCTTGGCTCACTAGAAGGTTGTACACTGCAATCTTCTAAATTGATATGTCGTGGCTATCAATTTGAACAATACAGTGGGAGTGATAATTAATTAGAGGCCTATTTGAATATCAGCGAATTTTATTCAAATCAAATCAAATAAAAAGTATTTTAAAAAAATGCAAAATTTTCTCTTATATAATCAAATTGAATAAAAATTGTTGTTGTGATTTGTTCTTAGGAAGGACAAGCTTAGCAGGACAGATTTCCACAACTTGCTTTTGACTTTGAGAAGGGTTCTCAATGATGAGAATAAGCTCTATGTCCTAGATGAACTAGCACCAAAAATACCTACTCTTGATGCACCTAGGGATGAGGTGGATACTTAGTAGAAGCATGCCAATGGCACCTTAGACATAAAGCACCTTATGCTAGGTTGCATGAACTATGAGTTTCATGAGAAGTGTGAAGAAATGGGGATAGTTGAAATGGTAATATATCTTAAGAACGTGAACCGTAATCATACAAAGTAAGAAAGGTACAATGTCGCAAGGCACTCATTGAGTGTAACATGATAGAGGGAGAATCAATATAGACCCATTTGCTCAATATGATTGGACATGTGGAACTTCTAGAAAAATTGGGATTCTCTTTCAGCCAAGAGTTGGCCACGGATATGATTCTACAATCGTTGCCTAAATCATATAGTTACTTTATCGAGTGTTACCTCTTGAATAACATGGCCATACTATTGTTAGATTTTCTTAGTGTGCTAATAAATGTCGAAGGTGGAATGAAGAAGGGCAAATCCATGATGGTGATTAGTGTAATGGAGTTTAAGCATGAAAGCATGACCATGAACAGTCCTAAGGCTAAGCATAAATCTAGATCTTTCACACTCAAGATAAGGAGAAAGAATAGTACAAGACGAATATGACCTTTGTACTTGAAGGGATTCAGGTAGATGAAGCTAGGATAGAGGTCTCCACTTCAGGTATATACCTTATCAAGACAAATTTTTCCACTTCTTCATCATGGGTAGTAGATACCGAATGTGGAACTCACACGTGTTTTCATATGCATGATCTAATAATAAGTAAGCCTTTGAAAAAGGGTGAGGTTGAACTACGAGTCGCAAATGGAGCAAGAGTTATTGTCGCCATAGTTGGAACCTATAATTTATGTCTGCCCATAGGGCTTGTAGTATAGTTAATGAACTACTATTATGTATCTACCATAAATAGAAATATCATTTTTGTATCTTTTATGGAAAAGGATGGATATGAATTTTATATTAAGAATGGTTGATGTTCTATTTTAAAAGATGAGATCTTTTATGGTTGTTCCCCAATGTCTTATGGTCTTTATTTGTTGGATCTAAAGACATATGTTTATAACATAAATACCAAAAGATTAAAACTCAATAACTCAAACAAAACATATCTTTGGCATTGTCATCTAAGGAACATAAATGAAAATCACATATCTAGAGTCCATAAAGTTGGTTATCTAGATTCCTTTATTTTCAAATAAATATAGACTTTTGAATCATGTTTTTTGGGAAAGATTACCAAGACTCCCTTCACTGGTAACAATGAGAGGGCTAGTGATCTATTCGGACTCATACATATTGATATATGCAGCCCTTTTAGAACAAATGCTAGAGGTGGTTATCAATACTTCATATCCTTTACTGATGACTTCAGTAGGTATGGTTATGTTTACCTGACGAAACAAAAGTCAAAAACCCTTTTAAAGTTCAAGTATTTCATGAAGGAAGTACAGAACCAACTTGGCATAAGTATTAAGGCACTTCATTCTGATCAGGGTGGAGAATACTTAAGTCAAGAGTTTGAGGACCTTTTGAGAGCCCGTGGTATCGTATCACAACGGACTCCACCTGGAACATCACAACACATTTTCGTATCCAAAAGAAGGAATCATACATGGTTAGATATGTTACAATCAATGATGAGTTTAGTTGAACTTCCAAAAAAATTCAAGATTTATGGTCTTGAAATCGTCATATTTACATTAATAGTGTACCATCTAAATCGGTTCAAAAGACACCCTATGAGATATGGTATGGGAAGCGTCCAAATGTGTCTTTTATGAAGATTTGGGGTTGTGAAGCTTATGTGAGACAACGATTCCCAAATAAATGCAATCAATGATGAGTTTAGCTGAACTTCCAAATAAATTCTGGAGTTGTGGTCTTGAAACCGCGGCATTTACACTAAACAATATACCATCTAAATCAGTTCAAAAGACACCCTATGAGATACGGTATGGGAAGCGTCCAAATGTGTCTTTTATGAAGATTTGGGTTTGTGAATCTTATGTGAGAAAGAAATTTCCCAAAAGACTTGGACCCAAATAAGATAAATATTATTTTGTTGGATATTCTAAGGAAACCGAAGGATATTACTATTGTTCCCTATCAGATAGAAATTTTTTGTTTCTAGAGATGTTGTATTCCTAGAAAAAGAATTTATTTTTAGAGGAATCAATTGGTGGAAAGTAGGACTCAAAGAGGTTCAAGAGAAACAAGAAAGCATTGAACCAATAGAGGTATAAGAGGAACAAAGAGAATCATAAATCATTATGAAATCTCAAAATCCTCAAGTAACAAAAGAACCTCATAGATCTAGTAGGACACACCCTGATCCTGAAAGATTTGGTTATCTTGTGACTCAAGAAGGCAGTGAGTTGGTCATAGATGATGAACCAACAACCTATCTAGAAGCTACTAGGGGACCAGAGTCTAAGAAATGACCAAATCCAACAACCTATCTAAAAACTTAGGGATTTCAGCCCTAGGTGGATTTGTTAGTGCATTAAAAACCACATCAGTGAGTCTTCAAGAAGAAGACTGACATGGATGGTAATGTTCAAGCCTACTAGAAGGCCCCTAACCTAGTGTAATGATAATTTGTGCTTACTTTGTATAATAAGATTCTTATAACCTTGTTCTAATTTTTTGATATTCTTTTTTATCATGTGACATGCTCATGTTTTTAGTTTGGCCCTATTTGAATGTTGTTTGAGCTATGTTTGCTTGTTTTGGACTTAAATGCAATTTACCCAAGTTGAGATATTACCTTGCAATTTGTCACATGTTGAGTGTTCCCCAAGTGATTTGGCATCATAAGACATAGAATGGTTCTATGGGGGCACCTTGTGGGAACTTGATTGATGAGGTGGCATCATGTGGTATGTTAGGGTTTCTAGGGTTTTGTTGGTGTCGACCTTTTTGTGTTGCTTGGTTGTAGCAACCCTTGTCTCGACCTTATGGTGTGATTTGGTAGTGTATTTACTGAGACACCTCCCTTGGTGATGTTGTCTCGACCTTGATGTTGTTGGATGTGTTTTGGGGTCGAGATAGTTGTCTCCTTATGGTGTGTCTCAATGTAGTATGTTGATGATCCTTTTTTCTCAACCCAGACAAGTGCAATGATGTTGTTTCAACCGCTTGATGTGTCTTGACCAAAACTAATATGTTGGGGACCTAAAGACGCCGAGACCCAACATTGTTAGTATAACAATATTTTGCATGCATGCATATAGTGGTTGCATGTTGGTTTCTTTGGTGGACAAGTGTCCCTTTGGTGTTTTTATATGTTGACACCTCATAAATACCCTACTTCCCTCCCCCTTTGGGTATCTAACCCCTTTCCTTAATTTGTGAGAAACTTTTGTCCCTATTCTCTTCCTCCTTGCTTGTAACTGACCTTGGAGCTTTTGGAGCAAAGGGGATCTGGTCCTAAAGCTATGGTGGCCGATCAACCTTGCTAGAGGAAGTATTTGTGCTAGATCGACTCTTGTGATGGTGATTCTTGGAGATTTCTTCTTACTAAATAATCCTAAACTCTAATCACGTTTTCCCTCTTCTAAAATCTCCATCATCTTCTTATTCTTCCTCAGTCAAGAACTGTGGATCATCCATGGTGTCCGTTTGAGAGGAACTCCTTATCATAAGGGGTCACATACTATGTTTTGTCATGGTGAACCCGAGTGAAAGGATGATTCGTTCTCTTTCCCCTTTATTCTTAGCTTCAGCCTAGGGTTTCTTGTTCTCTTTCTTTATCCATCTCTAATCATGATGCTCTTTTCTTTTGAGGTGATCTTATGTCCAAAGTGCTAATCAAGTTGGAGTAGCTTCTTCTCTCTTGGAGCTTTTCATTTTGGAGCTTGGATCTCCCTATAATTCAGGTTATATAACTTTCCCCTCTTCTAATTTGGGCACCATAATCTTTCTTGTGTGTTCCTATTTCTATCTATGAAATATGATCTTAACAGGCTAAAAAGGATTATCATAATTTAGGATTTGATCTTTGATGATAGTTTTATGAAATTTTCTTTTAATCCTAAATCCCAATATTCTTGTACCCTATTTTTGAGATGAATAACAGATGGATAAGTTCTCTTGTTCCTAATTTATGATTTCTATCATTGTGAATGGGGATTCAAGTACCTTAGTGTAATATGGGTTTTGGTGTTGTTTGGCACATGTTTAATATAACAATTTATCTCGTTTAATAATTCTTTTGTGGTTATTTTATCATATATATTTAAGTAATTTTGGTGATCATCTTTGTATGGAGTAATTCTCTTTGGTTTTGATGAGTATTACATAGTGATAACCAACTTTTTTGTTTATGGTTCATCCTTGATTTGAGGATTGTAATATATTCCTGTATTTGCTTTACCTTGGTGGTCGTTACACCTATATTTTAGTTTTATATGTTTGGTTAGTGGTCGACAACCATGTTTTGTTTAGAGAAGGTGGAGGTGATGACCCTACAAGTATTTCAATACTTGGTTTTAATAACATGATGGTTAAGATGATAAATGAGGTCCTTATGATTTTAGTGTTATGGCTTTGTAGCATTCTCATGTAGGTTTCTCTCTTTCTGAACCCTAAATCCATATATTTGATTCTTAAGGTGTTCTTGAGAGAATGATCGTATATGCATCATAAGCTTTGGTTTAATTACCATGTGCTAAGTTTCGGTCATCATGTTGTCCATAGAGTTATGAATGATTACTCGTATATGTTAACGTTCAACTTTCTCTCTCCTTAGTGGTTTTGTTTAGTAATCTTCATGGTGACTTGTTATACGGTTGAATGATCTTAATTCCTAAGTTTTGATCATAGTGACTCTTGATATTCTTTCTTATTAGCCTTGGGATTCAGTTGACACATATGTTACCCTTGGAGTTGAGGTCAAGACACCCATTTATGGATGTGAGTCAAGACACCCATGCTTTGCTTTGGGTCAAGACACCTTGTTGAAGGTAGGACGAGACACCTTGTTGAAGGTAGGTCGAGACACCTTGTTGAAGATAGGTCGAGACACCTTATTGAAGGTAGGTTGACACACCTAGTTGAAGGTAGGTCGAGACTCCTTATTGAAGGTAGGTCGAGACACCTAAAGAAAGAAGGTCAAGATATATATAAACCTTGGTGTGAGGATCGTGACCATGAGTTGTGTATTGGTTGAGACTCCTTTGAGTTAGTTTTCTCATGGTCATGACATGTACCTTTGTTGACGGTTGAAACCCTAACTATAGATTGGTTGTGACCCATGATGGCTAGTTATTGTAACATGTGGTCTTGTTTGTGGTTGAGATGATGGTCGAGGAACTATGTGAGTTGGTGGTCGAGACAATGGTCGAGACACCATGTTGATGGTAGGTCAAGACACCATTTTGATGGTAGGTTGAGACACATGTTGATGGTAGGTTGAGACACTGAGCCATGTTGCGGTCGAGACACCTTGCATGAAGGTTGTCAAGACACTAGTTTCATGAGTGGTCGAGACACCTATGTGATGGATGGTAGAGACACATACATGAACATATAGTCAACACATGTGCATGAGTAAGCAAGTAATGATTCATGTATAGTGATGTTTGAATGATTATTTGGTTGACCCTATACATGTTCCTTAACCCTAATATGCTCTGAGAAAGTCAGAAATGGTGTACCTAGGGTTTGGTGATTGAATAAAGTTATAAAACTCTAATTAGACAAATAAGGAACCCTAACCCTAATTTTGGGTCATGTGAATATTTCTCTTCTCTCTCTTGAAGTGGTTATCATATTATGATGTTCTCTCTCTCCTACTCGTATGGTTCTAACCTTGTAGGTTAATTGAGTGTCATATCTTGTGAATGTTATGAAGATGATTAAATGATACTAGATTATGTCCAAGATCCTTGATGAGGTGCACTAGAATTGTAAATATGTGAATGTGCACACTTAGTTATAATCTATAGTGGCTAACCCTAATACATTCCAAACTTGTGGAAGGTAATGGAACTAGAGATTGGTAAATAAATAATTCTATGGAACCCTATGTGGTTAAGCATGAAACCCTAACCCTAAATTGAGGGGACACATGAAGTATTGCTTACATTGCCTAAAATGTTTAATATGATGGGATGTTTTCTCTCTCAATTTTTATAAAGTTGACTGTGTGGTGAAAGGAATATCATAGCTAATGATTGCTATGGTGTATATGTGATGTGACACAAGTGATGCTTATATGCATGATGAGGCATGATGAGATAACAATGAGTTATAAGAATAATGTGGGTGATGACTCAGTGAAGGCTTAATGCCTAGTGAGAGATGTATCATCTAGTGTTGTGATAAGGGGTTACTATCCCTAGTGATTTGTTAATAATGATTAGCCTGATATGGAAGTGTCAATAGGTGGTGATGTTGATGACCTTATTTAAGGCATTGTGACATTGTTAACCTGAGATGACATGACAAGTTCACACCCTATTCATTTTATATCATCTGAAGTTGTTTCACTATATTGATAGATTGAAATAGGGTTTTGTATGTCCACTTGTATGATGGAGCCTTAATTCACCCAATTGACATAACTAATAAAGTGAAATCTTAATCATGTAGTTTACCTGTACCATTGATCCATCTTCAGAGTCAGTATCTAGCTGGATGGTGAAATGAGTAACTCCTACGGGAAACTCAGAGCACATATTGTGAATATGTGGGGTACAAGTGGAGATAACTACTTGTATCCTTAAATTGTGGAAATAGTGGTATAATGTTTTATTGTAGAATAGTCATGTGCAATCATGTACCAAGGTAGGCTAGTTTTTATACAGTATCATAGATTTGACTATGAGTTGTTGTCTTTATAGGGCTATAGTTTTGACTATAGGTTGTTGTCTTTGCAGTATGACTAAATGTCACTGCGTTGCAGACTTGAGCTGACTGGGTAGTGCTAGTGATGATCATGGAGTTCGGATCTTCCATTGATCTTATATGGTACTGATTTTGACTTAGCAGTGGTCAGTTGGATTTGAGTGGTACACCTCAAATCCTCAGGGCATAATAATTAAAGATGTAACACAGTCGTGTATTGTTATTGATTAGGGTCATATGCAAATCACATTGGATGACTCCCTTGTTGTGTTTCTAATACTATTTATTTCATAACAATTATACATGTTCTTCATATCCTTCTTAAAGTATAAGACATTCTACTGCTCATTTGATGATATTTGAACTGCTTAAATAGTGAGAATTTCCTTGCTTTTATCATTTACTTGAATTTTCTATTCTATTAAAAGTATAAATTGTTGTTTAGCTTGTCTGTACTTATCATAGATGATGGCTGAGAAGTTATATCTTTCGCTGGGACTTTGGTCTCACCCCGTGGGATCCACATTTTTTATAGATGTACAGACAGACTGAGACAGAGATTGTGTGCTTGAAATTGACAATGAAAGGAGGTATATCTATTAGATCATGGATATGCATTCAGTGTCTAGTAATAGAGTCCTATGTATCATCCCTATATAGGCAGGTCCTTGGGGGTGTTTTGTGAATGTTGTACATCGGTTTGAGATTTTGTTTTATGCTACGATGGTACAAGCATAGTTTGTATATGTGAGCAGATGATTATATGTAATAAGTGGTGGCTAGATAGCCAGTGAACAATGATGTGTAATACTTTTTGATATGAATGAAATACCAGTGGCACCAGTTTATGGATTTAATTGTGTGTTGTTCAGCTTGATATTTTGTCATAAAATTGGTTTTAATTTACCCTATTTTATGGTTATATAGTTATCACTGTTAATTCTGCACTTTGTTTTGAGTAATCTCACTTTGTGTGGCTAAGGGTGTCACATTTGGTGGTAGCAGATCTCTAGGTTTGATGAGTCTATAGGGACACTAGGACTTCGGATTGGGAAGATGTCTAAGTCGAGAATATGACATAAAACATGGCGCATACTACCTAATCTTAGTACTTGAGTGCCCTGGATAGGTAATCAATTATTGACTAGATGGTGAGTATGGGACTCTTAGGTTGTTATCCCTCTAATTAAACCGATCAAGTAATCATTTGAAACAATTTAAAGAGAATAACAGATCAGGAATCATGGTTCTAATACCTCCATTTTACCCTGAAGAAGATGGGAACTACATTATAATATACCTAAACATTATACGTTTGGCAATTAAAAGAGAAAGATATGGCACCATGAAACCTAAATCCGAGATAAGTAAGCTATAAGAGATTCTTGAAGTTGTAATTTTCAGAAATTTATGAAGCAAGAGATAGATAAATTCATGCTAATGAGGTAAATCAAGGTTTCAAATCCACATGTGATGGAGAGAACTTATGAAATAAGTATGAAGGGAGGAGATAAATAAGAAAAAATAATGAATGAATAAAGTGGAACCTGATTTAATCTCAGACCAACCTATGTGTATAAGAAAGAGTAAGGTGCAATCATCACAATATGTGAAAGAGAATAAGGGAGATGATCCCTACTTAATAGAGAACATAAGAAAAATAATGATCTATCTCTTGTTGTGAGTTGTAAAATATGGTAACATATTGGGATATACATGAAAATGATGAACAACTAATAAAAAGGGGTAATAATATGTATTCATCTTTATAATTCCTATGTTGGCGGCAATGAAACCTAGATGAAATAGGTTAAAATGACACATGATTAGTTGTGGACATCTGTAATTACAAAAGAGAATTGGGTAATCCCTTCCCTTTGTTAGCAATCCATGGGAAGTGTTGTGGTATTTAGGGAAGTATTTCCCCTGAGTATTCTTTCTTTCTAGGGATGTGACATTCAAGTGAGTCGTATGTCACTTGATATGCATAGTTTTAATGTGACCTCAAGATGGATGCTTTGAAAGGTATCAGTTGTTCTTGGACTTAGTTCCACGATGGTGAAATCTGTGAATGATGATGTTTTGTGGATCTTCCAAGATGTTAGGAAGATTATTCCGATGTGTAAGGTATCGAAAATAATAGTTGAGAATTGACGAGATAGGGATGTGATGTGTTTTTGGCACATGTGATGGATACCAAGGTGAGGAATCCTAGTATTCAAGAGGTTCCAGTTGTATGTAAGTTTGAGTATATCTTTCCTAATAAGACATTAACTATTTTGCTTCCTAGAAAGATTGACTTTGAGATCAATCTGGTTACCGGTACCCAACCTATAGTATGGATATCATATGTTGGGGTTTATGCACCACATAAGATGATGTCGATGAGGATGCAGAAGTTGAAGAGACAATTGCAAGATCTTCTTGGGAAAAGAATTTTATCAGAACAACCATGCCTCCTCAGGGTGCTCCTATTATGTATATATAAGAGAAGTAAGGATCCATGAGATTGTGCATTGGTTATAGATAAGATTCACAAGGTGTTCAAGTCCCAACTAGATTAGTTGTGGTGATAATTATGTATAGCATCTTGATCTACTCCTGAGGTAGTCTTTCCTTGAACATATGAAGTATTTTAGTCAGGAAAGCTTACGACATCTACACTAGGTTTATTAAGAACTCTATTACATAGACATTACCCCTAACATAGTTAACAAGAAAAGAGTTATATAATATTTGGTGAGGTATCAAGAAATGGTATGGGTTGTAGACACCTTGAGAAGGAAGTTTTCTTTGTCATCATCTATTGAGTAGGCATCACTATATTCTCTAGTGTGCCATAAGAGAGACATGTAGCCTCCTTACAACAAGTGAATGTACAGCTGGAGGTATGTATGATAGAAGGTTCGTTAGCATAGTTACAAGTAAAGTTGGAGTTGAGTTAGCATATTAGAGTGGCACAACAGAAGTGTGGTAGGCCTTGTAGTCCCAAGTGGGAGACAAGGCGTATTTCTAGGTCTCTCTTATGAAGAGACATGCTAAGTTTAGAGAAGAATATGTCAAACTCCTAGGTCTATGAATATTATCTTGTAATGTTGCAAGTTGATAAGGTGGCTTACAAGTTTGAGTTTCCACCTAAGTTGTACTAAATGCATGTAGTGTTTCTATGCTATGGAAGTGTCAGCTGAGACTGAATTGACTCTACAACCAATAGTGGTAGATATAGTTAAGGATGTGTCTTGTATGGAAAATGTTATGTTAATCTTGGAACAAAGGACATCATATTGGTTAAAGTTTTATGATATCATTGTGGCATAGAGGAAGACATGTGGGAGTTTGAGGATGTGATGCTTGGGAAGCATCTGTGTCTTCTATAGTGGGATTTTGGGGGGGAAATCCTTGTTAGGGGTTTATGGTTGTAAGGCCCCTAACCTAGTTTAATGCTAATTTGTGATTACTTTTAATAATCAGATGCTTAGAACCTTGCTCTAATCTTTTGAGATGCTTTGTTATCATGTGACACGCTCATGTTTTAGTTTGGTCATGTTTGGATGTTGTTTGAGCTATGTTTGCTTGTTTTGGACTAAATGTAATTTACCTAAGTTGAGGGGTTATCTTTCAATTGTCACATGTTGAGTGTGCCCTTAGTGATTTAGCATCACAAGAGAGAAAATGATGCTATGGAGCGCCTTGTGGGACCTTGATTGATGAGGTGGCATCATGTGGTATGTTAGGGTTTCTAGGGTTTTGTTGGTGTTGACCTTGTTATGTTTCTTGGGTGTAGCAAACCTTGTCTCGACCTTATGGTCTGTTTTGGGAGTGTATTGACCAAGACACCTCCCTTGGTGATGTTTCCTTGACATTTATGGTCTAGGATGTGTTTTTGGGTCGAGAAAATTGTCTCCTTATGGTGTGTCTTGACCTAGTATGTTGATGATCTTTTTGTCTCGACCAAGACAAGTACCTTGATGTTGTTTCAACTCCTTGATGTGTCTCAAATGAAACCAATATGATGGGGACCTAAAGAGTCTGAGACCCAACATTGGTTGTATCACCATCTCATGCATGCATTCATATAGTGGTTGCATGTTGGTTTCTTTGGTGGACAAGTGTCCCTTTGGTGTTCTAATATGTTGACACCTCATAAATACCATACTTCCCTCCCACTTTGGGTATATAACTTCTTTCCTTCATTTGTGAGAAACTTTTTTGGCCCTATTCTCTTCCTCCTCCCTTTTAACCGACCATGGAGCTTTGGGAGAAAAGGATATTTGATCCTAAAGCTATGATGGCCAATCAACCTTGCTACAGGAAGGATTAATTTATGCTAGATCGACTCTTGTGATGGTGATTCTAGGAGATTTCATCTTGGTAAGTAATCCTAAACTCTAATCACATTTTCCCTCTTCTAAAATCTCCATCATCATCTTCTTCTTCCTCGTTCAGGGACTGTGGATCATCCATGGTGGCCATTTGAGAGGAACTCCTCGTCGTAAGGGGTCATACACTATGTTTTGACATGGTGAACCTGATTATAAGTATGATTCCTTCTCTTTCCCCTTTCTTTTTGGGTTAGGCCTAGGGTTTCTTTCTCTCTTTATTCTTTCATCTCTTAATCATTGTGCCCTTTCCCTTTAAGGTGATCTTGTGGATGAAGTGCTCATCAATTTGGAGTACCTTCTTCTCTCTTGGAGCTTTTGAACTTGGAGCTTGGATCTCGATATAAGACGAATTATATAGCTTTCCCATGTTCTATTTTGGGAACCATAATCTTCCTCATTTGTTGTTGTTTCTATCTCTAAAAGATGATCTTAACATGCTAAAAAGGATTATCATGATTTAGGATTTGATTCGTGATGATAGTTTTATGGAAATTTGCATTTAATCTTAAACCCTAATCTTCTTATACCTAATTTTTTAGATGAATGATATATGGATAAGTTCTCTTTTTCTTGATTTATGATTTCTATCCTTGTGAATGGGGATTCAGGTACCTTAGGGTAACATGGGTTTTGGTTCTATTTTTCACATGTTGAAAATAAGATTTCATCTCCCTTACTAAGGTTCTTTTATGGAGATTTTATCATATATGTTTAAGGGATTTTGGTGATCATATTTGTATGGAGTATTCCTCTTTGGTTTTGATGAGTATTCCTTAGTGATAACCTACTATTTTTGTTATGGATCATCCCTGATTTGAGGATAGTAATATGTTCTTCTGGTCTCTTGACCTTGATGTCCATTACACCTATATTTTAGTTTTATATGTTTGGTTTGTGGTCGACAACCATGTTTTTTTAGAGAAGGTGGAGGTGATGACCCTCCAAGTATTTCAATACTTGGTTTTAATAACATGATAATTAAGATGGTAAATGAGCTCCTTATCATTTTAGGGTTATGACTTTTTAGCATTCTCATGTAGGTTTCTCTCTTTCTAAACCCTAAATCCATATATTTGATTCTTAAGTTGTTGTTGAGAGAATGATCTTATATGCATCATAAGCTTTGATTAAATTATCACGTGCTAAGTTTCAGTCACCATGTTTTCCATAGAGTTATTGATGATTTCTCATATATGTTTAAGTTCAAATTGCTCTCTCCTAAGTGGCTTTAATTAATGATCTTCATGGTGACTGGTTCTAGGGATGAATGTTTTTAATTTATAAGGTTTGAGCATAGTAAATATTAGTATTCTTTCTTATTAGCCTTGAGTTTTTATCGAAACATATGTTACCTTGGAGTTGAGGTTGAGACACCCATGTATGGATGTGGGTTGAGACACCCATGTACGGATGTGGGTCGAGACACCTTGTTGAAGGTAGGTTGAGACACCTTGTTGAAGGTAGGTTGAGACACCTTGTTGAAGGTAGGTCAAGACACCTTATTGAAGGTAGGTCGAGACACCTTGTTGAAGGTAGGTTGAGACACCTTGTTGAAGGAAGGTCGATACATATGTAAACCTTGGTGTTAGGGTTGTGACCATGAGTTGTGTATTGGTTGAGACTCCTTTGAGTTAATTTTGTCATGGTCAAGATATGTACTTTTATCAGAGTTGAAACCCTAACTATAGATTGGTTGTGACCCATGATGGTTAGTGGTAGTATCACATGGTCTTGTTGGTGGTCAAGACAATGGTCAGGACACCATGTGAGTTGGTGGTCGAGACAATGGTCGCAACACCATATGAGTTGGTGGTCGAGACACCATGTTGATGGTAGGTTGAGATGCCATGTTGATGGTAGGTTGAGACACCATGTTGATGGTAGGTCGAGACATATAGACATGTTGTGCTAGAGTTACCTTTCATGAAGGTGGTCAGTAACTTGTTTCATGAGTGGTCGAGTCACAGATGGATGGTAGAGACACATAAATGAACATACAATCAACACATGTGCATGAGTAAGAAAGTAATGATTCATGTACAGTGGTACTATTTGAATGATTGTTTGGTTGACCCTAAACATGTTCCTTAACCCTAATATGCTCCAAGGAAGTGGGAAATGGTGTACCTAGGGTGTGGTTATTGAATAAAATTATAAAACCCTAATCAGAAAAATAAGGAACCCTAAACCTAATGTTGGGTCATGTGTTGTGTTTGCTTCTCTCTCTTGAAGTGGTTATCATATTATGATGTTCTCTCTATCCTACTAGTATGGTTCTAACCTTATAGGTTAATTGAGTGTTATAGCTTGTGAATGCTATGAAGATGATTAAATGATACTATATGACAACCATGAGCCTTGATGAGGTGCACTAGAATTGTAAATATGTCAATGTCCACACTTAGTTATAATCTTTAGTGTCTAACCCTATTACATTCCAAACTTGTGGAAGGTAATGAAACTAGAGAATGGTAAATAAATAATGCTATGGAACCCTATGTTGTTAAGCATGAAACCCTAACCCTAAATTGAGGGGACATATGAAGTATTGCTTACATTGCCTAAAGGGTTTGATATGTTGAGATGTTTTCTCTCTCTATTTGTATAACGTTGACCTTGTAGGTGAAGGAATGTCATATCTAATGATTGCTATGGTGTATATGTGATGCGACACAAGTTATGCTTATATGCCTGATGAGGAATGATGAGATAACAATAAGTTACAATAATAATGTGATTGGGGTGAAATGCCTAGTGAGAGGTGTATCCTCCACTGATGTGATGAGGGGTTACTATTTATAGTGATGTGTTAATAATGATTACCCTGATATGGCAGTGTTAATAGGTGGTGTTGTTGATGGCCTTTTTTAAGTCAGTGAGACAGTGTTGCCCTGAGATGATGTGACAAGTTCACTCCTTATTCATTTTATATATTCTGAAGTTGTTTAACAATTATGCTTGATAGATTGAATTAGGGTTTTGTATGTCCACTTGTATGATGGATCCTTAATTCACCCCATTAACATAACTAATAAAGTAAAATCTTAATCATGTAGTTGCCTTATACCATAGATCCATCTTCTGTGTCAGCACCTAACTGTATGGTGAAATGAGTAACTCCTACAAGAAACTCGGAGCACATATTGTTGAATATGCAGGGTACATGCAGAGATAACTCCTTATATCCCTAAATTATAGAAATACGGGTACAATGTTTTATCACAGAATGACCATGTGTAAGTCTGTTCTCTAGCATTGTGCCATGTATCAAGGTAGGCTAGCTATTTTACAGGACCAAAGCTTTGACTATGAGTTGCAGTCTTTATAGGACTATAGCTTTGACTATAAGTTGTTGTCTTTGCAGTCTGACTATATGTCACTGCATTGCAGACTCGATCTGATTGGGTAGTGTTGGTGATGATCTTGGAGTCTGACTCTTCCATTGATCTTGTATGGTATTGATTTCAATTTAGCCCTGTTCAGTTGGATTTGAGTGGTATGCCTCAAATCCTTAGGGCATAATAATTAAAGATGTAACACAACTATGTAGTGTTATTGATTAGGGTTATATGCAAATAACATTGATGACCCCCTTGTT
Organism: Alisma plantago-aquatica; assembly: GCA_963693085.1. Lineage (NCBI taxonomy): Eukaryota > Viridiplantae > Streptophyta > Magnoliopsida > Alismatales > Alismataceae > Alisma > Alisma plantago-aquatica. The sequence goes on along the minus strand of OY856411.1, from coordinate 910,316,802 downwards.
GTGTTTCTTATATTGTTTATTTCATAACAATTATACATGTTCTTCATATTCCTTCTTAAAGTATAAGACATTCTACTACTCAGTTGATGAGACTTGAACTACTTAAACAGTGGTAATTGCTTTGATTTTATCATTTAGTTGAATCTGCTATTCTATTTATAGTATAAACTGTTGTTTAGCTTATTTGTGCTTATAAATGATGATGGTGGGTACTTATATCTCTCGCTGGAACTTTGGTCTCACCCTATGGGATCCACATTTTTTTAGAGGTGGATGAACATACTACGACAGAGATTGTGCAGTTGAAATTAACAATGAAAGGAGTTATAGCTATTGGATCATGGATATGCAATCAGTGTCTAGTAATAAAGTCCAATGTGTCGTCCCTTACACTCAGGTATGTGAGGGTGTTTTGTGAATGTTGTACATCGGTTTGATATTTTGTTTTATGCCATGATGGTATAGGAATACTTTGTATACTTGAGCAGATGATTATATGTAAAAAGTGGTGGTGAGATATCTAGTGGAGAATGATGTGTAATACTTTTTATATGAATGAAATACAAATGGCCCAGTTTATGGATTTAATTGTGTGTTGTTTGGCTTGAGATCATGTCATGAAATTGATTTTATTTTACCATGTTTGTGGTGATATAGTCATCATTGTTAATTTTGCAATTTGTTTTGAGTAATATTGCTTTGTGTGGCAAAGGGTGTCACGCCTATAATGACAGATTGGTTGCTAAGGGTTTCAGACAAGTTTAAGGTGTTGACTATGAAAAAACCTTTTCTCCAGTTGTAATGGTTAATTCCATCAGGATCATGCTTGCCATTGTAGCTTAACATGAATACGAGATTTGGCAGATAGATGTTAAAATTGCATTCCTTAACATGACTTTTCTTGAGGATGTATGCATGACACATCATGAGGGATTTATAAATCCAAAGGATGCAAAAAAAAGTCTATAAGCTACAAAGGTCAATCTATGGATTGAAGCTATGGATTTGGAATCTTTGATTTGATGAATCAATCAAAGAGTTTGGTTTTAGTCAAAATGAAGATGAACCTTGTGTGCACAACATGGTTAGTGGGAGCATGATTGTGCTCCTTATAATGTATGTGGATGACATACTAATGATGGGGAATGACATACCTACTTTACAAATAGTAAATACTTGGCTAGGAAATTCATTCTCCATGAAAGACTTAGATGAAGCTTCGTATATCTTGGGAATCAAGATCTATAGAGATAGATCTAGAAGGCTTATTGGACTATGTCAAAGCACATACATTGACAAGTGTTGAAGAGGTTTGACATGGAGGACTCAAAGGGAGGAAACCTGCCCATGACTCATGGAGTTACCATCTCTAGAGATCAACATCCCAATTCTAGTGAAGAAAGGGAACGCATGAGTAGGATTTTGTATGCAACTACAATTGGATCCATCATGTACGCAATGTTATGTACTCGTCTCGGTGCCTCATATGCCTTGAGCATGATGAGAAGACATCACTCAGATCTAGCTGATGCTCACTAGACAAACGTTTCGAACATACTTAAGTACTTTAGAAGAACTAAGGATTAGTTTCTTGTCTATGGTGGAGTGGAAGAGTTGGTGGTAAAGGGTTACACCGATGCAAGCTTCCAAATTGACAATGATGACTACAGGTCATAGTCTAGATTTTTGTTCTACCTCAACAATGGATTTGTGAGTTGAAAGAGTTTGAAGCAATAAATAGGTGTGGATTCTACAACAAAGGCCAAGTATGTTGCTACATCCAATGCAACAGATGAGGTTGTTTGGATCAAAAAGTTCATTTCCAAACTTGGGGTCTTTCCAAGCATCAATGATGTAATTGAGCTATAATGTGACAACAATGGAGACATTGCACAAGACAAGGAACACATATCGCATTAGAGTTCCAAGCATATACAAAGGTTGTTCCATCTCATACGAGAGATCGTACAATGAGGAAATGTGAAGATCTACATAGTACCGACTGAGAGCAATGTAGTTGACCCCTTGATGAAAGCACTTTCACAGAAGAAGCATGATGGTTATGTTAGATCACTTGGAATTAAGTTCTTGGGTGATTGGCTCTAAGTGCAAGTGGGAGTTTGTTGGTATGTATGACCAGAGAGTCAATCATATGATGATTCTAATGGCATATCTTGGGGAATCTTTCGATTTATTCTATTTTGTTCATTTATGAGATAATGAAGTAACATAATAAATTTCTATAGAATGATATTATGCAATGGTGAATGTCTTTGGGTTGATGACCTAAAATATGATATCATATGGATGTTAAGAGTATGTGCATTCATATTATGTCCCTCCAGATGTTACTGTTGAAGGTTTTTGAACAACAATAACACGTAAGACTAGAATGTGTTAGTTGATAACAGGATCTCATTACGTCATTATATGTGATATCAAACCAAATACATAGATTCTTGTTAGAGAACAATCTAGTAGGAAGACCAACCTAGAGAGTGATGCATGGAAACCATTACATGGTAGTCAAAATCATGTCTCAGAGTGGTGGTGGTGATTGTGGTTCTTAGACCTGAAGTCACTACATGCATCACATGTTGTTTGGTGTACTTTGAAATCATCCACTGTGACCTTGAATAAGGGTTACCATAAAGGTGATCATTTGGTGCACTATGACACATGGGGATGAGTGTGAGTTATGTAGATGGGATTTATCCCTCCTACATCAATTTGATATCATGGCCACTTGATAAGAGAGACGAAGAAATGCATGGCCATGCTCATGTGAATCAATATATGATATTGAGCTTACATATATTTCAAATAGTTTGCTCTAGTTTAAGGAATATAGATTGAATGAAAAAGTGGATGATGATTCCATGCCTCAAGTTCAATCTAGATATTAGTGATAGAGGAACTATACAAACACTATAACACCAATCAAAAATTGTAGATGGAAGTTGTTCTCCAAGTTTCTGAATTATTTTGGTAGAAATGATGTGTTGCTAGACATTGCTCATTGCTTGTGATGTCATAAATTAGTTATGGACATTCAATATCAGCATCCTTTGGAACCTATAGGGTCACACACATAGGATACACTTGGGATAGGAGTTATGTTCATGAATATAGTTTAAACTTGATTACTAAAGAGTTAGGTATTCAATTTAAACAATAATTGTTGAATATTGACTGATGCGACTGTGAATTGATTGGTTCAAGTGTTGAACTGATCGTTTTAGAATATCAGATCAATTGAACCAAGATTGGGAATATGTTCCATGAGACAATCAGTTTAAGAAGTGAACTGATCAGCTAAGGAGCAGGAACTGATCGGTTCAGGTTGTGAACCGACCGCTTGGTTGATCAATTTGATGGGATCAAGGATTGATGTTGATGTCATATTATTCATTAATCAAATATTAATTACCAATACAATTGTGATTGGGAAACATGTTGAAATGTCCAGTCTAAGGGTTGAACTGATCAAATGACATGACAATTGATCGGTTCACTTATGAACCTACAATTTCGCCATTCATAGTTTGTGATAATTCATGAAATTTTGTCTCTTTTGACTCCCACTGATATAGGAAACCATGACTCTTACCCTCCTATAAATGGAGGGGTATTGTGGGCATCTCAGACACATTAGTTAGATCTAACAATTGTTGTCTTCTCTGGTTGTGGTAACTGAGAGAACCTAAGCAAGTGCTACCCATCAAAGGGAGGGATAGTAGGGGAGAACAATTGTGGGAGAGAAAATCGATGATAGTACACTAACTCGAAAGGGAAAACTATTTCTAGTCCATTATTATAGAACAATAGGAGTTCCCTATGGTCGATGTAGACTATTGTAGAGACATGGAGGTTGTTGTCTGTCGCTTGGAGGACATAGTCAACTATTGTCCGTGGTGAACAACCAGGATGCCGACACAAACATTGTCTAAATGAAATTTGAAGAAACATGCATGCTACAATGAGATAATTGTCATTGGACTTTCTCTAGGATTAGGTATATCCTTGCAACCATCCCTCTCATTACATAGTTTTTTAAACAATCTAATATTTAAAGGGGAATATGGATGTTAAATTTTTGTTTCCGATGCATGTTCAATCGTCGTATTTTCCAACAATGTTTTTGTAGTAAGATGATTATTTTGAAATCATGACCATGTTACTAAGTAAAGAACAACCTTTGAAAGATAATGAGCAAACAACAATCTCAAGATGTGAACCTAGGAACAAATGTCAGGATGTAAAGTTGATGAATTCATATTCATTCTAGTTTTAGTCATATTTTAGCTTATTTTTGCATTTGGATCTTATATTTTTATTTAAAATTATCTTCAGCTTAGTTTTCCTTAGTTTTATGTTAATTTTTTAGGGGTTTGTTCCAAATAATTTATTTTCATGGAAGGAATGAGATCTTATTCATGATAACTATCTTAGGATGGTGGTACCACTGTCGCACATTACACACCAATTGTCCTCCTCCAAATTTACATGAATTAACATTTTTATCGACCAATGAAATTTCCAATGATGATTTTTCCCATCACTTAACACATCCATCGATTGATGGGGATACTATAGACACATCATCATTACACATATCCATTTATCCTTACAACCAATGGCTCCCAAACGAAGAGAACTCTACTCCATTAAACTTACAAAATATCGATTGATGATGCACCAACAATGAGGTTCCTAGTTGCATCAATTGATGACACAACTTCATCATGAAGCAACTAATTGATGTGACATGTGCATTTATGAAGAATCTTCCTCGTGTCAACTTTGCATACTGATGAAAGTGCCACCCAATGGGGATTTTAAGAGGCATCATGTCTCCTCATCATTTTCCCATTCCTACCCTTGCATTCATGGCAGACTATACAATATCTACATGTGGCTAGGATAGTTTTAGCTCCAATCCAAGTAACCATTTATATATACCATCCCCTACCTCCCATAGAAAGGGGATCATCTTCATTGTGCCACCAGGCTGCCACACTACATCATCAACATATGTCTATAGTTTTCGGAGGTCATTCATTAATTGACCCCATCAACTGATAATGAATCAACCTCCACCAAGACATTAAGTTGACATCTTCCATCAATCAATCCTCCTACTTCACCCTCACAAGTATAATACCAATCTATGAAGAAGGAGATAGATGACGAGCAAGTCCACCTCCAACAAATGTCAAAGGGTGTACCTTGTTGCTTCATCACTTGCCTTCATCTCCAAGCTTGAATATAGTTCAACTTCACACCATTTTTGTGTCTCCATTTCTACTGTGAGGATGGATTTGATGATCAAATCTAATAACTTTCAACAAGTGTTATCAAGATGATGGGTATAACAGAATCATTTATTGAACTAACAGGTATTATCAAGGTGATGGGTATATGTCACAGAATCATTTATTGAACTAAGTCCACACTCCTAATGGCAACATAGCCAAAGGTGAGTGGACCTAGGTGTCCATCCCTATAACTGATCGTATAGCATATGCATGAATAAAACAACAATCAAGGGCAAGGCAAGCGACAACATAGCATAAAAGAAACTAAACTAGTACTTGAAACAAGATCTTAGTCCCATATGTCAACACATAAGAAATCCATTTGCAAGTCGTTAGATATCATCGGTGTAAGAGCAAAAGATCATCATAATAGAGTGGAAGCAACGATCATAGCAAGATTCATAACGTACGTATTACCTAAAATCATAAAACGGGTACACATCAACACAACTATGTTGAGTACACTATAAAATACATAAACTCACAAATTTAAAAGAACATATATACTTGGAAAAACTTAACATAATAGCAATAAAGAAATCAACAACATTAAACACTTTCTTATTAACATGCAGTCGTGTTTTAGGCACATTTCCATTATACTTAAGCAACAAGTTCAATTATGTTCATGGTTTGTTCAACATATTTCGAGTAAAACAAGCATACTAGTCATAGGGAACAAGTAGCTCAAATACTATCTAAAGCCAAGCCGTTTCAGCATACATACCTACATGCAAGCAAGTTCAATACCACTAGTATGGCCAAAGGAGGATAAAGTGTATCTTGAGTATATCACAAGATTAAGCATTTGATTAGAAAACCATAACTTCCCACTTGATTAGATATTGAAAAAAGAGTAAACCAATAGATCCTAAGATTACAAGTAAGCGTAGGTGGCTTAATATCAATAAGATTAGGTCTCATCAATCATAATCGTGGTGCTTGTATGTGTTACCTAAGTCTAGGCACCAAAACATTCAACATTGATTTCAAGTTCTCAACTAGGTCATGCATGTTCATAATTAAGTTGCATCATACAATATGGTTTCATCTAGAACCTAGGGTGACACATCACAACTATGATCAAGTGTAATAATATTAGGGTTTCATGATCTCAAAAGATCAACCATGGGGTTTGAGCATGATTAAGCAACATAAATATCAACATTGTCATGTCAGTCATTTTGAATTAATATCATGCATGACTATAATCATTCGAGAATAGATGGGGTATACATTAGTAAGGTGTCATATAGATCATAAAGCTACTTATTTGAGATCATAATATAACATGGATGATCAATAGGGAATGATTGGAATAAGATTAGACTTAGTTATCAACATGCATACTAGATCACACCTCAAGTCAAGATTAGGTTACTAAGCCACATAACTGCTCACTAGTAATAAACATAGTACTGAAGGGTAAAATGTGTGTAGGTTACTGATTTATAGGTCACATAATGGATACAGGTAGCACTAGATCAACATTTGATATAGGTGCAAGATATAATATTTAAAGTTTACATAAAACAAGTGTCATAGTTCATTGCACATCATAAGGTCAAATGTGGTGCAACTATGAAAAATTTTGAATCTTCGTTAAACATCATCCAAAAATTAGTGATTTTGGTCACGATTGGGGATTAGGGCACATTGAAACAAGGTTAGGCATCAATAGAAGATTTTTAGTGCAAAAGCCCAATTTAGGTCATTCATTCAACATTCGATCATTTAAGGGTGCAAGTATGGATAAATCTCAAAACCTAAGGCATAAGGTTGTTCAAGTTATGTAATCAAAGATCAAATCATGCATTCAAAAGCATAATCCATCTTAATAGACATCAAAAGCATGTATTTTGAGATGTCAGCAGAAGTATGAGTGAAATTTGGTTGTGAGAGTATTTTTATTGGAAACATTGCATTTTTCTGATCAAAATGGTATATTTGAAGTATATTTTTAGCCAAGGGATTGATTTTTAAATTTATTTGCAAGATCATGTATGACATATAGAAAAAAGGGGACGAGAGCAGATCATAACCCTTGATTTTTTATCTCATGGTCACTAAGTGCTTAAGCGCTCTACTGGGTCGTGAGAGGAAGGTACATGTCTTCCACATGGAGCTCCATGAGAGGTCCGTGTTTGGAACATTTGACTGAAGGTCAAAGGAAAGTTACCAGGGGTTGTGACGCAACTGGGCCATCAGTCTGCTGGTCCACCATGGACCGACCTGATCGATGGTCTTGGAGTCGGATCCCTCACTCACACGACTTGCATGCAACACAAGCCCAGGGGCTACTGGAGCTTGTCTGAGCATGGATGAAATGGAGTGGGAGGCCTCGAGGTTTCCAACCAAGCTGGTATCGAGTTGTGTGATGGCTTCTTAAAACCATTAATGCTACTAGACCTCATCAGGAAGGTGTATGGAGGGAGAAACCTCACTGGAGTTGGGTGGTGCCATGGAGACTGTAGGTAGAAGAAGAGGTGGAACAAGAGCTAGAGGGCTTGAAAAGGATAGAAATGAGAGGAGATACAAAAAAGGAAGTAAGGAGAAAAGATGGGGGTGCCAATTTTGTAGAAAAGGGTGGGAACGAAGGTGATTAGATGGAGCAAAGAATGGGTAGGTGAGCTCAGAGCCATTGGCACTGAGCTTTAGTACAGAGGAAGAGGATGGATGCAAAAATGTTGGATTAGAAGGGAGGATCCCAGAGAGGCAATCCAATGGTCACAGTTGATCGAACTAAATTTAAGCACATGGATTGCTGAGTTGGTGGAGCACAAGGGGCACCTCTCCTTATTGGGTTGTGCACCCCAATTGGGCCTAATTAGGGTCAAAAACAAGCTATAATAGCATTAAAACAAGTTTAGGTAGCAAATTTCAAGAGACTATAACTTGGGCTATGATGTTCCATTTATGTGATTTTTGTGTCGTTGGATTTGTAATTGAATCCTCTACATCATGAAACACATTTGATAGCAAGTTCATTTATATAAGTTTATGAAACATAATAAGAATGACACTTAGTTCAAAATTCAGATTAGAGTCATACATAAGTGCAAAGTGATATTTAATATAATCTAACTTGTCATTTGAGCATAAAGTGACTCAAGTCATAAAATTGGGGGTGATAAAGGTTATTGAGTACATTAAAGCATCTAATGAGTCAATATGTACAAAAATTGAATGAAGGAAAAATCCAGGTTATCACAGTACATGACCTCTAGCTAACATAGCCATGATATTAGAGAGATATGTATGTATGTAATCCCCATTCCTAGAGGATTGGAATTACCCAACCTCAATTTTGTATGACCATTCTTATTTATCTATGCAGTGAAAGAGAGAGAAAATAGATAATTGTGGTGAAGCCAATCCATCTAGTTTTTTCATTTGATATTTATAACTTCAATCCATCATCTTTATTGTTGCAATCTTAGTGTAATCAACCTAATGAAATTTTTATGTTAAATACTAGTCCTTGCATAATTACTTTGAGTGGACAATTCTTAAACATGTTTTCCTTTGGGTTTGATATATTGAAACATGGATGTCTGATCCCTAAAACCCCAATTCCATGAGCTCGGTGCAAATGGGCATATATTTTTCTATAACCCCAAACAAGGTATAGAATATACCCTTTCACTTGGAAAATATGAGTTAAGATGACCTTGAATCTCTTGATTTACTTAAGGGAAATATTAAGAACTATATAATATGGATGATACGTTTTTTTGCACCCTTCACCTAACGAGGAAGGAAGTTAGAAGTACTAAGTGCTAAGATCGATAGTTTTATAAATAATGAATTATTGAACTTTTTCATAATAAATCCTAGATCATATAGAGTACACAACTCATAGTGTACAAGGAATTAATAAATTATTATTCATAAATCCATGTAATAATATATGTAAAATTTTATATAATGAATAATACATGCATATAAATAAACTAATGTGTATCCAACCCTCAATAAGGTAACTACTTAATTTAATATGTTTAACAGTGATTCAAACAATATTGAACATAGCCATAGAGTAAAAGTAACTGGGAATTCATTAATAGTCATAAAAAGTATATACAAAAAATGGAGAGTTAGCCTATTTCTATTTGGAAATATAATATCACAACAAATCATGAAAAAAAATTGAATTAAATAATAGGTTATTTGAATCTCTATTGAAGATCTTGGTTGACTTTGGATATACATAGAATGTTTATCATGTATGTCACGTTTTTTCTTAATCATATTGGGTGATTACCTATGTTTTCTCTCTCTCTCTTGGTCCTTTGAGATATACTACCCTATAAACTTTCTCTATCTTTTGAGATGTTGACTAATGTGAGTAGCCATATTATAAGATTAATCTCCTGATATTCTTAAAATATTAGAGAATCATGTTAGACTCTAGGGTTGTATCTTTTACACCTTATTTTGTGTGGTAAGAAGAATTTGTGGATTTGAATTAGATTCTCACTTTTGCTAAGTGTAAACCTATTTTTTCCACTTTTGTAATGAATACGTTATATGTTCCAAATTAATGATCAAAACTATTTTTATGAATACAATTTCACCTATCTCTACATTATTGCACGCTTGATGATTTAGTAGTACTAGAGTTATATACCTCTTTGGCTTTTGGGTTTAATTTTCTAGAGTTATATTCCCCCTTTATAATATAAAATCCACCTAGTCTTATTCCCCTTCCAACACTAACGTTTTTTGTCCTTCAATACTATTGTATTCTTGGGATGGAGGATTGTATGTCCCCATTCCCCAACTATATGTTGATGTTATATATATATATATATATATATATATATATATATATATATATATATATATATATATATATATATATATATAAGAGTTTGGTTGTGTGTCGTTCTCTACCAAGTTTTGGGTTTTGTTCCCTAATTATCATTGATCTTATATTTACATCGGTGATGTGTCAATATCATTTTCATGTTAGACTATTTATTGTTTTGATGAGTTGTGTCATAATCTATTTGATTGTGCTTATGTGGAACATTTAGATATTTTGTAAATGTTTTATAAATCTGAAATTTTTCTCTTTGATATCCACTTGGATGTTCTATTTCCCTTTTTGATGGAGACCTTGATATGTCTATTGTTTTCCTATACTCCTAATATTGCTAAAACTTTACTTATATGCATGTATTGACTTTTATGATGACAATTTTAACTTTTCTTCTTTTGCAAGTATGCACCCAACCCCTTGCATGAAGGACATGGTGGACTTTACTTGATGACAAAGACTTTTCTAAGTGGAGTGGACTGATGGGAGTTAGACTGAAAATATCGCATACTACCTTCTTCCTAGTTGATAAAGTTTTATATTGCATCCCCATGTGGGTGACTAAACATGTATTTTTTAAAATTGTAAATAATCATTATATTTTATTTTGTTGTTATACTTTGGTATGTTTGATATCCACTTATGAAAAAATAAATAATAGTTCTTCATCCATTCTAAAATTTTTGTGTGTGTTTGTTATATGGATGATGAGTCTTATCTGATTTAATAAAGAGTGGATCCCCTCTTAGGTCCAACTCCTTACAATATGGTATAAGTGCCAAGGTAGTCATATTTTGACTATTTCAATTTTATATCCCCTAAGTTTGTATAAGACACTCACCCTTTGTGGCAAATCTCTAGCTAAAATGTTTACCCTAGAATATACCTATGTGGGGGTGGAAGAAATACACAGAATATGATGACTTACTCATAATTATTTATATATTTGATCTAGGTGTCCTTGTTTTCTACTATTTGTAGCTTTAGATTGAAGTTATGCATCGAGAATAAGGAAGTAGTAGGCTGAAGATACCTTATGATGAAAATTTGAAACTGGGTTCTTGCATTGTTTTTGAGCTCATCTTTGATTCACATCATATGATTTCTTGAAGAAAAAATAATTTTACATTATACTATTATATGTATAAAGAAAAGTTTTGTAGATATTTTTGATGATTCCCTGAACACAATGAAGATATTTATGAAGTTTTGGTAGAGAAACCCTAGAATTAGTTATCTTGTACTAAAGGATCGGCAGACATACCCTATTTCACTCAATTATATTGTGGAGAGTTGTACCCAATGGATTCTACGTACAAAAAAAAACTATTGTATGGTAATGTGGTATGATGGCTTAGCCCTAGTTAGTTAACATCTTTCAGTTGGAGTCATGACCAAAGTACAACATAAATACAATTGGTAAATAAAACAAAAATATTTTGATATATATAGCCCTAACACCTTTGGAGTTGTTTCCTTTGACATATGAGGTTAAACCTTTTTAAAGGGTGTAGAGTAGTTGGTTGGTAGTGTATGGCTAGGTTTCGAGAATGAAACCCTCTTTTAGGGTTAGCGTACTGTAACATACTAAAACATGGATCTCTTATCCCAAAAATCCTAATTACATGAACTAGGAGCATACGGTCATAGGTTTTGCTATAATTCACAAAAATTATAGAATATACCCTATCATGTGACCGAATTGGGGTTAGATGACTTCGAATATCTTGTACATAGGGAAATATTAGTGAGATATAATGTGAATGATATATCCTTTTTCATCTTTAATCTTAATATGATGGAAGTTGCAAGTAGTTAGTGCTAAGATGGTTAATCTAGAGAAATTAAAAAAAATATTGAATAAATCCTAGATCATATAAATTAAATAACTCATAATCTTAAAAAGAATCAATGGAATATAATTTAGGAATCCATATAATAACATTTGGCAAGTTTCATATTGTGAGTAATACATGCATGTAAATATTAATGTGTCCTGAACCCTCAGTAAGGTAGCTAGTCCAGTTAAAGTGTTTAACAGATATGGAAATGAGAATTAACATATCTATATAGTAACAATGATGGGGAATGCATTATTAGTCCCAAAAAGGATATAAAAATGATGCGGAGTTTGTTTGCTTATATTTAGAAAAAATATCATTAAAAAACTTTAAAAAGAATCTTGAACTAAATAGCAGTTGTTTGAAGCTCTGATGAAGATCATGTGTTGACTATTATATAAAATGCTATTCAGGTATGGTGGATCCATTCTTAATTATATTAGGAAATCAACTTTGTCATCTCTCTTTTGGTCCTTTGACACATACCGCCCTATAAACTTTCTCTCTCTTCTAATATGTCAACTCTTGTGAGTAGTTACTATCTAAAATTTATCTTATGGTCTTATTATATTGTTGGACATACATGTTCAACTCCAACGTACTATGTTTTATACTATTTCATGCGGTAACCCTAGTTTATGGATTATACCAAAATTTTTCCTTCTATGAAATGGAAACATATGTTGCCCTCTTTTGTGGTGGATATTTTATATGTTCTACATAGTTTTTGAGGCAGCCAGGTAGTGGTTGTCCCTAGATGGATGCCCAGGCTGCCTAGGTTGATTAGATGAGTGACCTGGAAATTTTTTTACAAACAAAATTATATATATGTATATATATACTTATATATATTATTTATGTACTGATATAATATATATATATATATATCATATATGATACATGTATGTATTACTTATCCTGCCTTCTCAAATTTATTAAAATGACACCATAACAGTAAGTAAATGTGACAAATTCTATATCTAACAAAGACAATAAGAAGTATAGTACACTAGAATCAATAAAATGTTGCAAGACATATCTAATCTAATTGTTTGTTAATATTTTAGATTCACTATCATGATCAGGGCTGAAATATTGAATATTTTATTAGGAGAAAAAAATCACACAATACAATCATTGTAAAATAAAATTTTAAAAACAATTTAATGCAGCTCGACAGCCAATTAAGCAGCTTCCCAAAAAGTATCTAAAAGAGACAACAATAAGTATAGTACACTAGAATCAATATAATGTTTCAAGAGATATCTAATCTAATTGTTTGTTAATATTTATATTCACTATCATGCTCACGGCTGAAATATTGAATTTTGAATTACGTAAAAAAACATATCACTCAATACAATTATTATAAAATAAAATTTTAAAAACAATTTAATGTAGCCCGATAGACAATTAAGCAGTCGCCCAACAGGCTTGTGGATCACCCAGACAGACTAGGCGGCCGCCTAGCTGCCTAGTCGACCCAAGAATATGCCCAAAAAGCCTTTGTGGCTAAGCGTGAAGCTGGGCGGACCCCCTTGGACGACCGATTGACTAGGTGATGTCTAGGCGGTGCCCAAGCGGCCTCCTCAACAACTATGATGTTCTACTTTGGTGATGGAAACTCTTTTTATGACCAACCTTCCACTTGTCCCTACATTTTTATAATTCAGTACTACTAGTTTTATATAATTCTCTAGTTTTTGGGTATTATTCATATAACATCCTAGGATTTGAGGCCTCAGATAACATGATCTTAAAAGGAATGATTGGACTACCCATATCACCAAGGTGCACCTCCTTTTCTGGGAGCCCATCACTAAAGAACTCCATAGTTAAGCGTGCTCAGCTTGGAGTAGTACTAGGATGGGTGACCATTTGGGAAGTTGATCCTGGCTTGCGCGTCAGTGTGGACAAAGTGCACATTTAAGGCTAGTGGTGGTTTGTGGGGCCAGTCGTCATTCCTAAAACCCTTCTTGAGCCATGGGCAGTGGGCCCAGGCGTTACAAATGGTTTCAGAGCCAATTCCCCTCCAGTAGGTGGGGCCCACATGGGTCTGTGGCATGCCAGTCTTTGAGTCATGCGGTCCACGCATGTTGGAAAGGGATATCCGAGTTGATGGAGCCTCCCATGCGCTGGTAGTGTCCAGGCATGTTGGAAAGGGCTATCCAAGTTGATGGAGCCACCCTTGCATTGGTAGTCGTGATCGAGAGCTGGGTGTGCATGGGCCATTTGGGTCAGCACTGAAATGGGGATGATTATGAGGTCATATAGTTGAGCCTTGTCGAGGACGTCAAGAGTCTAAGTGGGGGAGATTGGAACATCCCAGGATTTGAGGCCTCAGATAACATGATCTTAAAAGGAATGATTGGACTACCCATATCACCAAGGTGCACCTCCTTTTCTGGGAGCCCATCACTAAAGAACTTCATAGTTAAGCGTGCTCAGCTTGGAGTAGTACTAGGATGGGTGACCAGTCAGGAAGTTGATCCTGGCTTGCGCGTCAATGTGGACAAAGTGCGCAGTTAAGCCTAGTGGTGGTTTGTGGGGCCAGTCGTCATTCCTGAAACCTGCTAGAGCCATGGGCAGTGGGCCCAGGCGTTACAATTCCTCCTTTACAAAATTATTAGGCAATAGGTATATTCCCATGGGGTTTATTCCCTCTTTGTGATATTATTAGGAATGTAGTTTCATTTCCCTTCCATCATTGAGGTTTTAGTTATCCTACAATGTTATATTTTTGGGATGGAGACCACTCCATACTCCAACTTGAATTCCCATGTTATATATATTAGGTAGTTTGGTTGTAAGCCATTATATATCAAGATTTTGGATTTTCTACCCTAACTACCACAAAATTTATATATATATATACTATTGGTTATCTTATCAAACTTACATGGTAACTAATAAATTATTTTGATTGGTTGTGTTCCCTAATCCATTTGACTGTGCCTATGTGGCACATGTTGATATTTTTTAAAATGTCAAGTGAATCTTTTTTGTACCTTAATTTATTCCTATTTGATATCCACTTGTATTTTCTACTCCTACTTTGTTAGAATCCATGTGATAAATTTTTTCTTGTCATGTACCACTAATATTGTTAAATTCTGTTACATGCACATACTAGGATTTATTTTGACAGTTTCAACCTTAAATTCTTTTGTGGAGTATGCTTCCAACCCCTTAGGTGAAGGATATTAAGGATTTCACTTGATGATCAAAACATAGCTTAGTATACTTGATTCTTGGGAGATAAACTTGACGTATCCCATACTACATTATCCCTAGTTGATAATGTTTTTGATTGCATACCCATGTGGTTGACCAAATATGTATCTTATAAAATGGTAATTTGTCATTATATTTTGTCTCACTATTATACATTAGTCTTTATGATATCCATTTATGAAAATATCAAATAATAATTCTTCATTCATTTTAAATTTTGGGTTTATGTTTATTATATGTATAATGAATTTATTTGATTTAGAGAGGAGTGGTTTCCCTCTCACTTCCCACTCCTTACACTAGTAAATTTGCATGTATGATAAATCTAGCATCAAAGGCAAGCAACTATCTCTAAATATAAGCATTAAAGGTAAATAATTCCTCCTTTTAACCCCTTATTTTAGATATGAATTAGTCCTCACCAAATAGTAACTTATATAGGAGGATATGGTAAATAAATTCTCTAAGGTGTGATGGAATTTCCGCACAGTAACTATAATTCTTCAAATTTGGGTACCACTTTTGATGCACCTAATGAGTACAACGAATGCAATCCACCATTGGTGATATCATATGGGATGTCTTCAAGGCCTTTGGACTTCCAACATTACATTGTGTCGATACCTTTACTAACACCTCCATGACCTTTAACAACAACCAACATAGCTATTAGAACCCATTATATACTCACATGGGTTTCTATGTATGTGAAGTACAAGTTTTCATATATATATATATATATATATATATATATATATATATATATATATATATATATATATATATATATATATATATATATATATATATATATATATATATATATATATATATATATATGCACACACATATATATACATATATATACACACATATATATACATATACATATATATACATATATATACATATATACATATATATATATATATATATATATCTTCTTGTGTGACCCCATTATCGAAAGATACAACAAATGAAGAGAAAGTGGGATACTCCAAGCAATTATTCAATGTTCCCTTCTTCACAAACACTAGGCCTATCATATAATCAGTTGTAGATGTGTATGAAAAGAGTGTATATTGTTGAAGATGGAAAACCTCTACTTTTGTTTTTTATTTTTCTATTTTGGATAATAACCTGGAAATACAAAGTAATAAGAGAAATCCCTAATCAAAGATGAAATAATAAAAGTAAACTCAAGAATAACAACATTTATGTCTAGATCTCTTAGGATCAAACATCTAGATGGTTATACCTTTAGTTTTTTATCAAGAAGTCTCAAGTTCAAGCCATGGTGATGGCATGAATAGAATCGCCAATTTTTTAGAAAATAGAGACTCTAGATAATTTTACCCATTAATATGATTATGCAAGAGAGTTAACCTTGGTGGTAGCTATAAAATCAAATTAAAGGAAAAATTGAAAAGATAAGGAATTCATATTCAACACCTTATCATACAAAGAAAATAAATAAAAATGTAGTTATAAGGCACCCTGATATCACACAAAAATGGGCAGATAAGTTCAATAAGACATGTCCATGCGATTGGGAAAATAATATCGTTGTGATCATGTAGTTATAAGGCACCCTGATATCACACAAAAATGGGTATCACATATGAATTCTTTAGTTTTGTGAAATAATTACTTTTCTTTGGGTTAAAACTTAGAAAACAAAATAACAAAAAACGATAAATATGTTTGTCTTTGGCGTCTTAAAATTGTGTACCTTTGTGTTGTCAGTTCAAAGTACTCCCATTTGACTAAGGGATCCCAAATGCCTCAGGATCTCCCAAATTAGATCCACCCTAAACAATTGGGATAAGATATGGAAAATATAGAGAAACTATGGAGAACATTGTTATCAAGTCATCTGAAATCAAAATGTGTGATTAATGACCTTAAAGTTATCAAATGATTTGATTGTGATTCATTATTGAATTCTCTAGTCATGAGAAAGATACAATCTTATAAGCAATCAAGCAAGCATGTAGAGAGATTGATCAAACAAGCATGCAGAGATGAAGTAACTAAATAAATTTGAATGGTAGGACTAGATAAGTATGGCAAAATCTAGTAAAATTTTGATAGATAAAGGCAAGAGGACAAATCTTACTAGATAAAAAAATAAAATATCATGTCAAACTTTAACAAGTAGCATGCCATGTTTTTGTTCATCTGACTCGATAATCTTGAACAGGATGATAACTAATAAAGAATGTATGATATTGATCAAAATCTGATGAACAAGTATAGAAAATCAATTAGATCTAGAGGCCCTTTGTGTCTATTTACTATTTCTATAGACTTTTCACGTATGAAAATACCCATTGTTTGAATAAGGATCGTCTAGATAATCTTGGGTCTGGAGTCATTAAGATAGGGTAGTTTCTCTCTATCCTCAAGACAGTTGAAAGGGGCCAATGTTGGTGGTCGACGTGAGGGGATATCTATAGTTCATTTTCTGGGTCACAATGTTCATTATTGAGAAAAGATATTTCACAAACTTGATTACTTTTAGAACTAAAATAGGAAAATAAATGGTATTTGCACCCTATAGGACCCATTGATTTCTCCTTTCTAAGGGGAAGTCCGCTGGTGAAATAAAAGGTTCGGCTACATGGATCCCTAGTTGAAAGAGGAATAAAATTGCTAGGTGTCCCTAGGTAGAAAGATTGGGTCTTTCTTATCTGATTTTCAAACTTTATAGAAGGTCTTCATTGCATATGATATGTGAAATTCATTTTAATTTGGTAAGATATCTTTCAATGGTAAAATTTCAAATTGAAAATGGAGAGGAAGAAGGGTAGAAACTGAAGGGAAAGTTCTTCCCTTTTCTCTATCTTTCTTGAAAGGATATGTAATTGAATTTACTACCTTCTTCACTAAAATAATGAAGTCAGTTCTAAAATAAAGAGGCTGGAAAGTAATGTAACCCTTCATTGAGATCTCAATTTAATATTTTATTCATGGATATTACAATTATGTAATTTAAAGAAAAGTACTTGAGAAAAAGCTAAAGTGAATGAAAAAGTTTGTTAAACTCTAGAGCAGGGATGTTTTTTATCTATATGTCTGTGATAGGTGGATAATGAGTAATGAGTGGATTGAATTTGGAAAATGTTTAAAATATGGACTAAATTATATATATTACATAAGTAACTTGTGGATAGAGTTAATAATGATTGTTGATCGAGTGACCAAAGTTAGAGTGTCAAAACCAGACATAACTAAAACTAAGAGCCAAAAAGTAATTGAATTATTGTCTTTTGATATTACTTGGATCAATCACATTGTTCTACTTTTTGTATATATATATATAGGACTCAATTATATTTCCTGCATGGTTAGACTAACTTTCACAATTAGAGTGATTTTTGACATATAGTTATGACAGATGTTGAAAAAAATATTTTTTTCATCTTGATAATGACATTCCACGTTGTTACTTCTACTATTGTCACAAATATGTAATGACATCTTACTTAATATTTTTTACTATACATTAAAAGTTGTAAATTTTCTAGTAGAACAATTGCTTTTTGTATCAAACACTTACTTCTTAGGTACAATAGCTACTTTTAGTACCTAATATGTCCTTTTACAAAACAAAAGTTTAGGTAGAATACCCATGTCAGTAATACTGAAATTCCTAGAATACATATGTTTATAGTGTTTCATATTGTTGTAGACAAAACTACTTAAGAGGTGAAAATTAGGTACCAAAACTGTAATATCTATTATCTTTTAACAATACTATACAAACAAATTGTATTGAAATGATAATAGCACCCTCTACATATGCAATCATATGTGAATTTTTCCTTATAGGTCTCAAACAATTTTCACAAAACTTGAAGAGAAATTCAATCCAACCAAATATAAGATATAGATAAGTCATTGTGATAAAAGTCTTGATAAAGCTCCTCGAGTCCAGGACAATAATCCATCACCATGAAGAAATGTGTAGGTCTATGCCAATTTTGTAGATCATTTGGACACTTGATGGATATGTGTAAGGCACTAAAAAATGTATTAAAGGAATGCTTGAGTAAGGAAACATCTAAGTCAAAGACCCAGAATAGTCATCTCAATACAATGAGGCAGTTTTGATTGTTTTAAAGGACTGAAATTCAATTCCACCTTGTCTAACCAGTGCTGTAGATAATTCTTTATATAGTTTGATAATCCACATGTTCAATCCCATCCTTTTCAAAATACAGAATGATTGAATTAGTGAAGAAATGACTATGACCAGAGGCCATCTCAAGAATTCATTATTTGATAGACCTGAAGAAGGCCTCAAAGCATGCCCCAAAGATACTTATTCATAACCACACTTCTTGTGTTAGTAGTGATATTATACCTTGAAGATTCGTTAAAATCCACTTTTGAGGTGCATGGATTTTCTTTTACTTATTTGTATTATGCTTGTTGATTATATAAATGGTCATGGTGATATATGGATGGTATCCTAATCATGTTCAACCAATGTTGATAAGGAACTAAATGCATTTTATAATACCCAGATTGAACTTATTGAGATCTCTACAGAGATCATTTTATCTTCATCATATGAACTTTTTTATATCTTAGGAACCAAGAATGAATGAATAAGATGGATGGATAATGGATTTGTATATTTACCTTTCATCCTAAATTGAGACTCATATTCATTCAACCTTCTTGAGTCTAGCATACTATTCCCTCACTTACTTTGTTCTAGAGTTTAATTAGGGTCATGATTCTATAACTACTTCACTTATTCTCTTAACAAGGGACACATTAGAACTTTTGAAGTAAGTTCAACACTTTGATTGGACAACATCAAGTCTCTCTCATCTCATTTAGGGTATCACACACTGTACATGAAGCTAGCACCTTTTGAAATCAGTCCTATTGCATATGCATGGGAACTTTTGTGAGGTTTTTATGACAATTATAGGAGCATATGTGGGGTTGAATACCAACGTACCTTGAGGCCCACCTAAAAAATTCAATTCCCATCAACCACCTCAGTATTCAACCAATATGTATCTCAACTTGCACATATTTATTTTCTCATTCCATGGCATCAACCACCTCCAAGTGGTCATTGTTATTAGAAAAATCCCATCCACGACTTTCCACAACAACATTACCACTTTGTATTCACCATGGTGGTCATTGTTATTAGAAAAATCCCATCTAAGACTTCCACAACAACATTACCACTTTGTATTCACCATGGGAAAGGTTCCAAGGATCCTATTGTTTCCCTCGATTCCACTCGTGAAAACAAACCAAATGGTTGATAACATGATGGTGCCTGACTTAACAAAGAACTAAATGAGTGGATATTGATGTTGGATATCGTGGTCAGAGAACTACAAAGGTCAAATATTTGGGGGAACTCTTTCCATGAGAAAAACTACTTTTGAGATTAGTCTTCAAGAAAATGTCAAGATATCAAAGTCATAGATGTTTCGATTTGGAGTGTTCATTATAACTTCTTTTTTCATATCTACATGTTTGGAATAACTATTATTTATTTAGGAAATATTTTGTTTTGATGCTCAAAGGAAACCGAGGGGTGTATGCTAAAAGATGGGTCAATAAAATAGAGTTGACCACCACATTATTTTGAAAACAAGAAAACAATTAAAGACGCATCTTGAGAAACATGACACATAAGGAAAATAGGACATAATGGACAAAAGGGTAAGGAATCAAGTTATAAATAATGGGAAAATAGTTAAAAATCAAGTTATAAATAATGAAGGGGTTAGGGACCCCATGATTCCATTGTGGTATCGTAAATTTAAATGAGGTTATGATATTTTGTTTTGTTTTAAAAAAGGGATTGTGTGTATAAGATATAATGAAAACAATGAGAAAAGACTACCTACAAATTATGTTTTAGAAATAACAAGATTCTACAGGTGATCATCAATGACATATGGTGATGTCATCACACCATTGAGGTGTTTAAAATTGGGAAAAGGGATAAGGAGGAGATGCAAGAAAAACAAGACAATAGCTTACAAAAATGATGTTAGTAATATCAAATGATATTGATGGGCATCAACCACAGATTCTCATATCCCCACACCACTTAGGGGTTGCGGGAAGGATCATATTGCGGATGATCGACATGCATAATTTGGTAGAGTGTTATTTAGGAGGAGACAATATATTCACTCTCAATGGAAAGATTCACTCTAGTAGCTTAATTGTATGATATCCTATCTAAAAATCATATCCTCTTAAAGATATAGCCTAAGGGATTCAACCCTTCTAGCCTTTTGATCTCCACATCTCTCTAGCCTTGGGGTGTGAGGTCTTCTAGCCTTTTTTTTACTTCAAATTGCTCCATCCTAGGGATGTGCAACCTTCTATGATTTTTACCTCCACTATATTGTCACATTTTCAAATGGTGGATGAGGGCTATATTTATTAATGATTAAGAAAGTCCCTAGGGATATGGTGTGGTTTTGAGTGTTCCAAAGTTTGAAAGAGGAAAAAAGGTGTATGGACATAAGATCGGTGGTTGATTTCATTCTAGCATCTTCAAGACATACTCTCGTCAGACTATTCAAGGCATGAAACATGTAGTGTTTGTCCAATAGAAAACCACCTTTTTGGGAGCCTTCAGGGAACCTCTACAAGTGACATAAAGTTGATTGGTCATGAGGAAGGATGAGGGATATGGGGCACATGATAGATTGGAACCTCTCTTTAAGCATATTTCCAAGAGCTTCTTGCATGTTTTCTATGCCAGAATGTGGGTCCAGGAATGATAGGTGAGTGAAAGTTGTTTGCCACATCTTTTGGATATATATAGGTTTTGAAATGTGCCAAATATCATGAGGGAAAAAGTGGGGTCCAACTGATGGATTCCCCACTCTTTGATATTTTTCTCTCAATTAGGTGTTTGTTTTTTCCTAAATTTTTTTATTAATAAGACTTATTTTGATAGGTTAGGATGACAGGGAATGTGTGGGATTTCTTAGCATGGATTTGGGTGTTTTGCATGAACTTGACCTGGACTTTTGTGAAATTTGTGAGATTTTTGGGAAATTTTGTGTTGTGGGAATTGTATTTGAGTTCATGAATATGACCCTATTCTAGAGAAAACTACAATCATTACATGGATAACACACAAAAAAAATAAAAATGGAGTGTAAGAAGTTTTCCCTCTTAAGATGAGGTCAGAAACATGGTTGGTGAACCCACCCATGATGAGTGTTGAATTCTTGAGAATGGATTACATACCTTTTTTGAAATTCTCACCTTACTCAAACTTAGTATCATGCTCATTGTAGTGAGGTCTAGATGCTTACTCACCTTAGTGAGTCTTTTCTTCATGCTTACATTAGTAGGCCTTTCCAGTATGGTCACCACAATGATACTTATCATTATGCTCACCATTACCCCAATGAGACTTATTGTGATTCTCTCCTTAGTGATTTTTGCAATCATGCTCACATTGATAACTCTCTATATCATGTTCATTTTTAGTGGGACTAGGGTCAATCACACAATAGTGAGCCATGAGATTGTGCTCATGTGGGGAGACTTGAAGTCAAGCTCACAATAGTGAGACTTGAAATGTTCATCTTGTGGGGAGAGTTTACGTTGAATCACCTTAGCGAGACTTAGAATCAGCCATCCTCTTAAGACTTGTAGTTTTATTCACCTTAATGAGACTTCAAATTAGGAGCATTGTAGAACATTTATCTATCCTTCTCAACTCAGCATTGTGGTATCTACGATAGCATAGAACATCTTTTTGTGATTTCTTGTTTTCCTTTGGTCACTAGTCTTATAGAACATATTTTTATTCCTATCTACACTAAACTAGTGATGGTTTGCTTCTCCAACAAGCATAAAGAACATCTATGCATTCCTATTTGCATCCACCTTGCAATAGTCAACTTACCCAGCATCTCTAAATAACACAGGTATCTTTGTTTATATCATTCTTGTTATTTTTTTGTTCACTATCAGGTATAAAGAACTTATTCTTGTTACTATTTTCCTGAGCCTTGTCATGTTTTTCTTCACTAGTAGGTGTAAGGAACTTTAACTCATTGCTATTTTGTCATTCTCATAATTTCTATGTAGGACTTTCATACATTAATTTGGGGTTGTTCTAAATGTATTTCTTGTTCTGGTAATGTGGCATCTTGAAATGCTTTGATTGAACATCTACTCATTCACCTTTTATTTGTAGGAAATCCAGTTGTTCCTAATTGATATGGAACTTTAAAATGCCTTCTTTGAATGTTTTCTCATTCTTATAGTTCTTAGTACATGGACCATCTTCCATTTCTCTTTGTAAATGTATCGAGGTAGCATCTATATTCTTATAGGTATGCTTGATACATAAATATGATTGTATAGACCATCTAGTTGTTCTCTTGAGTCCAACATTTGCATTAAATTTTCCAACCCTTATTTTTGATGTCATCTTCACTTGAGTGAAGTTCCAAAATTTATATTGATTCTTGATTAGATTGGAATGTTTTTGTATACATGTTTTTCATTGAGCATCTTGTTTTCTCATAGTTTGTAGAATGTTTTTTTGTTGTTCGATTGTAATGGTAGGGTAAATATCCATATTTGCTTTGGCATGCATGCATGTAGTTGATATAGTGTCTACTTGATCACACTTTCTTTGGTATATTGGTATGATTATGGATGTTATAGAGTCTTCTCGCTCATGATTTATTTTGGATATGGTATTTTTGTGGATGTCAGATCATTAGACCTCTCATGCTTGCTTTGGGATATTGGTATGTATCTAGATATTAGATTAATTGTCAAGTCCACCTTATTTTTCCCCAAATATATTTCTTCAATAACTTAGGTATGTTCAGGTTGACTATAGAGTGTTGGATAAACTACCCACTCGATGGTGATTGGTCATATATTACAATTAGATTGCAGCTCTTATTGATCTTCATTGTCAATGGAATAGTTAAAATGCTAATCATGGAGGATTTTTCACGTACCATGGAGGAGTACAAGCTATGTATTCTAGGTGGACATGTTTGGATGTCACCTATATATATTAAGTCTAACTATTAGAAGGATCATATCATTAGTATTATTTATTTGTAGTTTTATTTAGTTTTGATGTTTCAAATTTTGCCATAAAGTTGTGTGAACAAAGATTTTAATGAAATGGTTTGCTATACTTTGCATTTGCATGTTTGACTTTATGATATATATCTAAATTCCATGTATGGGGTTATAGCCTTCTATAAAACTAGGGTACAAAATGGGGCATTTAGATGGTGGAGGCATCATATGAGGTGGATGTATCTTGAAAGCTTCTCACTTCTTTCCTACACTCAACGTCCTGACCATGTTGCATAAATGTAGAGAGGGGTCATCTATCCTTTATCCATAAACTTTACCATAAGAATGTTCATCAACATACAGATAAATCAAGATTTGATGCTCTATTGACTTTGGACAACTATTTTCCCCATAGGTTTGTACCATCTGATGGTATCTTTTAAGTTAAAACTCAATGACATGTACTTGTTGTCCTACTTTATATCATGTTGATCCAAGAACTTTTGACCCAAGTACTTACAACCTGAGGATGGAGGTTGATTCCTCATTGGTTTTTGATGCGGATTGGAGTGCTTTCTTTTCTATTTCAAACAATGTTCTTTCAGGGTACATTTTCACGAGAACATATCACATAGATAGTAGTGATCAACGTCTTAGGATGGTGGTAGTATTCTAAAAGTGCAGAATGCATGGGGTCATGTTGTCCAGGAAAGTTACATTTATGAAGGCCTTTCTACTTACAAAACTAGGAATAAGAACATTGGCTATTGGATCTTTCTACTCCTTTAAATCCATTGGGTGGCGGATGAGGTGGTAGGTGTACCATGCTCGGATAAAGGCTAAATGTACATTGAAATGTTTTCCTAGTAGAAATCACTTTGGCTGAGTAGAATCATTTCCTATAAAGGCAGAAAATAAATAACATTTGTCATTGTGAACATGTGTAAGTATTTTTGTCAACAAAAATGGTCAAATGATCTTGTTAAGTTACATCCACTAAGGTAATGTTTATTAAGTAGATGATTTTTAATCAATTCTTATTTTATGAAGGAAACTGATTTAAGAATGGGATCATGAGATGTTCAGTCTAAATCTCAACTCTATAACAAGTTAACCCTCCTCCATTCTAATGACCCAAAACTATCATCATCTAAGTCGAGAGGGATTTCTATTATCATATTGGTATGTGCACTGATGCAACTACATTGTCATCAATAGGACTATCTCTTGATGTTTCTAGAAATGAATGGTAGTAGATGGATGTCACCTTAAATATCTTGAAGTTGAATGTCACCACCTTTGTACACTCCATGCAATGTACGGTCCCGTCCATTTTTTATTGAACTTCACCCTAAAATGTCAAAATCGAGATATATTCTGTCACAGAACCATTTGTTACCCTAAGTCTGCACTCCTAATGGCTATACAGCCAAAGGTGATTGGACCAAGGCATCCATACCTAGAGTGGATCATATAACATTTGCATGAATAAAACCACAAACAAGAACAAGATAAGAAATAACAAGATATTAAACATGAGATAAGAGACATGTACCCAAATCTAGATTTAAGTATACCCATTGGTGTTTCATTTTCAGAGCTTAGAGTCTTGAGTGCAGTGGATCTTCATTTGGCAACTACAAATTCAATAAACAAAAAAATATTAATGCTAAAGCATTAAGTACGCTATGAAAAGGCCATGTAAATAGTTTAAGAGTACTATAAAAGTTTTGTTGGCTAGAAACATCATATAAGCAAGAAGATGAAACAAGGCGAGAAGAAAATAACAACATTTGTTTATCCAAAGAATATTTTATGTGTATTTCCATTATTCTCAACAACATATTATGTCCATTGACCAGCTTCCCATTGGAAGGGTCCGTGAGGGTGATCAAGATTAGCTACCCTTTTATCGACATGGTCTGCCTTATCTTGACATCTCAAGTAAGATGATCAACCTTGTGCCCTTACCTCGAGAATACAGGTAGGTACACTAGGTTTGTATAATTGACAAGTTTAATTATGTTCCAGGTTTGTTCAACATATTTTAAGAAAAATGAACATACTAATCTTAGGGAACAAGTAGCTCAAACAAGTAATTAACTAGCCAAGAAGTTATACGAGCATGCATACAAAAAAGACAATACCATAGTAGGGTCAAGAGAATAAGCATACCTTGCGAATAGAGTACAAGATTTAGCATTGATTTTAGAGAACCATAACTATCACTTGATGTTAGCAATAGAGTCGACATAGAGATCCTGACATTTTAAATGTGGCAACACATCCCACTATCACACAGACAGCGAGGTGTTACGCGAAAACGTGCGGAAATCACCATAACCACAGATTACCAAAATACGGGTTAATTAAAACCGATTGTGGAAAACTGATAAACTATGAGACTATTACATATGTGTCCACATCCTGCAAGGAAACATGTTATATAAACATATACGAGCCTTGATATGCGTCCACAGCTTAGAGCAACAACTGTCTTTCCATCACATGAGTTTATCACCTGTTCATACATACATAAAGGCCCACATCCGGCCAACAGTAGGATATACAAAACATCGACAGCTATACATCGTGAAACAACGCCAATGCACCGCCAAGGACCTAAGAGTACAGGGATGACTCTAGACTTCTACTACAAAATGCCAAAATAGCAGCATGTCCATCTCTTGCCTTCTACTGCTCTTCTTGCTGCTCGGCCACGACCCCGCGACCACCACCACGTCTAGCTCGAACACCTAAAAACCAGTGGAGTGAGACAATCGAACATTGTCCCAGTGAGAAACATAACTCCCCGTCGTAACTACAGAACCTCAGAAAGATAAGCTATAACAGCAGGTAACTGATAACAAATATAGGAAGAGCAGTTTATGTAAGGCAAAGCTATTCTTACCGACAGGCTTACCAGATGTACAAAAGGCATATAACCAATTCCTCTCTAGGCATCATGATTAACAAGATAAGATATATTGCTATGTAACTTGAGGAACATATGAGTATCTGCAGGACATAACAAGATTAACTACACAAGCAAGGCTTCAACCAATGTTCCATGTTTTTCCTTGAGCAGTACAACTATACGGTTGAGTTATGTATTTTATTATGCCATGAGGAAGTGAACCATACCGTTCAAATCCAACCTTCGGCTGTGAAGCCCATAGCCGGTGCCATACAAGGTTAATGGAAGAGCCGGACTCCACAACATTCCCCCTCATAGTCAGTGTACGAGAACAACACGAGCTGGATCGCAGTCTCATGCTCAAGTGGCCTCAGCCACAGGGTCAGCTCCACAGGCTACCCTTCCTCTAGACTGCCTCGGTACAGGTCACGGAGCTAGTATATCTGAGCCACGGGCCTGATCACTGTGCTCTGAGTCATGAACGCATTCATACTCATCGTATCACATATTTGGAGCCATGGGCCTTTTCACCATGCTCATCACATATCCGAGTCTACAACCAAAGTTGCACTCTTACCTCCTCAATTTAGGCTAGGAGCAACCTCGCATATTCAACAATATGCGCTCCGGATTAACCCGCAGGAGAACCCGTTTCACCATCACCAATTTCCTGACGATGATGGATCTATGGCCAGGGCAAACTACATGATATTTTCCACTGTGATTATTTAGTATCTTTTAGATGGATTGCAAGATTCAACCAAGTTGTGTAACATGCAAGATATAGCAGGATAAACAACATAAAACTCAACATTATGCTTTTATTGTAATCACATCAACCCGATCCATCTCAAGGATCCAAAATCACATGTTATCACTTGGCCTCTTTCCAACCATCCAGATTCATCTCAAGGATCTTCACATACCATGGAATCTCAATCCCTCATCATGTATTGCCACTTCCTCACAAGGCTCACATCATCATCATGGGACAAACACATCATACATGCAATTTCATCAACAAGAGTAATTATCAAAGTGATGTTACTCATCACATATTTCTCATAGCTAATCATCACATGCATGGTCAGTGTACACAATAATCATAGTTTCAACATAAGGACTATGCTTACCATTATGAAATGACATTCAATATGCTATACTTATCAATCTTACATTATCTGGTGATCAAGTGCATAAAGCACATCATTAAGCCCACCACTAGTGTGACTATCACTATTCTCCTTATCATTAACAGATAAACATGATGATCACTTCATACATATAGTCATGCTACTACCATTACCATTCTTAGCATTAACAGATAATCATCAGGCTAAGATAAATGATCAAGCTTATGATAACGTACATCATCATCTATATAAGGAGTCACCATCGTTAAGCAAAGACATATACTACTAGGCTGTTTTCATAATACAAGGATCCCTCACAAAATATATCAAAACCCTCACTAAAAGAGATGTATCGGGCAACCTGCCCTCACCCAAGGCTCAACACATAACGGTTGATAAGAGAGCAAGCAGCAATGCTGCGTTGCCATCAAGGCAACCAGCACACGACGCAGCGTTACAAGGGGGAGTGTCGCACGACAGGGGTAGGGTGTTGGGCACTCCTCATATATCGGGCAACGCCTGTCTCACATGGAGTTATCGGCCGACACAGTAGTGTGACACCCTTTACACTCCACTCAACAATGCCCGATACAAGGGCTAACGACATGGTCAAGCACCATAACGCAACATCCAAGAGAGAGAAAGACTAATCCCACATGTCGTTCACCCCTGATCCGGGCCTAACGGCCAACACAAAACAAGGAGGAGGGTGTGACGCCCATCACATGAGCAAGGGGTGTCGCCCGACACCACCACATCTCGCCCATCACAGGCCTATCGACCAACACAAGAGCAAACGTGTTACCCAACACACTAAGCCAAGGGATATCGTCCAACAAGGTCATCTTCCTCCTCAAACACAAGGTACACAAAACCCTAAAGGGTCAAGGATCAGCCAAACATGAAACTAGGCAAGAAACTAAACTACTAACATGTAAACAAGATCATAGCAAGAGATAATGGAGTTAGGGTTAGAAGTTATGCAACCCGCCTTAAGCAACTCCAAGCTCCAAGCACCACCAAGCAAGGACGATGGAGACTCCAAGGCTATCGGCAACCACTTTCTCCTCCAAGGTGTATCGGCCACCACTAGCAAGGAAGGGGGTTGTTTCGTGCAACCAAGGTAGAGGAGGAAACTAAAGGACCAAAGGGACTCAAAGCAAGGAAAGGAACCACTTATATAGAAAGGAAGGGAGGAGAAAACAAGGTTGGTCCAAGCAAGGTGTCGGCCACCCAAAGGACACTTGTCCTAGAGCTCAAGCCACCACTCTAGCAAGCCTTATACACTTGTCCAATGTCTTTGCCACATGCATGCATCAAGCTCCAAGTGTCCACTAAACAAGGTCAAGGCTAGGTCAAGCATCATGGGCAACACAACATGTTGCTCATTGGGCGACACACTCCATTGCCATGGGCGAAACACCTCTTGGCCGATACAGATCCACACTTGGCCGATACAAGGCTCAACCCTAAGCAAAACAAGGCAGCTCAAGGCCCAACAAGCTCAACAAGGCCCAAAAGAACTCAAGCAACGAGCCCAAGCCTACCTCTCTACACAAGAGGAAGCAAAGAGAGGGAGGAACACCTCACAAGGTGGCAAACTTGCCCACAAAACCCTAGACTTGGGTTATTTGCAAGCAGCACCTCCAACTCTCAACAAAGCACAACTAAACCCTAATCACCACTAAAGGTGATTAGCAAGCACCAAAGAATCAAGGTTAAGCAAAACAAATAGGGTAAACCCTAAACGAAGGTCAGGGTCCTTACAAGCTAACCCCCTTCAAGGGATTTCGTCCCCGAAATCCGAAGAGAAAAGCGAGGGATACTTCCTCCTCATCTCTTCCTCAAGCTCCCATGTGGCTTCCTCAATGCCATGATGATGCCAAAGAACCTTCACAAGAACCAGGTCCTTCCTCTTCAACTTCTTAACTCTCCTGTCAAGGATCGCCACAGGACCTTCCTCGTAGGTCACATCTTCATCAAGCTCAACCTCAACTGGTTGTATCACTGTTCCCGAATTTGGATGACTTTTCTTCAGCATACTGACATGGAACATTGGATGTAACCTGTGCAACTCTGGAGGCAACTCTAACTTGTAAGCAACTTTGCCAACACGTGCTAGGACTGAGTAAGGCCCCATATACCTGGGTGCTAACTTACCCTTCCGACCAAACCTTAGCACACCTTTCCACGGTGAGACTTTAAGATACACTTTGTCTCCTACCTGGAACTCCAAAGATCGTCTTCGATTGTCTACATAAGACTTATGCTTGTCCTGTGCCACTTTCAACTATTGTTGTATCACTTTGATCTTTTCTGTTGTCTGCTGTACTAACTCAGGACCCAAAAGATGATACACCCCAGACTCATGCCAACACAGAGGAGATCTGCACTTCCTTCCATACAAAGCCTCATAAGGAGCCATGTCAATGCTCCGCTGATAACTGTTGTTGTAGGCAAACTCTATCAAACTCAGATGTACATCCTAGTTGCCTAGAAACTGTAAAACACAAGCTCGAAGAAAATCTTCCAAAGTCTGAATAGTCCTCTCCGACTGACCATCTGTCTGTGGGTGGAAGGCAGTACTGAATCTCAACTGCGTTCCCAACACTTTGTGCAACTGTTCCCAGAAACGACTCGTAAACTACAGACCTCTGTCGGAAACTATCGTAAGTGGCACACCATGCAAACGTACTATTTCATCCACATATACTCGAGTGAGTTTCTCAGCTGTATACATCGTCTTCACTGGTAGGAAATGGGCAGACTTCGTCAATCTGTCCACTATCACCCAAATGGAATCATGATTACTAGTTTTCTGGGGTAGATCAACTACGAAATCCATGGTTATATGATCTCATTTCCACTCCGGTATTGGCAAAGGTTGCAACGTACCTGCCGGATTCTGATGCTCAGCCTTCACTTGCTGACAAACCGCACATCTAGCCACGAACTCAGTTACATCTTTCTTCAAGCCAGGCCACCAATACAAGTCCTTCAGACTATGATACATCTTGGTGACACATGGGTGCATAGCATACATCGACGTGTGTGCTTCCTCGAGCACCAACTTCCTCAAATCATCGGCATCTGGAACCACCATCCTATCACGATAGAAAACTAGCCCATCCTCGGACTCATGGAACCCTTCACGCTTCTCACTACCGAACTCAGATATGATCAACTATACCACATCATTTGTCTGTTGTGCATCTTTGATCTGCTGTCTCAATGTAGGCTTGACTTGCATCTGTGCTAAAAGTCCAGCTAACCAAGAAACTTCCATCTGTACATTCATCTGCCGCAGAGAAACAAACATATCTCGCCTATGGCATACCAGAGAGCTCAACCGTGCCTTCTTTGAAGAAAGAGAAGAAGACTTTCTGCTAAGCGCATCAGCTACCACATTCACCTTACCAGGATGATACTCGATAGTGCAGTCGTAATCGTTGATCAACTCCATCCATCGACGTTGTCACATATTCAACTCATGCTGCAAAAAGATGTACTTCAGATTCTTATGATCCGTAAAGATCTGACACACTTCCCCATAAAGATAGTGTCTCCAAATCTTTAACGCATGAACCACAGATGCCAATTCCAAATCATGAGTCGGATAATTCTCCTCATGTTTCTTAAGTTGTCGCGAGGCAAAAGAAACCACATGATCTTCCTGCATCAGCACACAACCTAAACCTTTCTTGGAAGCATCACAGAAAACAACATAGCCTTTTCCAGGCTCTGGTAGGATTAACACTAGAGCACTGGTCAGTTTCTCCTTTAAACTCTAGAAAGCTTGCTGACATCGATCATCCCAGACAAAAGGTACATCCTTTCTGGTCAACTTTGTCATCGGAAACACAATCGCACTAAAGTCCTTAATAAACCTCTGATAGTATCCTGCTAAACCAAGGAAACTACGAACTTCTGTCGGCGTCTTCGGTTGCTCCCAATCCGCAACAGATTCCACCTTCTTCAGATCTACTTTGACTCCTTCAGCAGATATCACATGACCCAAGAAAGTCACTTCTTCCAACCAGAACTCACACTTACTGAACTTGGCATACAACTGATGTTGGCGAAGAAGAGTCAACGCTTGTCGAAGATGTTTCTCATGCTCTAGCCTGTCCCGAATGTAGATCAAAATGTCATCTATGAAGACTACGACAAATTGATCTAAGAATGGACGGAACACTCTGTTCATCAGGTCCATGAAAGTAGCAGGTGCATTGGTTAGCCCAAACGGCATAACCACAAACTCATAGTGACCATACCTCGTCCTGAAAGCTGATTTTGGTATGTCATCCGCCTTAATCCTCAACTGATGATATCCGGACCGTATATCGATATTTGAAAACACCGTAGCACCACGCAACTGATCGAACAGATCATCCATCCTCGGTAACGGGTACTTATTCTTGATTGTGACTTTGTTCAACTGTCGGTAATCTATACACAACCGCATCGAACCGTCCTTCTTCTTAACAAACAACACTGGAGCACCCCAAGGCGACGTACTCGGTTGGATAAAACCTTTCTCCAACAACTCTTGCAACTGCTTCTTCAGCTCTGCCATCTCTACTGGAGCCATCCTGTACGGTTTCTGTGCAACTGGCTATGTTCCTGGAACCAGATTGATCTCAAAATCAATCTCTCGGGGTGGGGGAACACCAGGAAACACATCTGCAAACTCCTGGACAACTGGCACCTCTTCAAGGCTAGGACCTTTCGCCTTTGTAACCACAACAGTGTCCACCACGTGAGCTAAGAACGCCTCACACCCTTGTCGTAGAAACTTCTCGGCCACCATAGCTGATACTAAGCACGTCGGAAGAATCTTCCTATCTCCCTGGAAGATCCACTTCTCTCCATCTTCATCAAACACCGCCTGCTTGGAACCACAGTCCAAGACAACCTTATACTTCTCTAGGGTATCCATCCCAAGGATAAAATCGAAACCGTGCATATCAAGCGGTATAAGATCCACTTGTATACAGCGTCCCAAGAAAGACAAAACACAAGATGGACACTCCTCTCGAAGCAATGAGGAACCATCAAGAGGGGTTTCTAACAACAAGCTATCTTTCTTACAACTAACAGGTAAACGACAGTTTTCAAGCATACTATAGGCGATAAAAGAGTGTGTAGCACCCGGGTCAACCAGAACAGATATAAAGCAAGAAGAAGACATATCATAATGAAATAACTCCATCTGACCTGTCACCACTCGCGGGTTGACTATCGCCTCCGGCTGATTCGTAGCGTAGAATCGAGCCGTTGCTTGTTGTCCACATCCTCTACTTCCTTGAGAACACGATCCAGCTTGAGACGCTTGACCGCGTCCTCGACCTCTGCTACCACCGGGTTGTTGTCCATCTGATCCCTGTTGATTCTACCTCGACTGCTGCGTCACTTCAACATCTCTATTCAGGCAATGCAACTTGAGATGCCTGGTCTGTCCACAAAGATAGCATGCCCTATCTTCAAACCTTGGCCTAGATGGCCCTGTCACTGCCACTGAAGCTGTACTATGTGCTTTAGACGGCGAAGAAACATAACCTCTTCCCTTACTCGGAGACCACTGTGAAGGTACACCAGAACCTCTCATCACTGAAGGTGGCAAAAACCTGGGCTTCTTGAAGCCACCGAACCTTTGTCCCTAAAACTGAGTAGGTCTCTTCTTAGCCATAGACTCTCTTTTCTCCCTTACTGACCTTTCCATCCTTCGGACAGATTCCACAAACGTAGCAAACCGCTCTTGATTCTCCAACGCAGACACAGGTGTTGTCAGCTCAGAACTTAAACCTTTCTTGAAATGTCTGATTCGCTCTTCATCTGTTGCTGCCATATGAGGACAAAACCTCAACAGATCCATGAACTTGGCCTCATACTCGGTGATGTTCATCGTTCCTTATCGCAACCGCTCAAACTGACTGATCTTCTCATCCAGATACGTCTTTGAAAAGTATCTGGTGATGAACTCGCGCCGAAAAATGTCCCAACAGATCACTTCACCAGGCCGCTTCTCCTCCTCGATGGTCCACTAGTGACCAGCACTACCCTTCAGAAGGTAGACAGCGTGCTTTACTTTGTCTGCTTCGGGGATGTCAAGGACCCGGAAAGCCTTCTCAAGACTCATCAACCACATATCTGCATCAGCTGGATCAGCCGTTCTAGAATAATCTGAAGCTCCGACTCGGCGAAGCCGCTCGAAGGTCTTCCCAATACCCGATGTTTCTCCATGGGGAGCTTGTGCTCTCGGAGGAGGCACTGGCAATCGCTCAACCATGAGATTCATCGTAGTCATCAACTGCCCCATAAGTTGTTGGTAAGCACGATGTTCAAGTATGGCTGGGTTAAGTTGGGGGACCTCAGGCACCCGATCTTCATGTGTTTGTCCTTCAGCTGAAGCAGCATCATTGTACTCAGCTGAATGTTCTTCATGGTTTCCAGACATCTTGACTTCTCTTCCGCTGAGGGCAGAAGATGATTGTAAGAAAATCTGGACAACACACAAAAACAGACGACCTAGTCCTAAATCCCTGTAGACTCAATGAACCTAAGGCTCTGATACCAAAACTTGTGGCAACACATCCCACTATCACACAGACAGCGAGGTGTTATGCGAAAACATGCGGAAATCACCATAACCACAGATTACCAAAATACGGGTTAATTAAAACTGATTGCGGAAAACTGATAAACTATGAGACTATTACATATGAGTCCACATCCTGCAAGGAAACATGTTATATAAACATATACGAGCATTGCTATGCATCCACAGCTTAGAGCAACAGCTGTCTTGCCATCACATGAGTTTATCACCTGTTCATACATACATAAAGGCCCACATCCGGCCAACAGCAGGATATACAAAACATCGACAGCTATACATCGTGAAACAACGCCAAAACACCGCCAAGGACCTGAGAGTATAGGGATGACTCTATACTTCTACTACAAAATGCTAAAACAGCAGCATGTCCATCTCTTGCCTTCTACTGCTCTTCTTGTTGCTTGGCCGCGACCCAGCGACCACCACCACGTCTAGCTCGAACACCTGAAAACCAGCGGAGTGAGACAATCGAACATTGTCCCAGTGAGAAACATAACTCCCCGCCGTAACTACAGAACCTCATAAAGATAAGCTATAACAGCAGGTAATTGATAACAAATATAGAAAGAGTAGTCTATGTAAGGCAAAGCTATTCTTACTGACAGGCTTACCAGCTGTACAAAAGGCATATAACCAATTCCTCTCTAGGCATCATGATTATCAAGATAAGATATATTGCTATGTAACTTGAGGAACATATGAGTATATGCAGGACATAACAAGATTAACTACACAAGCAAGGGTTCAACCAATGTTTCATGTTTTGCCTTGAGAAGTACTACTATACGGCTGAGTTATGTATTTTATTATGCCCTAAGGAAGTGAACCGTACCGTTCAAATCCAACCTTCGGATGCGAATCCCATAGTCGGTTCCATACAAGGTTAATGAAAGAGCCAGACTCCACAACCTTCCCCCTCGTAGTCAGTGTACGAGAACAACACGAGCAGGACCGCAGTCTCATGCTCAAGTGGCCTCAGCCATAGGGTCAGCTCCACAGGCTACCCTTCCTCTAGCCTACCTCGGTACAGGTCACGGCGCTAGTATATCTGAGCCACGGACCTGATCACCGTGCTCTGAGTCATGAATGCATTCATACTCATCGTATCACATATTTGGAGCCATGGGCCTGTTCACCATGATCATCACATATATAAGTCTACAACCGAAGTTGCACTCTTACCTCCTCAATTTAGGCTAGGAGCAACCTCGCATATTCAACAGTATGTGCTCCGGATTAACCCGCAGGAGAACCCGTTTCACCATCACCAATTTCCTGACGATGATGGATCTATGACCAGGGCAAACTACATGATATTTTCCACTGTGATTATTTAGTATCTTTTAGATGGATTGCAAGATTCAACCTAGTTGTGTAACATGCAAGATATAGCAGGATAAACAACATAAAACTCAACATTATGCTTTTATTGTAATCACATGAACCTAATCCATCTCAAGGATCCAACATCACATGT
Organism: Alisma plantago-aquatica; assembly: GCA_963693085.1. Taxonomy (NCBI): domain Eukaryota; kingdom Viridiplantae; phylum Streptophyta; class Magnoliopsida; order Alismatales; family Alismataceae; genus Alisma; species Alisma plantago-aquatica. The sequence goes on along the minus strand of OY856411.1, from coordinate 910,280,372 downwards.
TATCACTTGGCCTCTTGCCAACCATCCAGATATATCTCAAGGATCATCACATACCATGGAATCTCAATCCCTCATCATGTATTGCCATTGCCTCTCAAGGCTCACATCATCATCATGGGACAAACACATCATACATGCAATGTCATCAACAAGAGTAATTATCAAAGTGATGTTACTCATCACATATTTCTCATAGCTAATCATCACCTGCATGGTCAGTGTACACAATAATCATAGTTTCAACATAAGGACTATGCTTACCATTATGAGATGACATTCAATATGCTATACTTATCAATCTTACATTATCTGGTGATCAAGTACGTAAAGCACATCATTAAGACAACCACTAGTGTGACTATCACTATTCTCCTTATCATTAACAGATAAACATGATGATCACTTCATACATATAGTCATGCTACTACCATTACCATTGTTAGCATTAACAGATAATCATCAGGCTAAGATAAATGATCAAGCTTATGATAACGTGCATCATCATCTATATAAGGAGTCACCATCGTTAAGAAAAGACATTAACTACTAGGCTGTTTTCATAATAAAAGGATCCCTCACAAAATATATCAAAACCCTCACTAAAAGAGATGTATCGGGAAACCTGCCCTCACCCAAGGCTCAACACATAACGGTCGATAAGAGAGCAAGCAGCAATGCTGCGTTGCCATCAAGGCAACCAACACACGACGCAGCGTTACAAGGGGGAGTGTCGCACGACAGGGGTAGGGTGTTGGGCACTCCTCATATATCGGGCAACGCCCGTCTCACATGGAGTTATCGGCCGACACAGCAGTGTGACGCCCTTCACACTCCACTCAACAATGCCCGATACAAGGGCTAACGACCTGGTCAAGCACCATAACACAACGTCTAAGAGAGAGAAAGACTAATCCCACATGTCGTTCACCCCTGATCCGGGCCTAACGGCCAACACAAAACAAGGAGGAGGGTGTGACGCCCGTCACAAGAGCAAGGGGTATCTCCCAACACCACCACATCTCGCCCATCACAGGCCTATCGGCCAACACAAGAGCAAACGTGTTACCCAACACACTAAGCCAAGGGATATCATCCAACAAGGTCATCTTCCTCCTCAAACACAAGGTACACAAAACCCTAGAGGGTCAAGGATTAGCCAAACATGAAACTAGGCAAGAAACTAAACTACTAACATGTAAACAAGATCATAGCAAGAGATAATGGAGTTAGGGTTAGAAGTTATGCAACCCACCTTAAGCAACTCCAAGCTCCAAGCACCACCAAGCAAGGAAGATGGAGACTCCAAGGCTATCGGCCACCACTTGCTCCTCCAAGGTGTATCGGCCACCACTAGCAAGGAAGGGGGTTGTGTCGTGCAACCAAGGTAGAGGAGGAAACTAAAGGACCAAAGGGACTCAAAGCAATGAAAGGAACCACTTATATAGAAAGGAAGGGAGGAGAAAACAAGGTTGGTCCAAGCAAGGTGTCGGCCACCCAAAGGACACTTGTCCTAGAGCTCAAGCCACCACTCTAGCAAGCCTTATACACTTGTCCAAGGTCTTTGCCACATGCATGCATCAAGCTCCAAGTGTCCACTAAACAAGGTCAAGGCTAGGTCAAGCATCATGGGCGACACAACATGTTGCTCCTTGGGCGACACACTCCATTGGCATGGGAGACACACCTCTTGGTCGATACAGATCCACACTTGGCCGATACAAGGCTCAACCCTAAGCAAAACAAGGCACCTCAAGGCCCAACAAGCTCAACAAGTTCTAAAAGAACTCAAGCAACTAGGCCAAGCCTACCTCTCTACACAAGAGGAAGCAAAGAGAGGGAGGAACACCTCACAAGCTGGCAAACTTGCCCATAAAACCCTAGACTTGGGTTATTTGCAAGTAGCACCTCCAACTCTCAACAAAGCACAATTAAACCCTAATCACCACTAAAGGTGATTAGCAAGCACCAAAGCATCAAGGTTAAGCAAAACAAACAGGGTAAACCCTAAATGAAGGTCAGGGTCCTTACATTAAAGGAGTGCACTTGGATTAACATCAGAAATATAAGGTATCATTAATCATCGTAATAATGGTTGGATGTGTCACCTAGATCTAGATCTCATTTCCTTCAACATTGTTTTCAATATCTCAAATAGGTCATGATGCATAGGTATTATCATATTACATCATACATCATGGATTCTAAATAGATCTGAGTGTGACACATCACTACTAAATCAGAGATCTAGTATAAGGTTTTCAAGATCTTAATTAGAGAAATCATGAGATCCAAGAAGATAGAAATCTAGACATCAAGATAGTCAAACTAGTCATTTTGAGTCTTTATCATGTAAGATGATCATCATTGGAGTATAGATGGGGTCTACTTTATTTATGTTTCATAAACATCATCAAGATACTAATTTGAATTCATAAAGTAGCATAGATCATCATTGTTAGAGTAAGATTTATACAAGGTAGGGGATTTAGTTATCGACATGCATACTAGATCACATCACAACTCAAGATTTGTGCATTTAGTCACATAAGGGCATAAGAATGATCAACAAGGCATTTGGGGTTATAAGCATGTAAGATTACTTATTTTGAGTACACATGATGATCTTGGACATAAAAGGCCCACAAAGGGTCTAGGGTTGAGATTCAACATAAATGTATTCATATAAGTCATTTTTCAAGGTCTAAGGTGCATCATCAAGTTAAATTAGGGAGCTAGCATGGAAAAGTCCGGATTTTAGTTTAACAAGCATCAACATTTACTAATTTAGGTCAAGCATGAGGATTAGAAGCATATTCAACAAGGTTAAGCATTAAAGAAGTAACCCATTCTAGGTCATATAAGCAACATTAGATCATTTTAGGATACAAAAGATATACAAAGCTCGAATCTTGTTGTATCATAGTGTTAAAAGTTACTAATTACTAAGATATGATTTTGAGGAATAATGGGTCAACCTTAAGCATTAGATGGCATAAAAACATGTAGAAAGTGATAAAAACTATCATCTTTCACATATCAGTGGAATAACAAGGAGAACTAGGTCTTAAAACTAGGACCTTTGAAAAGATATCATTCTCTAGATACAAAATCATATATCATATGAATCATTTGGCTAGAAGGGAGCATGAGAAAAGGGTTTTCAAAGAGCCTCTAATCGTTTGCAGCTCTAGGACACTCTTCATCGCCTGTGGCATCCATGGGAGGCCCCTAGCCACTCTCTATCTCTGACCACCTGCGCCAACCCAAAGTCCCTAGGTTACCACCTCCCCCTAGACGCATCCTACCACTCCATATCCACCACTAGCAACTCGCAACCATCACAAAATGTTGCTAACCGCTGCCCCCTTCCACGACACATCTTGTGTGAGGCACGGTTCCATAGTGGAACAAGGTTACTGGCGACAAATCTGAAACCCCAAAGGTGAGGGAGCCGGGCCACGAGGACCTACTGTCGATCCTTGGATGCTCTCCGCAAACTCCATGGAGTCATCATCTCACCATTCAGTAGTTGTGATTCTTGGATGGACCTCGCCGGAGAAACTTTAGGGGGTGAGAAGACAGGATCGAATGGCCCAAAATCAAGCTGGAAGACTCCGGTAGGGTGTTGCAGAATCGAAGAAGGTTAGAGGGAGGGAGAAAGAGGCTAGAGTGGAGTTCCCTAAGGGAACCGCCATGGGTAGATCTAGGGTTTTGGAGGTTGAAGATAAAGGTGGTGTGGGAGCTATAACAGTACAAAATTGCACAACCAAGGGTGTAAAAGAAAGGGGAAGAAGAAAGAGGAAGAATGGAGGTGAAATCTACCAATTTATAGGTGTGAAAAGGGCCATACATGTGGTGGAGCTTTTGATCCAGCCATCTACTCCCATCCATGGGAGCAGGTAGGGAAGATGAGCCTGTGGCCGTCGGATCTTGGTCGGCTCCATGCCCATCAGATCCAAGGGTCATTGTTGGTCGTAGAAAGTAAAGGTGATAGATGACATTGGCAATCCGTGACTAGAAAAGTGAACGTTTGGATTGGTTGGGAGCAACTTGATCGAACTGATGACGTGGCACATTAATATATCAAAACCAAAGTCTTAAATCGTGTTTCTTGAGCAAACTTATAAAATGCATATCTCCCAAACCATAACTCTGATTGACATGAAATTTTCAACATTGGTTCACAAATTTCATATACTTATTATATTAAAAGTTTGGATCCAGAATTGTAATGTTGAGGGAATTCAAATTTGGAAATTCATCTTCAAGTGTAATCATGCACTCAACTTTAGTAAGTTAAGCATATTGTGACATTTATTCAATTTTGTCACGTCAAATGAGTATAAAGTGACTCCAAGTCATGTCATTTAGGGTGAAGGAGGTTATCAAACATGATAGAGAATATAATGTCTCAGGACATAAATTGACTTAGAGAGTGGAATTCTAGGTTTTCACACATTCCTAGAACTAGGTCGCCTTTCTGAAAGCATTAGGGATCAACCTTCTTAGAGAAGGATGAAACCATCAATGCATTGTAGTGGTGTGCATAGTGTAGAGTGTGAAGACTTCATTCTTCAATTGTATTTAGAGTGTATATACATTCCTCAACCCAATTTTCCTTGTGTTTATCCACCTCTTAAAGTATACATAAGGGAGCAACTTTGATCTTTACTGGTAGTATGACCTCTGTCCCATAGTTGAGGAAGTAGGGTGTCACAGCTATTGAAGTATGGATATATTTTCTACATGCTAATACAGCTATGGGAATATTTTCATGCCATTATGAAGTGGACTTAATTATCATCTTGACTATCTCAATGAGATTCTTCTTAACTTCTTGAACTGCATTATTAATTGAAATTGATAATGAGATGTTTGGTGATGCTTGATGCCAAAACCATTCTAGATGCTCTTGTACTTGTTATTCATGGTACATTGAGGAAAAACTTCATGACCTCTGAGGCTAAGGTGACAAATACCATAATTTCTTTCACCATCTTGTTAAACACTCGATGGAGACAAATATGAAGCATTGACCATAGGAGGCCTTTAAGTGGATTTTTTCAATCATATACACTCCTTGTACCATGAATAGCCAAGGAATAACCATGTTGTATAGATGTCTAGAAGGAACATAGATATCACTGATATGTACTTGGGAAATCCATGCAGAGGTATTAAGTATAGTTAGACTCCATTTTCATCCAATTATAGCCCATAAAAAGTATGTGCTTAGTGAGGGAAATGTTGTCAATATGACTGTTGCAAATGCCTTCATGGACCTCACACATGACATCATCAAATTCCTTCTTGTCAAGGCATTTCAAGAGCCTCTGATTAGAATGCAATACAATGTGACAACTCCCATGGCATAACTAATCACCATGTGCTTGATGGTTTTGTAATCATGCATGCATGTACCTTTGAGGAGGGTTGTCATTTGAGAAAATTTTTTATTTCATGGATCCACAAATCCTCCATAGTATAAGGGTTTCCTTGGGTCTACATACAATAGGCTGACGAAGGTAGAACTTTGACCTCAACTGATAAGTTTTCTATATCTTAGATATCTACCCATGATACCTAGATTTCTAGTACATCAACATATTTATTCATATATATCTTGTAGTTGGTGGATTAAATCTCATCTAGATCTTTTCTCAACTTCAAGAGGAACTCTTGATATGGAATGAGATAATCCTATTTTGTCTTTCGCTTAGTGTTAACTTGGAACATGATGAGCAACCATCACCAATGAGGTTGATCTTCAGAATTACTATCCTCTTGGCCATTTGTAAAACTAGAACAAAGTCTTCATATTTGGTGACATTTTAGGAGCTTGTAAACTAAAACCTCTAGATGATAGGTATATATGTATTCTCCCACTAGTTGATGAGAGAAACTTATATACTATTGTCATGTTGGTTTAAGCACCATCAAAGAATAAGGTCGCATGTGTTGTCTGGACTAAATATGGTAGTTGTCACAGAGGTAATCATGCTACTGTTGGTATTGGGGAAGTTAAAATCCTCATATTTCAAGGAAATATAGATGATTATCTACCAACTAATATACCAATGTATGGGCTTTGTTCGCATTCATGAAGACAAAAAATGCTACATTTTAAGTGAAGAAAGTGACATTTGGTGCATCATTGAACAAGGATAGGACAATCGTTGGGATAAAATAAGGGGTCATGTCGTGCTATTTGAAACTCTAGATAGGACATCAACTAATTTTGTGGATTCTTGGTAGCATGAAATGATGTGAGGTAGTTTTCTAGCACCTAATTATGTCAACCTTATGTATCTCTGCTCTTCTTTAGACATATTGTAGATGGCATGCTCATTGTTGTTGAACTTTCATGTAAGGATCTTTCATATGGATTCTTGTGTAATTGAGAGAAGTCAAGATCCATGGGTGACATTACATAGAAGGTTTAGGAACAAGTGGTCTAAAATTGATTTTTTTCTCAAATATAATATATGTATTTATACCTATATTTACATATTGTTTTAATCACTTTTTAGGGGTTGTTGTGTTTCTATTACCTAGTTTTAGCTTTATATTCACTCAGTTGAAATTATCTTTCCCTTTATGTAATGTGCAGAACCAGCCAAAATTGTACGACAATGGCCAGATGGATGATTGAGCCCTCACGATGGTACGCCTCAAGAGCAGGAAGGCCCGAAAGCTTTCCATTTGATCACCTTCCAACCACCTAGTCAAGAGAGAGGCTCTGCCATTTTCCCAACTCGAGCCACTCTCTACCCAGAGTCTTCCTGATTCTTACGTCCAAACACACGCTCCCAACATCCAGTTCGTTTCGGTTCACCCCATGTTGGTCTGCCAGAGAATCGAATGTGAGGTCCAAATTGAGTAACCCACGTGAGTCGCATGTTGGACCGAGTACGGGCCATGAAATGAGATGCCTTAAACCACAATCATTCATCTTTAGGCTTTTAGAGGAGAGGAATGCATCTATAAAAGGAAACCCATGTCGTCCATTCAAGAGGGTCTCCGATCAGTGATTAGAAGTCAAATTGTGCAACACAAACCCTAGCTAGGAGTGAGGAGCTAGTGGCCACAGCGGAGATATTGGTCTTCCTACACCAGGCGTCATGGCCTTATTTTATCTTAGCTTGTATCTAAACTTGAAAATATAGTTCCTAAATAAATTATCATTCTACTTAATCCTTTGCCTTGCAAATTGAGTACTTGTTTTGCATATATGTTATAATCATGGATATACAGGTTTTTGTGAGTGTAATTAGAACACCATAATGGTCTTATTGTCCCCCTGAGCTATCAGTAAGGGATAGTGAGGTTATTGGACTTCGATCTGCTACATGCTAAGGATGGGCAGTCGTATGTAAGGGAGTTTGGTTGGAATAAATAGGGAACTTGGGTTCTGAGGATGGTCGGTTCCAAGGGAGTTTAATCCAAGTGATGACATGTATACAATGAGGGTGCATCAGCTAAGCCTCAGTTTAGTAATGATTATCAGAGAGTTAGATCTTGTTAGGATAATTACGTAGGCCTGAGTAGCAAAGCCCTATGCCCTGGGGCTCTTTATTATCTATTATTTACTTCCTTAATCTTTGTTTCTTTTGGCAATAATTTATTTTAATCAATCTTTCAACTATTCAGTGAAATATTACTCTTAATACTTTTGAATCTATATGAATACTTAAAAAGGTTGTCTTTTTTGTTCTATCCTAAAGTATACTGCAATAAGGCTTCCACTCATGTGGAGTGGAGAATTAATGTACTGCTTTTGGTTAATTCTAGAAGTTATTCTTTTAGGGTTTTTTTGGTGCGACATTTGGAGCCCCATTAAAAATTGGCACCGTTGCTAGGAACAACGATAGTTCAATATTTTCAGAAGTATAAGTGTAATTAGGGTTTACCTTTTTGTTTATTTATTTTTATTGATAATATTGAAAAATCCTCTAGAACCAAATGGCCCACTCATGATCATTTTTTCCTCTTTTTAGTTACTTCTAGCCTATGTGAAGATCCAAAAGTCTTGACTCGATATTGCTCTTTGATCCTGAAATTGAGAAAAATCCTCAGGAAACTTCTCTAAGGAGAAGACCATGGAGGATGTCATGGAGGTAGAAGCATCTATCCAAGCACGCATCGATGCAGCTATCACAGTCCAATGAGAATTACTCGTCATAGAATCTAGAGAACATGCGGAAGCTGAGTTCAAGACCAGCTTTTAAGCTTCCCAAGCCATAGAATGCATGAAAGAACTATGGGGTTTCTCTATACCTAAGGGCACCGATAAAACTCATCCAATCCAACCACAAGTGACATGATTAGGATTAGAGCCCAATGGGTAAGCCTATTGCAGAACCCTACCTTCACAAGGATTTGAGATGATTCTCATGAGCATCTTCATAAGTTCATAGACCTTTGCTCGACGATGAAGCTACATGAAGCCACTGACAACTCCATGCAGATGCAACTTTTCAAATACTTTTTGATTAACAAACCTAGAACGTGATACGACTCTCTTTGAGGGGACTTAGTCACTATATAGGAAGTCTTAGAAAACAAGTTTCTAGAGAAATTTTGCCCCCCCCAGATGACATACTTGATCCAAGGACATATCGCAAAGTTTGAGCAAGCGCCTGAAGAGTTCATGCATGACGCATGGGAATGATTCAATGAATTCCTACAAATATTCCCACACCACGACATCACTATGAATCGGTTCATTGAATCCTTCTATCTGGGAGTCGATAATGAGACAAAGAAGTTCCTTGACTCATCCTATAATGGGAATTTCATGTGATAGAGCTTTGACAATGCATTAAGAATAGTCAAGCTTGTGGCTAAAAATATAACCCACTAGACCAGATCTTTGGGCAAGAACATTCTAGAAGATGTCAAAACAAAAAAACATTTGGAGCTTGAATATGTTTTGAAAACTTTGAAGGCCATCTCTGTCACATAAGACAATCCCTCAAGTACAATTTATCACACCTACTTATGAATTTTGTCATGCAATAAGACATAAAACGACCCACTACCCCCACCTAAACACTCAATGTCAAGAAGACTTTAGATTTAATTCCCTCACTTAGGACTATCAAAAGCTACAAGAGATGCCACTATTGCAAGTAGAGACCACACCAACATAGGATCCCATAAGGACATTTCAGGAGATGGTTGCGTCATACCAGACCAACATTGCCAATATGATCGCTAATTACAAAATTTTAGAATCCTATATTGCCCGTTTGATAGCCAATTAGCCGTCACTAGTGGACACAAATATTGTCCAACCTAAAGTCAACCTCAAACAAATAGAGCAGTTAAATGCAATAACAACTAGGTCATGAAATGAGTACTTTGTCCCCCTACTAAGTGCAGTAGAAATGAGAAACGTTTAGTGGAAGTGTCAACGTGAAATTCACTTAAAATAGAGGTCCATTCAAGAGGTGGCATAAATATGACCGTTGTAACATGAATGGATGATTTTGAGCCCCCATCGCTCATTGATGCACATGTATACAAACCTTGTATACCATATGTAGGATGCCAAAAACAAACCGAGTTGGATGATCGATTTATGAAATTCAAAGACACAATGAAAAAACTCCATGTCAATATCCTGCTCCTCGACGTGCTCAATGAGATGCCGGCTTGGGCCAAATATCTTAAGACCCTCGTCTCCTGGAAAAATATATGACCAAAGAATGTGAAATAGTGAAGCTGGAAAAATTGCCTCCGACATAGTTCAAATTTAGATGCCTCAGAAGCAGAAAGTCCCAAGCTCTTTTGGGATAGACCATATCCTAAGGGACAACACTTGTTGCAAAGGACTATCTGATTTAGGGGCAAGCGTCTTCATAATGGTGTACACTTTGTGTCGATGTTAAGGATTCATCGACCTCCTACCAATAGCTATGGCCATCCACTTAGCTAATTCTTCCACAACAAAGACTCTAGGGATAATAGAGGATGTTCCCTTTAGATTGAAGAATACTTATATCCCTTGTGATTTTGTGATCAAGCATATTAACAAAGATGACCGGTACCTGCTTATTTTTAGAATACCTTTCTTGGAAATAACACGAGCTCTAATCCATGTCAAAGTAGGAACACTTCTCCTCCTTCTAGGTGGAGAAACTATTGAGTACCGAGTCCTTGAAGGTTTGAAAGAACCCAACTTCACTGTAGAAGTTTTTTAGTAGACTGTGTCAAAGAAATTAATCAAATTAGACAAACATCTTATGAAGTTCCCCTGCAAGCAGCTCTTGATGGAGACAAAGCTACTCAGGAAGATCCCTAAGTTGTCATGTATATAAAGCAATTAGACACCACAGAAGTAGACAAAAGATATTGAGAACTTCAAAGGCTTGAGGATGGATAAGGAAATCTCTATGGAAGTCTCACTACAAGCGACACCTGAGTTGAAGGTGCTTCCTAAAGGACATAAATATTGATTCCTCGATGAAGGAGACCTATGTCCGGTCATAATCATTTCCAATCTCAATCTAAAAGAAGATGACAAGCTGATGATGGTCCTAAGAAAACAGAAGAAGGCCTTGAGATACATCATGAGTGACCTCACCGAGATCAGCGTTGTTGTGTATATGCACAAGATACCAATGATAGAAGATCATAAAACCTCAAGATACCCTCAATGCAAACTCAATCCAAATATGAAGGAAGTGATAAAACTCCTATGTATAGGAATCATATATCAAATATATGACTCCCAATGGGTAAGTCTTATACAAGTGGTGCCTAAAAAGGGTGGAACAACAGTCATTCAAAATGACCAAGGGGAACTCATACCTAAACGGACAGTTACAGGATGGAGAGTGTGCATCGATTAACACAAGTTGAATAAGTCAACTAGGAAAGACCATTATCCCATACTATTCTTGGATCAAGTCTTAGAAACATTTACTCACCAAGAATATTATTGTTATCTAGATGGCTACTCCAGGCTCTATCAAATCCCAGTTCATCCTGAAAACTATGAAAAGATGACCTTCACATGTGCTTTTGGAACATATGCCTTTAGACACATGCCCTTTGGTCTCTGCAATGCTCCAGCTAGTTTCCAACATTGCATGTCATCTATCTTCTCTAGGCTTACTGAATCCATCATGGAAGCCTTCATGAATGACTTACTTGTTTATGGATATTCCTTCTATAATTGCCTAAAAAACATAGACATTTTTCTCACAAGGTGTAAAGAGGATCACCTTGTTCTTAATTGGGAAAAATGTCACTTTATGGTATGTGAAGGCATCACCTTAGGTCATAAAATCTCAAGCAAGGGGATCAAAGTTGACCCCTCTAAGGTGAAAGTAATAGAAAAATTACCACCACCTAAGACATTGAAGGAGAGACGTGCCTTCCTTGGCCACACAGGTTTCTATATAAGGTTCATATGAGACTTTGAAAAAATTTCAAAACCTCTCACCAACCTCTTACTGAAGGAATCTGAGTTTGATTTTTGAAAAGAATGCATGAAAAGCTTCTTCACACTGAATAAAGATCCCACTACCATCCTCATTTATGTGCACTTGATTGGAGTCAACCCTTCAAAATCATGTGTGAGGCAAGCAACTATGCAGTAGGGCCATTTTTGGATAATGCATTGACAACAAATACCAAGTGATCTATTATGCTTTGAAGGCCCTCGATGAGACACAAAAAAACTACACGGCGACAGAGAGGGAAATGTTGTCCATCATGTACACCTTTGATAAGTTATGATCCTACCTATTGGGATCTAAAGTTATCATCTACACTGACCATGCAGCCATCTAATATTTAATTCCAAAACAAGATGCCTAACCAAGGCTCATTTGATGGATTCTATTGCTACAAGAATTCGATCTCAAAATTAGGGACAAGAAAGGAAGCAAAACTGCAGTTGTTGACCACCTGAGTAGACTCACTTGTGAAGATCATAAAATGACAACAATCGATGAATCACTCACAGATGACCACCTGTTGCTTCTCGGAGTAGTTGGCCAGAGTTTGTTGATTATGATAAATATTTATCTACGGGAATCATCCACCTGGAATACAAGGACAGGGTAAGAAGAAATTCTTACACAATGTCCAAAAATAATACTGAGACGAATCATTTCTTTTTCAATTATATGCATATGGTCTTTACCAGTGATGTGTAACTCATAAAAAATGCAAGGACATCCTGCTACACTCTCACTTCTGACCTACAGCGGGCATATGTCTTCCTAGATGGTTGTCGCTAAATTTCTGGAATGCAGTTTCCACTGGCTGACTATCTTAAAGATGCCTATGATTATAGTCATTTATGTGACCAATTTTAGTAATGCGACAACATGTCTAGGCAAGATGAGATTCCCCTCACACAATGGCAAGAATTAGAAGTCTTTGATGTTTGGGAAATCGATTACACGGGACCATTCCCTCCATCCTGTTGTTTCTCCTACATTTTGGTAGCAGTGGATTTTGTCTCTAAATGGGTTGAAGTCAATCCCACAGTCTCATGTAATTCAAAGCCCATTATTGAAATGTTCAAAGACATCATTTTCCCCACGATTTGGAGTGCCACAAATCGTGATTTCGGATGGAGGTTCCCATTTTACTAAAAGAAAGTTTGAATCATAATTAAAAAAGTACAGCGTAAACCATAGGGAAACATCATCGTACCATCCCCAAACCAAGAGACAGATTGAAGTCTCCAATAGACAAATTAAACCAATATTGGAGAAGATCGTGAACAAACATGAAAAGATTGGACCTTATAGCTTAGTGACGCCCTATGGGCCTACTGAACCGCATTTAAAACACCACCAGGTACAACTCCCTTTCACCTAGTCTATGGAAAATCATGCCATTTTACAGTGGAAATGAAGCACAAGGCCAGTTGGGTAATAAAAGCCCTTAGTTTTGACTTTTGTGGCCAAGTAGAATCAATTGCTACAAATCCAAGAACTAGATGAACTCAAAATGTCAACCTACAAAAGTGCACGCATGTACAAAGAATGGACTAAATTGGGCACGATCATCATATAAGAAGGAAGACATCAAAGTGGGAGATCTAGTTCTAGTCTATACTCAAGGTTGAGGCTTTTTCTAGTAAAGCTAAAAACAATATGGAATGGTTCATATGTGGTAAATCATATCTATCCTCATGGAGCATATGTGTTGGAAAATGAAGCAAAAGGGGAATTCATCCAAAATGTTCGATGAATCAAGTGATACTTAACCATCAATAATTCCCTTTATTACAATGGTAGTTGAATTAATGGGAATGGAATATTATAACAACATAAGCAATATCAAAGTCTCCATGTCCTACCCCACACATAGAAGCAACACTATGTCAAGCCAAACAATGTTAAAAATAAGGAGCTTCTGAAAGGAAACCCATTTTTCATAAAAAAGGGAGAAAGAAGGGTTGTGGCAGTAACAATTCCCTTCACCCTAAAGTTCTCACAATTAACTATCTATATGAGTCACATGACTCCCCAATAATCACCAATTTGAACAAAACCAAATAATTAGTTTCTATCAACACAACCTTATAGAATTGACCGACCTTAGAAAAACTTATGGCCAAGACATGCCTGGCGATAAGTCAGATGCTACTCAGGTGGGTGAGCAATTAAAATTGGGATACAACAGCAAGAAGCTCACTTTGCACCGATTCCTACAGTCAGAACGTCACAATCTATTATCCACATCCTGAAAAGTTGCTCTGAGCGTACTGGATGGCCAAGCCGAAGATCATGGAAAGACGATGTCAAGATTCTTTCTACGATGTAGCCACCAGTCCAACCCAGTCCTTTCACCCCCAGAGCACTGTGCCAACAAGTTGAGGATAGATACACCTCTTCCTGGTATTTATCACAAATTCATTTTCATCTCTGCAAAGACATCCAGTGGGCTGGACTGACCTTCCCTCCATGGGTTTGTAACAATACCTTATACAAGTTAGGAATCAACGACCCAATAGATGATATTCTTCTCTGAAATCAGATTCTTTCCTTTGTGTACCACCCATGGCCAATTTTCCCAACACTTACTGAGGGGTTTTCAACCTCCTTTAAAAAGTACAGTCCCAGTAACGAGCATTTTATTAGTGCATTTCAAGTATTCAGTGAAAATCACCAGCTTAGCTCTTCCCAACTTCTTTCCATCATATGTCAAGATGCTAATGACGATTGGTTATCGAGTTGCGATTCACAAAATGGCCTTCACCCTAACTAAATGGCAAAGGAATCTGGGAAAAAATTACTGGGACATCTGGATCTAAGCCTAAATATTTAAAAGTGTCAATGATACATAGTCCCCTACTTCAATGTCTACATAGGGTGCTTTTTTGCATGATATTTTGCAAAGACTCTACTCAAGGTTTTGTCACCACTACCAATCTCTATGTCATGTGGTGTGTCCTTCATCAACATCCTTTTAATTGGGGAAATGCCTTCATTAAACACTTTGTATGACAGCTCTCCCATGTCACTAGTGGGAAACTTAATCAGGTTTTCATGGTATCTGCAATATCCCATGTTCTTGGTTTCTTTGATATTCAACAAGAAGCCCTTACACACAAAAAATAAAAATATTATTGATATTCCCTACCTTATATCCAAAAAAATTCTACAACCAGGACCTCATCTAGACACATAAATTCTACAAATAATGCTTGCAGATATTTCTGCAACACATTATTGTATTGAAGCTGAGTTACAAAGCCAAGCACATCAACTAAATCAAATCTATTTTCTACAGAAAGCAAATGAGAAATGGCATGTTGATCATGGTGATTACATGCCAACACCTTCAACATCTGAATACATTTCCCCTCCATCCTGACTTTTCCTTACTCGGGATGAGCAAAGGTTTAAAGTGCGGGTTGGGGTGGGTAGTATATTCAAAACCCTTCAAATTATCTTTTTCTAAAATCTTTTTGCATCTATTCTGTTTTCCATTTTTTGTGTGAGTTGTGACCTTTACCTAGTCGATCACTTTGATGTATGTTAAAAATGGAAAATATATAAATGAGTTGTCCCCTTTTCATTTTCTCAAGCTAACCCATGCAAAAGGAAGTTTTAGGGAATATACACGTCTTGAATAGTTTTGGGACTCGATGACAACAACTAAGCATTCTTTCCCTTAGAAGTGACGGTAAGCAGATGGAGTTCGAAAGGTCAAGCTACATGTGCCTCCAACATGACTTGCAACAATATTTGTGAATACTTCTTTACCCTACATTAATTGAATTAACTTATATAATATGAAGATCTGACTCATATGCATCAATAGACTCATATGCATCAATAAAATAGAGAAGCACAAGTCAACCTCTTGCTCTCACTTTTCTTCCATCATGTCTTACCTCTCACCATTCACCTAAAAAGAAAAAAAATCTCACCATATATGCCAAATCTCAAGTCTGGGGTGGAATCCCCTCCATCAATACTCCCCTTTATGGCTTGAATAAAATAGGTCAATGAACCTAAAAGAAAACATTTGGACAATGTAACTGTAAATAAATAAAAAGTCTTGAGTCGAATAGAGGAATAGAGGAGAGATCAGGGAATTGGGTTTGTGCCATGTCTTTCTCCCCCTTTCGTCCAATTTTTCATGCCCAGGGGACTTATCAAAATTCTCCCCCAAACATCCAAGTATCCCTAACTTGTGCTAACTTCTATTTGTGCAGATAGATTAGGAGTATTATTGATATGAAAGCATTTTGTCGTAGGTTCTTGTGTCTAGAGATTACAGGAACAAGCCCCATTTGGAGGATATCCAAGTGTGGCTATGTGAGACGCAAGGCTTAGGGTTGCTTGATCGTGATAGGTGGAAAGGGGATCACAAAGTTTGCTCAGTTGGTAGAGGAAGGCATGGATCCTAGTATTAATCGTTGATCTCCTTTTTATTTTGCTTTACTCGAAATGGGCAAAGGATTAGTCTAGGGTATTCTGATGAATGTATTTATACCCACTTTTTACATATTATTTTACTCATTTTTTAGGGGTTGTTGTGTTTCTGTTTCCAATTTTTAGCTTTGTATTCACTCAATTGCAATTATCTTTCCATTTCTGAACTTTAATGCATTTTTATATATATTATGCAGAACCAGCCAAAATTGTACGACAATGCCCAGATGGACGATTGAGCACTTACATTGCTATGCCTCGAGGGTAGGAAGACATGAAATATTTCCATTTGATCACCTTCCAACCACCTAGTCAAGCAAACTGCTCTTCAATTTGCAAAAATGGATCCTCTCTCAACCCAGAGTCTTCCAGATTCTTACATCCTAACACATGCTCCCAGCATCCAGTCCATTTTGGTTCACCCCATGCTGGTCCACCAGAGAGTCGGATGTGAGGTCCAAATTGAGTAACATGTGTGAGTCGCCTGTTGGACCAAGTACAGGCCATCCAATCAGATGCCTTCGACCACAAGCATTCATCTTTAGGGTTTTGGAGGCAATGAATGCATCTATAAAAGGGAACCCATATCGTCCATTTAAAAGGGTCTTTGGTCAGTGATTAGAATCCATATTGTGTAGCAAAAACCCTAGGGAGGAGTGAGGAGGCAACGACCGCAGTGAAGAGATTGGTCTTCCTACACCAGGCATCATGGCCTTCTACATCGTTATTACTATCTCTTTGTTGTTGTCATCACCATGAGCAAGTAGACGCTTTGTGTTGGGGCATGGGGACTAGCCCTGATCGACCATATTTTAGCTTAGCTTGTATCTAAACTCAATAGTATTATTGCTAAATAAAGTATCATTCTACTTAATTTTGTGCCTTGTAAATTGATGAGTTGCTTTGCATATGTGTTATAATCATGGATATTTAATTTTTTGTGAGTGTGATTAGAACACCATAATGATCTTATTGTCCCCCTGAGCTATCAACAAGGGATAGTGAGGTTATTGGACTTTGATCTTCTATGTGTCAAGGATGGTCGGCCATATGTAAGGGAGTTTGGTTGGAATAAATAGGGAACTTGGGTGCTGAGGATGGTTGGTTCCAAGGGAGTTTAAGACAAGTGATGACATGTATCATGTTAGGGTGCAACAACTAAGCCTAAATTTAGCAATGATTATCAAAGAGTTAGATCTTTCTAGGATAACTACACAGGCCTAGGTAGAGAAACCATATGCCCTAGTGCTCTATCTCTTATTTTCTTCTTTAATCTATATTTTCTTTGGAAAAAAATTAGTTTAATCAATATTTCAACTAATCGGTGATAAATATTGCTCCTAATACTTCTGAATCGATATAACTACTTAAAAAGGTTTCATTTGTGTTCGATCCTAAAGTATACTACAATAAGGCTTCCACTCATGTGGAGTGGGAAATTAGTGCACTACTTTTTGTTAAACCTAGAAGTTATTATTTTAGGTTTTTTCTTGGTGTAACATTTGGATCCCCATAAAAATACAACTTGACATTGATCATTCCTAATATCATTTTAGTTATTGCATATCATCTTGATAATTTGTTCTTAAATAGGTGTCAGACTACCTATTAATTGACTAATGTGTTGGAGTCTCTGGACTAGGCAACTAATCTCCTTCTTCATATGAATGATGAACACATAAATGAAATTACTTTCATATCCCAATTTAGTTGTTTTCTTTGTCAATTGATTCTAGCTAAATGCATTTTTACTCATATTATACCAAATTAGGATGTCATCATTTGTGCATCAATCCTTATTCTCAATTGCATAATGTGTGCATCAATTCTTATTTTTTTATAAATAATTAGGCATATATATTATTTTAGTATTATTTGGCCTAGTATTTCTAGTTTTGATGTAATAGATTATGAAAATAAATTACCAGAGTTGGCGGCAATGATCCTCAAGTTAGTAACATTGATAGAATGTTGAAAATTGACAAAACAAGTGCAAAACTTGTTCAATCTACCAAATTTCAGTATATTGACATTGAAGTTTGTGGTATTGAATATGACATGCAAATTTTAGAAAATATTATAGTAGAATTTGAGTGGTACCAACATTCTAGCATGTGGCACCATAATTTTATCATTAACAATGCAAAGTAGATGACACATATTAACATCTATTGTTATAACTAGATGATTGGTTTCCTTTATAACCTAGGCCAAGGGAGATGGACTCTAAGATCTCAACATTGTTATAAACATCATTTGATGGCTAGAATAGGAGAAGAAAGATGAGAAGACAGAAAGCGTTCATCCTGGCACATCCAGAGAGCAACTCGGTGGCGGCATCAAAAACCATTTATGACCATCTTTGGAGGTGATCTCCATTAGTCATGGATCTGTGGTTCTATATCATTATTTTCATGATATCATCTTCCCAAATTTTATATAGTGATATCATGTTGTATGTGTCTAGCTAATTTCCTAATCTCGGGGCATAAGGAGTAGCCTGGTGCGATGCTATCTTTAACAATAAAATTTATCAATACCTTTTTTGTTGAATGGTTTTAATGGAATTCAAATACATATCTATTGGTTAAGATTGTAAACCTTAAACACTAATTTCATACTTTGATCACTTTCCATTTGGGGATTTCTCACAAACTCAATCTATAATACATCGTAAAACGTGCTACCCATTGGGAGATAATAAATGAGAGATCGTTCTTCATAACTCAAACTAGAATAAACAATATAGATGAAAGTATAGTTTTGACTAGTTTGAACATGATATTTCACCTCAAAAGATGGTAATGAAACTTTTAGGTACCTAATCATCAAGAAAATATTATTTGTTGGTATATGAAAAGAACTTATCTATATCTAGCATCATTGTGACATTGGTTAATCTAGAGATTTTTCACCCAACTTCTTCACAATCAATTTTTCATTGCTTTTGTCATTTAAATTCATTTTAATTTTAATTCTTGATTAAAACCAAAATTGTCTTTTTCCTAAATGATAAGGCCCAACTAGTACTAGTCATTAACGTCACACTTCCTATGTTTGATAAATCATGACTCATTAGCCCAAATTACTTCAACACATACACTCACTTTATATGTGAAATTAATTTGTGTCATGTTTTTTTCTCATTTAACCCATGTCATGATTTTTATATCACAATTTTTAGTACCTTCAATCTACAATTTTTCTTGAGAGATGGTGGAACTCAATACACAATTGAGGGCATTCACATAACAGTGGAAGACCTTGAACTTCAATGAATCACATGTTACAGAAGAAGAATACAACTATTGTGGATAACAGGTCGACTACAAGTGTAATGATCTATCATATGTGGGTAATTCCTATTTTCCTTGAAGGGGTCCACATTTATTTAATGTAGGACACATATTAGCATAGACAACCACAATTATACAATATTGATGAAGACTAAGACACAAGAAGATTAGACACATTGAAGGCTCCTCAGATAAGTTTATGTCAAGCATTGATTTGTATTTCATCAAGGTAGGTAGGATTTTCAAAGTTAAGGATCTCAAATTAGAATTTTAGTGAATAAAATCATAAAATGAACCTCATATCTTTTTGACTTGAAGAAACCAACACAACATGTTTTTCCTAGGAATACGATGACAACACAGCACCACTGGACAGCCAAGAATATTTATATCTACAATGATAAGTGGTATGCCATTAAAAGGTGAAGGTTCTCTCCATAGAGGAATAGTCACAAGAAACCTACACTTGAGAAGGAGTAGACACATGAAAGTCCATCTAGGCCGGATTATTTTGTACATGGTGGTTTTTGTTCAAGCTTGGGGTGAAGGCTCCTAGGGAGTAATTTGTTCCTCCACACATCGCACCACCACTCCACCTCCATCCACATATGCAATAAAAGTTATTTTTTCATAATAGTCTTAAGTCATGTAAGAAGAAAAGTAAATTCCATGAATTTCTAGACATCTCTACAAAGTTACAAATTCATATTCAATTGGTGGAATCCATTGAGAGGCATTCAGGATATGGGAAATTTTTGAAGGAGATCATCACTAAGAAGTGCAAGATCAAAGATTTTGAAAATGTGGAAGTCTATGAATTGATAAATGCAATGAATCAAGTGAGGCTGCTACTAAAAAAGAAAGACTGAAGATGCTTCAATATCCCATGTTCTATTGAAAATAGCATGTTCAAGGAAGCATTGTGTGTCAAGGGTGATCATAAACTTATGCCTTTCTTTACATTTTAGAAGCTAGTATTGAAGGAGCCTACAAAGACATGCATGTTAGTTTAGTTATAAGATTTATCTATAGTATAACATGTAAGGATATGCTAGGATGTTCTCTTTCAAAGTCTGAAACTTTATCTATCCAGTTTACTTTTTGGTTATGGGCATGCAAGAGATGTGATGTCTGAGCTATTGTTAGGAAGACCACTTGAAGCTAGTCCATATATGATCATTGCATTAGTCATAGATACTTGACAACTGGAATTGATGATGAAATGGTAGAGTCATATTACGCTATCATTCTTGTGATGACCTTGAATTTTAGGGTCTTCATAAGTATTTCATGACCGTGAATATTATGTAGATGATTGATACCAAATTGAGGAATTGTCTATGCAATTATTGACTCTTTTCAGTTGAAAAGTAAAACAATAGATGCAATTGTATATTATCATACCTATCTGAGTTCAATTATGATGAATCACTCCTTATTAATTGAGTTGGGTACTTATGAGGCCAAGAGGTCCATTTTTTAGTCACAACAAACTTAAGTGATCAATTGATGAGTCTTGAGGTATGTTATGAGCATACCACATGTTTTTGGACTGGTCAAACTAGGACTTGATGAATAGTTGAATTTCATTCAAGGTTCACACACCTATCTATAAGGTTGTTTGGAGAATTTATTTGGATGACTAATTAATGGATTTTATGTCCAAAGTTGGAGATAAGTTGGTTTTAGATAACATGAGCCTATGTATGAATTATGATCATGACGAGAGGTTCCTATTAGAGAATACAAGCATTTGAAGTTAGTAATATTTCATAAATGTTATGCCAAACTTTAGTCATCTAAATTTAAGAGCTTACGGCATGTGATAAATTATGTCAGGTGGCTCAACTCTGAGCAGTGTCAATGAATATGATGTGTGTCTTGATTTGAGTTGTGGTCTACTAGATCTATCTAGTAGTGAACACCTTCGAAACTCGTAGAGAAAAGATTACTAATTCCACTACCTAGCAATCTAGATAATCCATGAAAGTGTGGCCATGTATTATATGGAAGTAGATCCACAAGACCATGACCTTCCTAACCACCTCCAGATCATGGTTGTTGATAGACGGGTGAGAGAGCTCTAGTGATCGACTCACTACCCTCTCCATAGATTTTGCAAAAGAGACATACAACTCCCCATTACCTTGTCCCCTCTTAACCTCTCACAAGGAAGAAGTCAAGGAGAATAGTAAGGGAGAAAAACAAATCTGGTGTGACCCTTTTTCAGTGACCAACATGCCATAATCTATTGACTTTTCTTGTCAAAGATCCTTCTATCATGATATGGTAGCATCAGGTATTGAGAGCTTGAAGATCTCACGAGACAAGACATCGTTGATCGATCAAGGTATGGAATCACCCCAGATCTGGAAGGGACCTCCCAAACCAAGATTGCTAGATCTTTAGTTGTGGAAGCATATGACTCCAATGATAGCGGCAGCTATAGCCCTTGGGTGGTCAATGAGGCTACTGAGGAGTAGTAGAGGAGAATTCGAGGCACCCCTCTGTCTTCGAGGAGAGTGCTACCTGCTTGTCGGATTCCATGCCCTGATCCGGACCACGGCGGGGTTAGAACAAGGATGAGCATATTTGTAGGATGATGGTAGGTTTGTTGTTCATTAAGGACTATCCACTGGAGTCTGTACCAGTGGTGCCCTACCTTGGAGGATGGATCATCAAATTTTCATGCATGACGTAGATCACGTGCAGGGAGAGACAATGGGAGTCAGATGACCTGATTCAATCCACCTACTTCATTAGTTTCCACATGAGCAACCAACCCATAGACCCCAGGCAAGTTGAAGCTTTGGAGAGTGCCCACAAGATCCCCTATACCAATCCGTAGGTAAAGGAAGGCTCTGACCTAGGCTCACACTCATTAGAGAGGAGGCACATGGCAGTAGCAACTTCACGCCCTGACTGGAGCGCACACAACCAAGTTGTGAGAGAGGGAGAGAGATGTCGAGTGTTCAGTCTGGATGGCAGATGAACTGGAGGTTCACTAATCTTGTTGGGACCGTACCCCCTCAACAAAGAGTTATGTGTTGTGACTTTGGCTCGGTGTAGTAGAAGATCCAACTGCTACAGAAATCCCTAAATGGTAATTTCATCCTTTATTTGCAAACAATATGCAAATCTTCTATAAACCATAGAAAATAGCTCCCTTGATCAATAATTTCCCCCAAAATACCCCAGACTCATAAAATAGCACCATTATTACTAGACCCCTAGATCAGGTTGTCGTATCACATTAATGATGGTTTCTAATGTATATGTTAATATACCACTTTAGAGTTTATACAAATGCATAATTAGTATTTGATGAATATCAAATTTGAGAAAAATCATTCTGAACTCTAATATCATGTGGTAACCAAATATAAATTGTGATCAGATAATTATCCTAAAATATTAGTTTTTTCTTCATTAATGACTAATTAGATGATTTAAACCTCATATAAATTCTAGAAAATAGACCAAGCATCAAAAAATTACAAAACAATAACCAAACCTAAATAATGACCTCTAAATTAGTAGAAAAATATCATAGACCAATTAAAGTCAGTTTTAACATAGGTATGGCTAAACCCTAGTTTGGACCTAAAATAACTATAATACAATGAAAAATTATTGATGATGATTATTTTTTATTAATCAGGTGATGGTCAAAGATCTATATGGTCCAAAATATAAATAAGAATCTCTAAACTCAGGTACATGGGATTTATTTAATTATATGACTATGGTTTTCTTAGTTGAATCCTAATATCTAAGTATTCTCTTTTATTTGCAACTACTGGATGTAGTATTATTGTAAGTACTCAGTGTTTTGTCACTTAAAAACATAAATGATGAGTAGATGTTTTGTAGTTATTAAGGTGTTCATTATCCCCCTTATGAGGAAATGATCAATGTTGACTAGTACACTGATAGTTTTTTTCTACATGCCCTAAAACACAAGTGTACACTATCAGAGCAATATAGGCCAATGAGGCCCGAATGTCGAACATAGGGAAACATAAACTCAAAAACTACTAATAATTTTATTACGATCGTCTAGGCCAAAGAAAACTTTGATTGAATGGTTTTATTAACTACGAGTGCAAAAAATTAAAATTATTGGTGATTAATCACAATTGGATGAAATTCCTTAGAATTATGGTTTCACCTTTGGTTAACATTGCAATCAACAATTATGACAATAATAATTATCCCTCCTGACCTTAGATTATGATCATGTACCAAGAATTACCCACTCTCGTGGTGTAATCTACTACCTAATCTAATACTAACCCCACTCTCGTATCGATTGTGTAATTAGTTGGGTATTTTAACGAAACCTCAAGTTAATCTCTTCATGTTCATGAGTTGTCTTTCTTAAAGGATGGTATAGAATGTGTATTTCTATGATTTTCCAACCGTTAATTTCCTTTTTCAAAGCAATTAAGGTCTAATCAACTACCTATGGTGACCAAAATGGGTAGTTCATAACAATCACATTAAAATAAGTCCAAACATTGAGAGGAATTGATATATTAATGCATAATGTCAAATACAATGCATGATCCGGCTACTTGTAACTCCTAAGGAATAAGGGGTTTAGCCCTACATGGTTTTCATGGTCAAAAATATAGGAGAGGAGAAGAAAAACATGGAGAACATTAGAAAAACTAAAGAGATTCTAAAGAAGACGGTCCAAAAGATCCCTTCTCCTGCATGTGCCAATTTTCTACCTTCTGGCTACAAATTTGTCCGTTGGAAGTGCCCGGATCATTCATGACGTAGTCTTCTTCTTCACTTTCTCCTTTCCTTGCTCTCGGTTGTCATCCAATGCAAAAGAATGTGATTGATAGGGTTGGGTGAATTCCCCCTAAGTCATATAAGTGACTTAGGGTAAAATAATCCCTCAACCATCAGATTAAACACCATCTTCATGTCTACCTGATCCCCATAGGTTGGTACTACTGACTAGGTGTCATTACTACTAACTTCTTAATTGTTGCAACCACCTGGAAGTTTTCGGTATTACCGACCTGGCTGTTGATAGTAGAGATTTGCTTCAATTAATCTTGATGAAAACATCATGATGTTGTAGGTAGTATCGACATGCAGAGTTACTACTAATGAGTCTTCCTTATTCTTGTTTGTTCCAACCTGAGCATGTGTTAGTACTATCAACTCAAAAGACGGTAGTACCGTGCTGCGTAGATTCTTGTAAAAATTCCTTAAATTCACAAATCTGAACATAAGCTCTAGAAACATAATAAATCATTTGAAAACATTGAAATTACATTTATTTGATGCAAATAAGCATCACAGGCTAATGAGAGTAAATCATTCACAAATTAATATGATTATGAACAAATAGTGCACAAAAATAAATATAAAATAGCCTACCAAAATGACAAATAATGAGTGCATCAAACTCCCCTAAGCTTAAATGTTGCTCTTCCTTGAGCAACACACCCTCGAATCTGTTTGAGGCAAGTAATAAAAAGGACATAAATTGTGAATTTCATTTATCAACAATCCACATCTAGCGGTCCCAAACCGGCCTTTATTGACCACTGAACAATCAACTTCTCCTTAGCGACCACAAATTTCCATAAGAATTGTCCACCCTTAGATCAATGAACACTATCAAGAGAGTATTTAACATCATAATCAATCAGGAATTCACTTGGTGAATTATGTGATTCCCTATTCTACATTGCTCTTTCCTATCTACCAACTACTTGGAAGCAGTTCTCCTAATAAGAATGAATGAGGACAATGATCATATAAGTGGCCTTTCGATAAGATAAATGAATCGTATGGAATGGGTGGCATGAAGAATCACAAGTAAATCTTAAGTATTAATGCAAAAATAAAACATGATGAACCTATAAAGTGAAGAGAATGAAAAATGTGTGGATCCTAATGCCTACTATTATTGGTGGAATGATGCATGAATTCAAAGATTTTGCCAATGTGAGGAACATGGATTTAAAGAAAAGAATGCAACATGTGAGTGTTTTCATCTTTTTGTGGAGAGTTAAAGGCATCCTTTCTCCTTCTTAACTTTAAAAAATTAAAAAACTTTTTATTGTCCCATTATTTTAGCATGATGGATCATTATGCTTGGGCTTTACTAACATATCACTTTTTTTCTTCTTTTCTTTTTGTTTTTCTAAGGTTATGGATGTGTATCCATGTACTCAAAGTTTGAAGGAAAATGATATCCACATGATATGGAAATGAAAGATATGAAATGCATGCTATCTACATGTAGTTTCTTGTGCAACTAAAATGATAATCACAAAAATTGTCTATGCGGATGAATGTATATATATTTTTTTCATTTTGTAACGAATGCAGTAAAAGCAAACTAACTATCATCTCATGTACTATGCCATGCAATGCAAACAAGAGGAAATAATTTGGACTACTTAATCATCTTAAGGTGGTGAGTCAAAATGAATTAAAGATCAATGGAATCACATAACTAAGAGACAATGCCTTTCATTAATTTATGATATGTCCCTCTCTAATGACTTATGTATAGGGTAACCTTAGGGTTTTTTTCTTAAATTTCCATTTAATATCATGTTAACTATATGATCAATTTAGGCTCAAACCCCATCTTCATCCATTTTACATGAATAATTAAGATGTCCATTCATATTAAATGTCCTTAAGCTGACTTGCCCATACACTTCATCTAGGTGGTATAACTCAAGAAATTTTGCAACTAAGCCAAATTTTTACTTGTTAATTTTTCCATTGCAATACAAATGAGAGAACATGACATTGAGATGAACCATAAGATCCACTTTTACACTAGATAGATCGTGGATCCTACAATTTAAAATCTAAAAAACAAACAAAACAAATAAAAGTTAAAGAAAATAAAAAACTAAGGAAAGAGATTGTTCCAACTATCCCCCCAAGCTTGAACTTGACAATGTCCACGTAGTCAAAATTCAAACTTAAGAGGTGGAACAGTGGTACTAGATCATGTGGGTGGTTGAGGAGGATGTGGCATGGTGGGATCAAAGGGGTAGAATGTCCCCTATAAACTTGGTGGCTACTGTGGCATTGGTGAAGGTTATTGATAGCCATCAAAGTTTCCTTGGCTCTAGTAATGGTCAAAGAATGGTTGATGGTATCCTTCCATCCTCTATAGGCACATTTGCATGTTCTCTTGGTTGGCCAAGATATGTTGCTCATTCTTGAATATCTCATGTTGGTTGTGGTACAGTCATACCTGCACATCATGGATGCTTGCCAAGGTCATCGTTTGTTATTGATTCCCTTGTTCTATCTCTAGCAGCATGCCATACATTCCTGCCATGGAATATGGATCATCTTCTCATGATGGTGGGGGAGCAGAAGAACTAGAGGCTGCGTAAGTCTTTGGGCTCTTGTGTGGAACCTGCCTCTACCTGATGGGAATGCTTGGTCCCTCCTCCTCATGTTATTCATCCTTCTCATGTTGTTGGTCTTCTGCTACAACATCTTCTTCCTCCTCGTCTGATGAGCTATCTATAGGCCATCACATAAGGTGGATTCCCTAAACTCGAAGACGTCATATGGCAGCGCCCATTCCTTGTACTGGGTACCTACTGTACAACATGTGTGTACAATAACCTGGCATGTGGGTGCCATTTTTGGTACTAGAAAGGGGTTTGAGAAAAAGAGAGCTCGGTGTAGAAACTGAATGCCCGGAGATGTTCACACATGCTTTCTTGAAGGAGGAGTAGAGAAGGTGTGAAGAGAAATGAATCACAACCCCTCCTATTACAACTGCAACTGCCTCTCTTACATCGTGTCGGTACTACCGATGAGGTGTTGATAATATAGACTTTTCATCTCAAATTCATGTGCTCCGTGCTACCGATAGTCCTAATTCACTGATGTCATTGGCGTGGATTGCATGTTTTTGGTAGTACCGATGTGATGTCGGTAGTATTGACTCATCCTATGGATTGGTAGCATCGACCATCTGATTCGAAGAGTCTTGATCATTGGATCGTCACTCCTACGGATCATGTGCCTCTAGGTGTCACTAGTATTGACTTTAGGCTTGGTATACCGACTTTAGGGTTAGTAGTACCGACACATTCAGTTTTCTTGGTGCTTCTGAGCCGGAACTTGATATTCTGGACCTGGAGTGCACCTCCTCGTCGGTACTACCAACATGGTGTCAGCGGTATCGAGTCTTTATCAATTACTCGGCTCTTTTCTCTACAGAAATTTGGTGCTACCGACTTTTGGGTCGATAGTACCGAATTGATTTGAAATTTTTTCTTGGCTCCCTGTGATGTCGTCAATACTACTGACATTGTGGTCGGTAGTACCGAGTTGTTCTATCAACTCAATCCTTTTCCCTGTAATGTTGTCCATAGTACCGACTGGTACTCAGCCTACACACCAAACAAAATTGATCATGGTATCTTTTTTACATGAAAACTAAAAGAATGAAAACTAAAAGAATGAAAACTAAGTCTACAAAACTACAAAATTGAATGTAAAGAATGAAAAATGGTGGTTGGGTTGCCTCCCAACAAGTTCCCTTGTTTTATGTGATAGGGTCCACGATTCTAATGAACCCATTAGTGAAGTTTAATTATCTTAAACTCATCCTCTTTACTTACCACATATCCCCCAAAGTAGTGTTTATGTTGTTGGCCATTAAGAAGGAGACTCAGTCCCATTGCTAATTTCTACCGCCTCATGGGGAAAAACCTTAACTACATCGAAAGGTCCACTCCATCTAGACCTCAACTTACCGGATTGTAATTTCAACCTCGAATTGAACAGAAGAACCTTCTGTCCTTGAGTGAAAACCCTATGTAGGATGTGGCAATCATGGAACTTTTTGGTTCTTTCTTTGTATATCCTTGATCTTTCATATGCATCAAATCTAAGCTCATCTAGCTCATTTAATTCCAACATCCTTTTTCATCATGTGACATCCAAATTGTAGTTCAATTTTCTTAATGCACAAGTAAGTGACACGATCACCCATAGACAAACCTAAATGGAGTGGTTCCTATAGGTGTCTTATAGGTTGTCCTATACACCCCTAGAGCATCATTAAGCAACATACTCCTATTTTTCCTATTTGTTGAGACTGTCTTTTCTAAAATTTTATTGATCTCTCTATTAGACACCTCAACTTGCCCTTGGGTTTGGGAATGGTATGGAGTACCTACCCTATGCTTCACTCCATACTTACTCAAAAGAGCCCCAAATTTCTTATTGGTGAAATGAGATCCACCATGACTAATGATCAACTTGGGCACCCCAAACCTGCAAAAGATATGGTCCTTCACAAAATGACATACCACTTGAGCATCATTGGTGCGGGTTGGAATTGCTTCCACCCACTTAGACACATAATCAACAGCACAAAAAATGCATAAGTTTGAATTTGAAGATACAAAAGGGCCCATGAAATCAATGCCCCATAAATCAAACACATGAACTTCTTAAAAAACATTCATAGGCATCTCATGTCTTTTCAAAATGTTACCTACATGTTGACATGCATCACAATGAAGAACAAAGTTATATGTGTCCTTAAAAAGCATAGGCCAACAGAAATCACATTCTAAAACCTTACCTACAGTCCTAGAACTAGCATGATGACCCCCGATAGGTAATGAATGGCAATATGCCAATATGCTCTCAAACTCACACTCTGACACACATTTTCTTAAAATACCATCCCCACATTGCTTAATCAAAATGGGATCATCCTAGATGTAATACCTCAAGGAATGGAAGAATTTCTTCTTCTCCTGATATCCCCAACCTTCCATCAACTCTCCACAAGCCAAGTAGTTTGCAATGTCTGCAAACCATGGATCTTTGTTGGTCATAACAAAAAGCTACTCATTGGGGAAATCTTGCACTATGGGTATATCTAAATCATTTTCATCCAGCCTTTCAAGCCTAGATAGGTGATCAGCCACCACATTTTCAGTACCTACTTTGTCTTTGATTTCAATATCAAATTTATGCAAAAGCAATATCCATATAAACAACCTAGGCTTAGAAAATACTTGGCTGCGGCATGATCAGTACAAACTATAACCTTTGCTCCATCAAATATTGGCAGAACTTCTCAAAAGAAAAAAAAATAGCCAATAGCTCTTTTTCTGTAATTGTGTAATTTAACTGGTCATCATTAAGAGTTTTATATGCATAGTGGATATCTGTGGAACCATATCTCAATGTTTGCCTAGAACAGCCCCCAATGTGTAATATGATGTGTCACACATCAGCTCAAAAGGTTGGCTCCAATCCAGAGCTTGGACAATCGGTGTGAATACTAGATTCTCCTTCAACACCTCAAACACCTTCAAACATCGCTTGTCAAAATTAAAATCAGCATCCTTTTCTAACAATTCAGAGAGTGGTTTGGTGATTTTTGAAAAACCTTTATAAATCTTCAGTAAAACCTGGCATGTCTTAAAAATATCTACACTCCCTTCACCGACCATGATGGATGTATCTTGGAGATGAATTCTATCTTAACCATATCAACCTCCATTCCTTTACTAGACATCTTGAGTCCCAAAACAATTCCCTCACTTGCCATCATATGACATTTTTCCCAGCTCAAAACTAGGTGAGTGTCCTCACATCTTTGCAGCACCTTATCAAGATTGACAAGGCAATACTAAAATGATTCCTCGCAAACTTAAAAATCATCCATGAACACTTCCAAACACTGCTCTACCATATCCAAAAAAAATGGTGAGCATGCATCGCTAGAAGGTGGTTGGGGCATTGCAAAGACCGAACGGCATCTGACGATACGAAGAAGTGCCATAAGGAAAAGTGAAGGTAGACTTCTCTTGATCTTTTGGCTCGATAGAAATCTGGTTGTATCCAGAATAACCATCAAGAAAGCAAAAGTGAGAGAGGCCAGTGAGCTGCTAAAGAATTTGATCAATAAAAGGGATCAGGAAATTATCTTACAAAGTGGAAGAATTTATATGTTGATAATCAATACAGATGTACCACCCACTCACCAACCTAGTCAAAATTAATTCATCATTTGAGTTAGTTGTGATTATTATGCCCCCTTTCTTAGGAACTACTTGGGTTGGACTAACCCAGGTCAAGTCAGAGATAGCATATATAATACTTGGAGATAAAAGTTTCACTACCTCCTTTTTCACTACCTCAGTCATGATGGGCTTGATGTGGTTGCACAATCAGCTTGGCTCCTTCCTCCAATCGGATCTTGTGTTGGAAGAAAATAGGTGAGATCTCCTTTATGTCTGGCACAGACCATCCAAATGCTTCCTGGTGGTTTTTCAAAACCACAAGTAGTTTCTCCTCTTCTTGGATGCTCAATGAAGCTGAGATGATGACTAGGAGCTTCTCATCTACTGACAAGAAAGTATACTTCAAGTGCGACAGAAATGGCTTCAGCTCTATATCCGGGGGGACTCAATAAAGATGGGACTAAAGGTGAAGGAGGTGGTCCTATATCCTCAAAGTGCCTAGTGTAATAACATGATATCACCTAGAGAAATAAAACACATTCCTCCAAAGAATGAGATTGAACACAATCATCCATCATATTCACAGGCACGCCTCTAATAGAAAATGTGGATATGACTGCATAAGATCAGAAGAAGTTGCCTCTTCAATTGTTGCTAGGCAATGTTCCTCTTCTTCATCATCAGGATACTGAAATGTCTTTGTTAAAGAGATTTCTTTTGTGTTATCCAAGATGTCCACCACCATTGTGCCTCTGTGAACCTGTGTCATCACATGAGCCATATCAATAAATGGCTTCCTCAAAAATAACAACACCTTTTCTTGGACCTGTTGTAGCATGTGACATTGTGCTTTCCCTTTGGTAGTCTGTGTGGCTTCGGACATCAAGATTTCATAACAGCCTTCTATATTGCCCAATGCCAGTCTTCCTCTACCCATTTTTAGAATCATATCAGTTGTGGCTTGGAATGGCCTCCTGAGTAATAATTCATTGCCCTAACCATCTTGCATCTCCATGACAACAATGTCTGTTGGAAATACAAACATGTCTACCTTGATGAGAACATCCTTGCAAATACTGTAAGGTCTCACCACTGAGTTGTCTATCAACTGAATGGTCATATTGTATGCTTGGACTCCTTAATACCTAGCTTCTTAAAAGTGGTCAACGACATGAGATTGATGTTTTCCCCTGAATCACATAAATCTTCTCCAAATTTTGTCCTATGATATAGCATGAGCTATTAAAACAACCTGAATCCTTCCTGGTGCAATGTTTCTAGAATAAATTAACTAACTTGATCCTTTAGGACTACCACCTCAAAATCATCTATCCTCCTCTTCTTATTGATCAAGTCCTTCAAACAAATTCCATAAGAAGGAATCTACTCAATTGCATCAATGAGTGGGATATTGACATGAAGCTTCCCAAAGCTGTCTAGGAACTTTTGATATTGCTTGTCAATTTTCTTTGCCTTTAAGCTATTCTAGAAGTGTGTCGGCATCACCAAGTTCCTGCGATAAGGCAGAATGTACACTCCCTTCCTTGTATCTTAGTTTCATGATTTTCAACTTCAATTGTCTTGTCCTCTATTGTAGTCTTTGGCTCAACTAAATCAACTACAATAGTAATTACCAATGAGCCTTATCATCCTCATTGTCCTTTGCCTCTAGAACTATTTTGTGCTCATTTAACAACTTCTTCCCACAGTGCAACATCAATGCTTTTACATGTTGATTATCATTAGGTATGTTGGTGTTTTCTGGGAACCCCTTCTAATTCAGTTTCTTCAAGGATGCAACATTTGCGGCTATCTAAGAAATATGTGTCTCAATGTTGTGAATCTATGCTCCTTGATTCTGTAGTTTCCTCTAAGTCTAGCCAATGCGAACTTAATTATGGATGACCAACTTACCCATCATGTCTTCTATGTGGTCTATCTTTCTAGGGGCTCTTTCTTGCTAATAGTGTTTTTGTGGAACACCTTGTTGTGGCTTGCCTTACTAAGTTTGAGAAGGATCATGCTGGAAGTTGTTAGGATCACTCCATGAAAATTTTGGATTCTTTCTCCATGAGTAGTCATTTCCTCCCCTGTAGTTTTGTTGACGTTCAAACAGTCACTCCTCTTCTTTCCCTCATGAAGAGCTTCCATCCTTGGCGCATAACTTCTTGGTGATCAAGTCCAATTTTTTATTCAAGGCAAAAATCACCTTGGTTTCTCCAATAATTTTGATAATAGCTGGACACTTGCGTTCTTCCCCCATGATTGGTTCTTCGCCATATTTTTAAGGATCTTGTGACATTTGGATGGCTTATTATTGAGGAAGAAGCATGTTTGTTCTATCCAACGTGGTCCTTTCCCCTTGATACAGCCCATAGTAAAATATATTTTCCTGGCCTAACAAGTCCATACCATGGTGTGGAATCTTCCTTAGCATGTTCTGAACCCTCTCCCATGCCTCAGAATATGACTCCTCTGCTTGTTGTTTGAAGTTGTAGATCTTTTTGGTCAACTCATTTGTCTTCTGAGGAGGGAAGTAGCGCTCCAAGAAGGCATCAATCATTTGATCCCAAGTTTCAATAGACTCATCTTCTAAGTTGTAGAACCAAGACTTGTCCCCATCTACCAATTATGATAGAAAAAGCTTCAAGTATATCACAGTCGATGTCACTCTATCTATCTTCACCATGTCGTATCTTTCAATGAAGTTACTAATTTGTGTCATCTGGTATTCATTACTATGGTCATGGAAGGCATGTTGCTTGACTACCACCACCAACCCTGGATTGATCTTGTAGTTGCCCACATTTATTGCTTGTCGCTTGATCGGCCCAAGTTGAGTTGTTGAGGAAGATGTCTATATCTTCTCTCAAATTGTCTTCTCTTCTAACGTCTCTGGTTGTTCTTTGGTCCCTATGGAGGTGGTGTTGGTGTAGGCGGTGCTTGTGTTTGAATGAAATCTCCTAGAGAGTCACGCCATCCTGAACTCATCGACAAAGGTCCTCTGGTGTGATGTTCTGTGGATTCGACTCTCCATAGTCGGTGATTCTTGTCTGCACCATACACTAGTACTGGAAATAGTTGAACCGATATAACAAAGGATACTAATGATGTGAAGAAATGATATTTAGAATTTAGTCTGAAAGGGTAAAAAGAAAAATAAAAAATTGTGGCCTAAAGTGGCCGATTACAGCACTCGTAGTGTTGAATTTGTCATTTCCCCGGCAACGACTCCAAAAACTTGATAGGTATTTTCTACACGCTCTAAAATATAGGTGTACAATATCATAGTAATATAGGCCAATAATGCTCGGATGTCGAACACAAGGAAAATAAAATCAAAAACTACTACTAACTATATTACAATCAGTTAAGCCAAAGAGAACTTTGATTGAATGGTTTTATTAACTATGAATGCAGGAATTAAATGTAGAATTATTGGTTATTTATCACAATTGACTAGAATTCCTTAGGATTACGATTTCACCTCAGTTAACATTGCAATCAACAATTATGACAATAATAATTATCTCTCCTAACCCTAGACTAAGAGCTTGTAGCAAGAATAACCCACTCTCGTGGTGTAATCGACTACCTAATCTAATGCCAACCCCACTCTTGTATTGATTGTGTAACTAGTTAGGTGCTTTAACAAAACTTATGGGTGATTTCTTCACGTTCGTAATCCACCTTTCTCAAAGGGCAATATAGAACATGTATTTCTATGATTTTCTTATCATTAATTTCCTTTTTCAAAGAAATTAAGGTCTAATTAACTACCTATGGTGATCAAGCATGGGTAGTTCATAACAATCGCATATAAATAAGTTAAAACATTGAGAGGAATTGATATATTAATGCATAATGTCAATTACAATGCATCAACGAGCTACTCCCAGACCCTAAGGAATAAGGGTTTAGCCCTGCATGGTTTTCATCATAAAAAACATAGGAGAGGAGAAGAAAAATGTGGAGAACATTAGAAAAACTAAAGAACCCCTGGAGAAGATGCTCCAAAAGATCCCTTCTCACACACATGCCAATTTGCTACCTTTAGGATGCAAATTCGTCTGCTGGAACTGCTTGGATCATCCTAAACGTAGTTTTCTTATTTGCTTTATCCTCTCCTTGCTCTCGGCTATTGTCCAATGCAAAAGAACATGATTGATAGGGTCCGTCGAATTCTTCCCAAGTCATAGAAGAAACATTGGGTGAAATAATCCCTCAACCGTCAGATTAGATTCCATCTTCAAATATACCTGATCTTGACATGTCAGTACTGTCGACTAGGTGTTAGTACTACTGACTCCTAAATTGATGTGTCCACTTGGAAATTTGTCAGTACTACCACCCAAGTTGTCAATAGTATCGAGTTTCATCAATTAATCTTGATCATAATGATGTGATGTTGTAGGTAGTATCAACATGAAGATTCAGTACTACTGAGTCTTCTCAATTCTTCTCTGTTCCAACCTGAGCATGTGTCGATACCACCGACTCCAAAGTCAGTAGTACCGATCTGTGTAGATTCTTGTAAAAATTCTTGAAATTCACAAAATTCAAACATAAGATCTGGAAACATAATAAATCATTCCAAAACGTTGAAATTACATTTATTTGACACAATTAAGTATCACAGGCTAATAAAAGTAAATCATGCACAAATCAATATGATCATGAACAAATAGTGCACAAAAATCAACATGAAATAGCCTACGAAAATGACAAATAATTAGTGATCATACACCTCCCTAGAGCACAAGGTCTACAGGGAATTCCCTAGAGTACCCGGTACACATGGATGGGCCCAATATATATGTTTGGGTACTAGTCCACCATAGTAATGCAATTCATCTGGAAAATGATTAAAATCAGTGTATTTCATTTAACAAATAACTATTTTCTATGATCTTTCTTTCTTTCTACAAATCTTTTCAAAATTATGAAAACCATAAATATATGTATATTTCCACCTATGTACACAACACATTGTGTTGATTTGTTGTTTCATGTATGTTTTAGGTTCAGAGCTAGCATGTGATAAAAGGTTGGAATGAGCAGTTGTACAGGTTGTACCTATTGTGTAGAATCCTAATTAGCATACATGTTTAGACTTGTGTAGAATTCTCTTTTCAATATGTAAGAATAATTTGCAATCATTCATGTTGCAATAATGTACATTTTATGTTGCAAATGTTATGGTGTACTCCTATAGTTGTATATTCATGTATGTCTATTGTGCTTTCACATCGCTTTGTGATACAATTCTTAACATTTTTAGATTTGTCCTTTTGAACCTTATAGGTCTCGAGACGGCAGAATCTAGGGACATTACAGTTGGTATCAGAGCATGAACAATAGCTACACCTAACAATATCTCACCATGAAACATAAAATTAAATTTTACCTTTCTCTTTAAACCCTATAAACTTAGTAAGTTGTTCTATAGGAATAAAGTTTGACTTATCCTCTAGGTTAGAACCTAGATGTTTGATAACTAGGTTTAGACAAGTATGTGAAACCCTTTCCATATAGAGCTCATATGTATTGGGTAGTTGCAGTAGTCTACACCATATTTTTACCATGTCAGTAGGTGACATGACACTAGACTATCTAGTGTGTGTGGGACACTCAGTTTTTTTTGATTTGGTTTTGTTTCCAATTGGCTCGAACCTCGAGTTTTCTCTAATGTATGCTTTCTAAGAGAAAATTTATAATATATATATATATATATATATATATAAACATCAAATTGTGTCTCTCACACAGGAGAGTAGGAGGTGCTCATGCAACCTAAGTGAAAGGGAGTAACATCAGTCTAGAAGAGAGAGTAGATCTCAATTATATGTCTAGAGCCTTATTGAATATGTGATAGTTAGAGTAGATGATTGATTTATATATGAAATAAGCATGTGTAGTTTTACCTAGGTCTGATATTTGATGGTATAAGTTTC
Source organism: Alisma plantago-aquatica (assembly GCA_963693085.1). Taxonomy (NCBI): domain Eukaryota; kingdom Viridiplantae; phylum Streptophyta; class Magnoliopsida; order Alismatales; family Alismataceae; genus Alisma; species Alisma plantago-aquatica. Next base: position 910,244,202 of record OY856411.1, on the reverse strand, counting down.
CTTATAAATATTTAAGTTGTATATGAGCCTAATCCAATTTTGAAGATTTTAACCTAGGTCTTGATGATGAAAGTACATACTCTTTTCTAACTTAAGATTAGCTAAGTTAAGATACAATTGAATATACATGAGCCTCAAGCTCTTTTACAAAGGAGGATCTCCAGTGTTAGGACAAGATACATGGTGAACTCCAGAGAGAATGATACCTACAAGGAGAGGGTCATCAGACCTACCCTAAAATATATGAAAATATGAGATATATGTGAACTGTTGTGTCCTAAGCTAGGTTACTCCTGAGTAGATCAGTTGATTCCTTTTGCATGATTCATTCCTATATGTGATAGTTGGGTAAAAAAATGATGAGTAGGTGACTCATAATGAGAAAGTCAATCCTTTGACTGATTTAGATCCTAGCTTGAGTGACTTAAGCTTGTGAAGTTCATCATTAGTTGTTATTGAGGTAATATACGAAACTCTAGTTCTGAGAGTAAAGTATCTTGTGCATAAGATATGCATACATGTTAATCCTTCTTATTCTTCTCTTTTTCTATATATGATGCTAGAAACCTCACTTGAGCTATATAGATATTTATATATGAGGAGTCACTTGTATAAGCTTGACCTATTCTATATTCCCTTCTTATATCATACATGTAATATCCAATTTTGAAATCATGATAAGATTGACTTAGTATTTTCTCTTTCCCTTCATATCATACATGAAATATACATATTTGATCTTGAAATAAAATTATCTTTGGATCATCTAATAAAAGACGACAAAATAAAGTTCTTAACCTCAAAACTTATGAATCTAAGATTCTAGTTTGACGTCAACTCTCATAATGGGATAAAACCCTTATCTAATTATGAAATCCTAATATAGTGTTCATATCAAACCAAAATTTTCATTAGCAAATGATGTGCAGTCTTGTAACACCTTACTTAGGTGATTAGGGTGAAAGATGAAACCTTAAGTGATACCCCCTTAACTTCATATGAACAAACAAACCCTAATTCTTAGGGGAATGATGGATGCAAATCCTAACTGAAAAAGAGATTGACATATAATGAATAAGACACTAAATGATGCTTCAACCTATATAAGATGGGGTGGGTACACTGTAGGTGCTCTAAAATCCTAAGATGACAATTTAGGGTATATCTAGAATCATGATAACTTTAGCACTAGGAGTGGTGGCCTTGAGATAGTAGAGATTCCTTGATATCATCGTAAGTATGAGACTAGTGAATTTCAAGGACAAAATTCCATATAAGATGGGGTGAATGTGATGACCCTTAATATTAGGGTCTTTGTAACTATTTCATGGCCATGAATGTTATGTAGATGATTGATACCGAATTGAGGAATTGGCTATACAATTATGTACTCTTTTCACTAGAACAGTATAACAATAGATGCAATTGTTGATTATCATACCTAATTGAGTTCAATTATGACAAATCACTCCTTATTAATTGAGTTGGGTACTTATGAGGCCAAGAGGTCCATTTTCTAGTTGAAACAAACTTAAGTGATCAATTGACGAGCCTTGAGGTATGTTATGATCATAACACATGTTTTTGGACTTGTCATACTAGGACTTGATGATTAGCTGAATTTCATTCAAGGTTCACACACCTATCTATAAGGTTGTTTGGAGAATTTATTTTTATGATTAGATAATGTATTTTATGTCCAAATTTGGAGAGAAGCTGATTTAAGATATCATGAGCCTATGTATAAATTTTGATCATGACGAGGGGTTCCTACTAGACGATATAAGAGTTTGAAGTTAGTAATATTTCACAACTGTTATGCCAAACTTTAGTCATCTGCATTTAAGAGCTTATGGCATGTGATAAATTATGTCAGGTTGCTCAACTCTGAACAGCGTCAAGGAATATGAGGCATGGCTTGATCTGAGTCGTGGCCTACTAGATCTATCTACCAGTGAACACCTCCTCCCTACCTCTGAAACCCTTGGAGAAAGATTGTTAACCCCACTACCTAGCAATCTAGATAATCAGTTAAAGTGTGGCCATGTAATCTATGGAAGTAGATCCGCAAGACCAGTGCCTTCCTAACCACCCCCAGATCGTGGTTGTTGCTAAAAGGATGAGAGAGCTCGAGAGATCGACTTCACTACCCTCTCCATCGATTTCGCAGAAGAGACCCACAACTCCCTATTACCTCGTCCCCTCTTAACCTCTCAAAAAGAAGAAGTCATGGAGAGTAGGGAGAAAAACAAAGCTGGTATGACCCTTTTTCAGTGACCAAGAGGCCATAATCTAGCGTGTTTTCTTGTAAAAGATACTTCTATCCTAATATGGTAGTGTCAGGTTGAGCTTGAAGATCTCAGGAGACAATATTTTGTTGATCGAGGAAGGCATGAAATCACCCCAGATCTAGAAGGGACCTCACAAACCAAGCTCGCTAGATCTGTAGATGTGGCAGCACTCGACTCCAGCGGCAGCTGCAACTGTAGCCCTTGGGTGGTGGCTGAGACTGCCGAGGAGCAGCTGGGGAGAAGCTGAGGCACCCCTCTGTCTTCGAGGAGAGTGCTACATACTCGCCGGATTCCATGCCATGATCCGAACCATGGCAGCGTTGGAACAAGGATGAGCCGATTTGCAAGATGATGGCAGGTTTATTTTTCGTTAGGGACTGCCCACTGGAATCTGTACCGGTAGTGCCCTACCTAAGAAGACGGATCATCAGATTTCTGTGCGTGACGCAGATCGCATGTGGGGACAGACAATGGGAGTCAGATGACTTGAATAAATACATTTGCTTCATCAGTGTCCACACTAGGAACCAACCCGTAGACCCCAGGCAAGTCGAAGCTTTGGAGTGCGCCGATGAGATCCCCTATAACAATCCAGTTGTGAAGGAAGAGTCTGACCTAGGCTCGCGCTCGTCGGAGAGGAGGCGCAAGGAGGCGACGACTTCACGCCCTGACTGGAGTGCACGCAACCAAGTTGGCAGAGAGGGAGAGAGATGTCGAGCGTCCGGTCTGGCTGGCAGATGAACCGGCGGTTCACTAATATTGTTGGGACCGTGCCCCCTCAACAAAGAGTTGTGTGTTGTGACTTTGGCTCTGTGTAGATGAAGATCCAACGGCTACAGCATTCCCTAAATAGTAATTTCATCCTTTATTTAGAAACAATATGCAAATCTTCTATAAGCCAAAGAAAATAGCTCGCTTAGTCAATCATTTCCCCCAAAATACCCCCAAACTCAGAAAAACATCACCTTTATTATTAAACCCCTAGATCAGGCTTTTGTAGCACATTAATGATGATTTATAGTGTAGATGATAATATACCACTTTAGAGTTTATTTAAATGGTATAAAATTAGTATTTGATGAATATCAAATCTGAGAAAAATCATTTTGAACTCTAATATCATGTGGTAACCAAATATAAACTATGGTCAGATTATTATGACAAAAGATTAGGTCTTTCTTCATTAATGACTAATTAGATGATTTAAACCTCATATTAATTCTAGAAAATAGACCAAAATTAGAAAATTACAAAAATTTAACTAAACCTAAATAATGATGTCTAGATCAGTATAAAAATATCATAGGTCATTTAAGGTCAGTTTGAAGCTAGGTTTGGCGAAACCCTGGTTTAGATCTAAAATACCTATAATATGATGAACAGTTATTGATGATGATTAATTGTTATTAATCAGGTGATGATCAGATATCTATATGGTCGAGAATACAAATAGGAATCTCTAAACTCAAGTACATGAGATTTATTTAATTATATGACTATAGTTTTCTTGGTTGAATCATAATATCTAAGTATGCTCTTTTATTTGCAAATACTAGATGTAGTGTTATTGTAAGTACTCGGTATTTTGTCACTTGAAAACTTAAATGATGAGTAGATGTTTTTTAGTTATTAAGGTGTCCATTATCCCCCTTACGAGGGAAGGATCAATGTTGACTACTACACCTCCCTAGAGCACAAGGAGTTTCCTAGAGTACTCGGTTCAAGGATGGACCCAATATATATGTTTTAGTACTAGTCCACCTTAGTAATGCAATTCATCTGGAAAAATGATTAAAATCATTCTATTTCACTTAACAAAGAATTGTTTTCTATGATCTTTCTTTCTTTCTGCAAATCTTTTAAAATTTAAGAAAACCATAAATATATGTATCTTTCCACCCATGTACACAACAAATTGTGTTGATTCGTTGTTTCACGTATGTTTTAGGTTCAGAGCTAGCATGGGAGAAAAGGTAGGAAATGAGCAGTTGTACAGATTGTACCTATTGTGTAGGATCCTGATTAGCATACATGTTCAGACTTGCATAGAATTCTCTTTTAAATATGTAAAACTAATTTGTAATCATTCATGTTGCAATAATGTGCATTTTATGTTGCAAATGTTATGGTGCACTCCTATGGTTGTATGTTCATGTATGTGTATTGTGCTTCCGCATCGCTGTCTGATACAATTCTTAACATTTTCAGATTTGTCCTCTCAGGCCTTATAGGTCTCAAGATGGAAAAATCAGGGGATGTTACAATTCTTCACCACTCACTTGTGACAACCCAAGATAGATGTAAGAATCATTTCGAGCCTAGGACACAAAAGAAGGGTTCTTTCCAGGAGGCAACCCACCAATTAACTCTACTTTTATTTTGCTTAATTTTTGTTCATTAGTTAGACATCCTTGTTATGATTAGTTCACTTTATTTTGTAGAATATTTGGTAAATATTTTTAGTGTAAGTAAAGAAGGTACTTGATATATTTCATTGTGAATAAATATCTCTAAGTTGATATGATCGAAATCATTTCAGTGACACTAACTCAACTTGTTTTATTACAGGAACCCATCTTCACAAACATGGTGTCACCAACCTCATAGTCAGTGCCAGTGACATATTATCAGTAATCTACAGGAACATAAATACAAAATGTTACCACCAGTTATGCAATTGGAAGCAACTACTTCATTCAGCAACTTTATTGTGATATTCATCGACATACATAGATGGTATTGATGAATGTGTCGGTAGCACCTACTCCAAACGCAAATTTTACCAGCAAATTCCCTAATTAAACTTGGTGCCAACGAGCGTCCAATCGGTGGAACATACATCAAACACATATTGAGAGTGTATCAACAACCAGTAACTACTAACAATAGCTATAGAGAGACAAGTCAATATTACTGACTTGATCTCTAGCAGCAACACTGGAAGATTGTTCAAGATATTGATCACTCTGAAGGGAATGTTGAGGAGGTGATTCTTCAATCTGTTACACTCCACAAACATTGTCTAGTAGATGAGCCCAACTACTTCAGTGATATTCTTCAATGAGACCAAATGTTTATTTAAGGGTACTTTTTGTGGATCCAACTCACCCATTATTTGGACGTGAAGATATCACCACATAACAAATGTTCCATTTTATCTTTGTTCTTAACATTTGGAATAATGTCAAATTTAAGAATAGAGGGAGGAATTTAATGGTTTTCTATCTCTATTTCATGCAATTTTACTTTTTATACATATCTACATGTTTTTGTTTTCAGATAAATTAGATTTTTTTCCATGTCTATTCAGTGTATTGGTTGACAAAATTTGAAAATTTAGTTAGAATTAGTCATTTGTGATGACATTGTATCAAATTTTAAATTTTGAAATATGAATGTGATCTCATGAATATTTCGTAAGCTATTTTTCTAGTCTTAGGGTAAATAACTTGCAGAATTGTTAATGTGTCAAATAAACTAGATTCCCTAACCTAAATGTATGGTATGGTATGGAATGATGACGGTGTTTAAGTACAATATGAGCATGAAATAGCATGACCTTTTATGTTATTTCATGAAACATTTTAGATCACCCTGATGTTGAGTTTTTAGGAAGGGGGTGAAGTGTAATAATGAAACAAAATCTTCCATTTATATCTAGGTGTTAGATCTGTTGTAGCTATAAAACGTTAGTGAACAAAAGACATAAGAAGGGATAAAGGTTATACTAGTTTTCCAACAACTAGATGCATGTTTTGTCGGTGAAGAAATCAAACTCTCTTATCTAGAATCGATTTGGCCACATAGAAATCTGTATAGAACAACAAGAGATCTAAATTATCAAAAAACTTGTTGCATAGTTGTCTTCTTTGAAACAACTTGTTGTGATCTTATAGAACAACTTCTTCAAACAAGTTCACATGTGCCTCGACCTCTACTTTTTCCATGCAGATGAGGGAGAATGTGGTGCTTGGCCACCAAATCAAAGAGGAATAAGAGTTGTCGACATGCTAGTCATCTCAAAACTCCCTTTCTTCTCCTATCTCGAGCAACCGTCCTTTGGATTTTTCCTCTCTTCAAGATATAAATTTGATGGTCAACTTGTCTCACAAGTTGTTCCAAAATATGTGTCAATCCCTTTGGGACACACCCCTTTATACAAGAGAGTCATGGGCTTGGAGAAAGCTAATTCCAATCCCTTTTGTAATTACAATCTTAAAACAACCTTAATGCTGAAAACTCAGATTAGAATCTCATTTGGTCAACCCAGATATCAAATCAGTCAATATGATTCCTATTGGGACTCAAAAAGATTCAAATTTGTTGAACGAGTCAATTTAAATATATATTTAAATTGCTTTCCTTTTTAAACCTTCCTTGTTGAATTCTGACTGGAGGACTGTGACACATGATTGTATGATCAGGTCAGTCCAATTAAGATCTAGTTGACCAATTGACAACCAATTAATCTATTGAACCAACCAATCCGATTAGTTGATCAAACATTCTAGTTTCATGAATGGATAGGATATCAGCCTATTCATGATTCCCTTTTCATAGATATACATATTGAAAATGAGGCATGAAATGTCATCCTCTTAACATTATATATGTTCCTTGAACCAAAGCAGAGTATCTAAGATGGTGTGAGCTCAATATCATGTATTGACTCACATGAGCATTGTCATGAATTTCATAGTCTCACTTATAAAGTGAGTGGGATATCACTCCAAGGGAAGGATAAATTCCATCTACATCACTCAAACTATTCCCAATGTGTTGCACTGCACCCAATCACTACCTTTTCAGCAACTCTTATTCGAAACATGTCAACTTGTGGTCAAAGTACACAAAACAAAATGTGTTACTATAGTGACTTTAGGTCTAGAGATCACATACACCATTGTCACATTGATATATGACTATGATATGTCATTGCATGACTTCCATGTGTCATGGTGGGTCCTTGTAGATTACAAACTTTATTGGCTTCATTTAGAGCACTAAAATCTTCAAGTTGTGTCATGTACACATCCTCTAGAAGATTCCCATTAAGGAAAGTAGTTTTAACATCCATTTGCCAAATCTCATAGACATTATAAGCTGCAACAGAAAGCATGCACCTGACGGATTTAACCATGGAAACTGGTGAAAACAATTCATCATAGTCAACACCTTGAACTTATTTGAAACCTTTTGCAATTAATATACCTTTGTAGGTTTGTATTTTAACATTCATTTTAGTCTCCTTCTTGAAGACCCATTTGCACCCTAAGGGTTTTACCCCTTCAGGGGATCTACAAAGGTCCATACATTGTTAGTATTCATCGAGTCCATCTCAGGTCTCATGGCTTTAAGTCATTTCTCAAAATCTGGTCCTTCAGTATCCCCATTCTAGGTTGTTGACTCATCATCCTCAATGACCAACATAGCATCTTCTTGAGAACGAGAAACCCATATCTTTATGGCTCAAGGCGTGCCCTATTAGTCCTTTAAGTTTATTGTGTTATGATTGGGACTTGGGACTTGAGTTTTGACAACAATTTGTGGTTCCTTGTCCCTTATCTACCTTCATATCTTCAATTTTTCTTGTTGGTTTATCACTTCTTCAAGTTATATATTTCTCCTACTAGTTCCTCTATAAATAAGTTCCTTTTGGAGGAATACATTAGTTTTTGGAAAGAAACACTTTGTTGTCTGGTGAAATGTAGAAGTTGTAACCTTTAGTTTCCTTAGGGTACCCAATGAAGATACATGCATCTGATTTGGATCCAAACATTTCACATAACTACTTCTTGAGATAAGCTTCATATCCCCAAACTTTTATGAAATAAAAATCGGGATGTTTCCCATTCCATATCGCATATGGTGTCTTTTTATTGGATTCGAAAGGTGCTTGGTTAAGTTTAAACATGGAAGTTGTAAGATAATGTCCCCAAAATGAAACTATCAGATCATATAAACTTTTCATTCATCACAGCATGTCTGATAAGGTGTGATTCCTTACTTCTGACACATCATTTCTAGGTGTTTTCCATTGTGATACAATAAAACAATCCCTAAGAAAGGCCTCAACCTCTTGTCTTAAGTATTCACCACCTCAATTGGATTAAAGTTCTTAAATTCATTTTCTAAGTTTGTTTTGTAATTCACTCATGAATTCCTTGAACTATTCAAAGTATTCTGACTTGTGTTTCATTAGATACACATAGACAAATCTATTGATTTCGTCGATATATTGATGACTTATTGATATCCACCTATAGAACTTGTGATAAAAGGACCATACACATTGTTATGTATGAGTTTTAAATAGTCACTAGCTCTCTCACTATTACTAATGAAAGGTGTTTTTTTTCATCTTGTCCAACAAATATTATTCATATGTATCTGTTGATTCTAAATGGAAAGATTCCAGATCTTTCTGGAGTCTATAAGTACACTTCTCATTTATATGCCCTTGATGACAATGTCAAGGTTAAGTTTTGTTTGACTCATTGAATGTTAACTTCTTGGTATTTATATTATAAACATGTACCTCAAAATATGTTTAACAAAGACCATAAGACATAGGGGCACTACTATAAAAGGTGTCATCTTTAGAAATGGTCATTTGGCCATTCTGTATTAGAAATTCAAGATTGTTCTTGTACAAACAATATATAGACTAATTTTTTCTACTTATTGATGGTACACAATAGAAGTTCTCTAACTGTATCAAATCCCATTGGGTAGAGATAAAAAATAGTTGCCTACTGCAGTGGTAACAACTCTTGCTCTATTTGTAACATATGGTTTAACCTTCCCTTTCTTCAAGGGTCTAATTCTTTTTAGATCGTGCATATTTTTTAGCACATCTGATATCAATATATAATATAATATCCAACACCCATTATGAATAAAAATATAAGTTTATTTCTATAATATATATACCTGAAGTGGAGATCTCTACCCCCTACTTCTTCTTATTTAATTCCTCAATGTAGAGAGGGCAATTCCTTTTCCAATGTCCAGCCTGGTGATAATTTGCTCTATTACCTAGTCCTCCTATTTCCTGAAGTGCAAGGGACTTTTATCTAGCCTTAGAACCTTTCTTGTCTTAGCATTTTCTCTTGGACTTCCTTTTTCCTTTGCTCACCATCAACAAAGATTTGTTATTGTCCTTCATTTTCCCATCAGATGTTCTAAACATGCTAAGTAGATTTTTGAGTGGCTCATCAAAACCGTTCATATTGTAGTTCATGAAAAATTGTCTGCATGAATATGGAAACAATTGCAATATCACAATTGTGGTCAACTCATAATCTAAAGAAAAATCCATTCTTGTAAAATTTTCCACATACTCAATTAACTTGAGTACACGGGGTCCAACTGGGTCACCTTCCACCATCTTTCACTTAATGACCACCTTGAAGACATCATACCTCTCTTTCCTTGCTGGTTCATGATACATATACCTGAGATGCATTATAATCTCAATAACATCCATATTCTTCTATTGTTTCTGAAGCTCATGATTTGTGGAGCATAGCATGAGGCATTGATGTCCATATCATCGTCTGAATGCTTCTTATGAGCTACCCTTTCTGCCCTAGGCTCATTCGAAGTTGGTTCCTTAGGCACTGGCTCATCCATGACATAGAGCTTGTGCTCATTTGTGATAACAATAAGTCTCAGCATCCTGAACCAGTCGTTAAAGTTATTCTTATTTAATTTTTCTTTCTTAAGGATTTATCATAGTGAAAAAGGATTGATGCAGGTGTTTGCCATTAATCTACAGAGAAGATATTTTGCACAAGTCAATAAATTGCTTTCAATTTAATTTCAAAAATCCGATTTTACATAACTAATTTGGACTTTAATTATGTTCACACTATTTTATTAAAATTAATAGCCCTCACTATTAATTTGGAATATTACAACAAGAAACCTTTGAGTGAAACAATATCCAAAATACATCAAGTCATGAGTCAATAATGGTTGACCACTCACAACTTAATTATTGTAGTAAGTAGCAATTTTTGCATCCTATGAAACTATTGGATAGATGGTTGCACCAAACTATGTTGATAAACCATCATATGATATGATATATATATGCCATCTTTATGCATCTAGGTAATTAATCCTATTAAGATCACCTAATCAAGTCCAACCCAAGGTCAATACAACAAGATATGCACCCTATTGAGAAAATCCGCATACTTATTATCATACTTCACCAAGGTATATGGTCCATCAAGCTAAGTGTGCCCACACTTAGTCAAACAAGTTTTTGTGCATATTTCAAATGGAACACATCTTCAACATTCATATTATATTGAGGGATTTATATATTCATATGTATCCAACCACCATTACATATACAATATTATACATTCAATATACTATAACAATCCCACACGTGATAAAATAGGATATGCAATTAGTACAACAATTTGTGCCAACAAGTGTTCTATGGAAAAAAAACAAAATATTCAAAGTTAAATGCAATTCTAAACCATCTTGTTTAGAATCTCCTGTTTCTCAACCAGGCAAGGTGGTTGACTAACTGGTAGTCCCTAATTTTGGTAGTTCTTATGTTGTTGATGATTTTTTGTCTCATCTTGATCACAAATCCTCCAAAGTCCATCCTCTTTAGTGTGGTTTGATGTCTCATCCTTACCACTATGGCCTGCCATTGATGTCTTTACACCATCCTATTCTAGTAACATAATTAAAACTTACATGGAGAATGAATAGAGAGAGAATTTCATGCATGCTATATACATGTTACATATCTTTTGATCAAAATCAAAATGACAATATAACATGTTTCATATCACTCCACAAAAACCTATTTTTGATATCCACATCCACCAAAAAGTGATTTTTTATTGCATTGTGTGTGTATGTGTGTGTATACATATATTCATTATACATATCATATATGACATCAGATGATTAGCATGGGTAAAATAATTTCACATAATTGGTCCAATGAAACACTTATTGTTCAAAATCCAAACCTATGTTAAAAGTGTACCATGCTAGATCATATGGAACTATAGAGTTTTTGGGAAGGGGCGCAATAGAATAACAAACAAGGCTTCCTTTTACACCCTAGTTCTTGGATCTATTGTATCTATAAAATGTCAGTGAAAGAGAACATAAGAAAATAATACGCTTATACCTTTGTATTGACTAGTTGTTCAATAACTAGATGCATATTTTTTTAGTGAAGAACTTGAACACTCAGATCTAGATCTAAATTGGCCACCAAGAAATCTGAATAGATCAATAAGAGATCTAGATCATTCACCTAGTTGTTGCATAGTTCTTTGATTCATAGCAGCTTGTTATAATCTTACGAAACAGCTTATTCAAGACTTCACACATGTAAGTCGGTATCTACATCATCTGCATGGATGAGGGAGAACGGATGCACCACCTTGGGCACCAATCAAAGAGAAAAGGAGTTGTGAATGTGTTAGTCATCTTAGAACTCTCTTCTTATCCTATCACGAGCAACCATCCTTTAGGTTTTTTCCTCTCCATAGGGGAGAAGTTTGATGGCAAACTTGTCTCACAAGTTGTCTCAAAAAATGTGTCAAACCCTTTAGATGTGTTTACTTTATATAGTACAGTCATAACCTTGAAAAACCCTAATTCCAATCCATTCCTAATTGCAATGTTAAAGAAAACCTTAATGTTAAATACTCAAACTGAAATTCAGATCGGTTGGCCCAAATATCTGATCTGCCAATCAAGTTCCTACTTTTACTAAAAAGTGTTCCTATCGACCAACCACATCAGTTCAGATTCAGATCTGAATTGCTATCCAATTTGATACCTTACTTGTTGAATATTGATTAACCGATCAAGACACACGATTAGCTAACCAAATCAATGCAATGTAAAATCCATTTGACCAATTGACAATCAATTGATCTATTGACCCAACCAATCTAGTTGATAGAACAGACATTCTAGTCACCCAAATGGATAGAAAAATAACTTATTTATGATTCAAAACCATTCTAATCATGTGTTTGATTATGAACTTAAATACTCTTATGCATACTTAGGCATGTTTCCAAGTAGGTTCCTAATTAAGTTGGTAGTAATGTTCAAAACCTGACAAAAAAAGATTGGTGTCAGACACAGGTCATTACCACCCATGTAAGAGCAATGAGTTGGAGAGAAACTAAAATCTGTGAAGTGATCAATGTTACCATGATTGTATAATACCTTTGTCATAAATATCTAGATTGCAAATGAGACATGGATTTTTATTCTCTTGACATTCAATCTATGTTCCTTATACAAGAAAAAACTATTTGAGATATTTTGATATCAGTATCATTTAGTTGACTCCCATGAGCATGGTCATGTATTTCATTGTCTCTCTTATCAAGTGATCAAGATATCACTCCAAAGGAGGGACAATTTATATACATCATTCACATTATTCCCCATGTATCACAATGCACCCAATCACTACCTTTGTGACAAGTCTTGTTCGTAACATGTTGGCCTAGTGGATGAAGTATACAAGACAAAATGTGTTACTATAGTGACTTCATGTTTAAGGATGACATTAACCATTGTCATGTCAAAATATGACTATGACATGTCATTACATTACTTCCAATGTGTCAATCTAAAGGTGGGTCTATTATGTACAACTTATTCTCTAACAAGTACTCATGTATCTTAGTTGATGTCCTAATATCATTACTAAAGGTACATAATCATCACTCACCATACATGCTAGTTTTGTATGTTATTGTTGTCCTATACCATCCACAATAATAACCAAATAGGGACATAATCAGAATGAATACTCTTATTGCATATGCTATCATGTTTATGTCCTCAACTAAAACCATATGTCATCTCAGTAAAAACATTAGTAGGAAACCATTAGATTTATTCATTATCTCAATTCTGAAACAAACATAATAAGTGGAATTGCCTTCAATGAATAATCAAATCAAGTACAAAGTGTCCCAATTACAATAATCACATGATGCATCTCCATGCATACAACCAATACCTAGTACATTAGTTAAAAGGAGAGAGAGATATCATGGATAGGAAGGTTATGTATCCTGACGTGTATTTTACTACGCGCTAAAAATGCAAGTATACGCGTCGAGTAGTACAGGCCTTTGTGAGGCCCGAGTCGAACACAGGGATACTCAAAATTGTCGGAGACTCCTACTAACTATTTGCGATCAGCTAAGCCGAATAACAAACTGGGGTTTGTTGTCAAAATTAAAAGAAAATAAAATAAAACAAAGCAAACAATCGATTAAAGGTTAATTTAATCAATTCAAAAAGGAATCTTTAGGATTGCGGTTTCACCGCGGGTATTCATTGTATTAGATTTTATATAATGCCTCACTCTTCTCTCTCTATCCGGGTAGTGGCTTAAAAACAGAATTGCCCACTGTCGTGGTACAATTCACTACTTAGGTTTAGGTTGGTTCCACCGTCGTAGTAACCTATCCCCTAAACTAAGTGCATTATGAACGATCTCTCAGTATCCACCATTAATTTTACACCACCTTGTTCAAGGGATTTATCGATTAATGTAGATTTCGTCTCTTTTCAGCCGTTAATTCTTCTTTCAAAGTGATTAAGGGCATTAGGTTATTATTATGGTGATCAAGCATAACAATATATGGAGAAAACGAAACTATACCACGGATTTAAGAGATAAAATATGAATTACTATTATAAAATTGTCATACAATGAATCTCCGGGCTACTCCCGGTCCTAAAGACAAAGGGGATTAGCCCCGCATGGTCATCTCAATGAAAGACAGAGGAGTAGAGAATAAAAACATGGGAAATATGGAGAAAACTCGTGTAACCCCTGATACAAAGGTGTTCCTGGAGATCCTCCTCGAGAAACGTGCGTTTTGCAGTCTTCCGGCAGCAAAATCGCCCGCCGGAGGTGCCCGGATCGCTCGGTTGACGGCCTTCGTCTCTCGTCTCCTATCTCTCTCTCCTTCTTGGATGTTGTGCAATACAATGTCCCCTTCCCCTCGGTCCGTCCGTGCTCTTCTTAGGTCATAGGACCACTTTACGGCTCCGAAAAAGCTCAACCGTCGGATTAAAACACTCCGTTTTAGTGCTGAAAATCGCCAGATCCCGACGCTGTCGATAGTATCGACCCCAAGGTCGATGGTATCGACCATGGGACAGGTTATTCCTTCCAAGATCGCGTTTTGGGGTTGCTTTTTGATGAAATGTCGATACTATCGACCTGGGGGTCGATAGTATCGACTCCGGACAATGCAAAAGTGCCTGAAAAAGTGCCGAAACATGTGTATAAGTCCGGGGATTATATAAAATCATATAAATATGATAAAAGAAGTATAATTTGATGCAAAAAGAGTTTAAGGGCCAACTATAGTGAATTATGCAAATATAATCAAGAAAATGACAAATACATGCATAAAACAGATATAAAATAAGCCTATAAAAGTGACTCAAAACCCATGCATCAAACTCCCCTAAGCTTAAACCTTGCTCGTCCTCGAGCAACAAAACTTTGGATCTGGTTGAGATAAGTCAGCAATAGGACATAAATACATGAAATGAATCTACATCATCCCCACTTTCTTTCCACAAACCGGCCCTCATTGACCACTGAACACTAACTGCCATCTAGGCGACCAAAGACCTATGTAAAAGATGTCTATCCCCCAATCACTGAAACACTATCAATTAAAGCAGTTAATATGATAAACTCATCAGGTCCATACTTGATGCATCTTGTGATCTCCTATCTACGTTGCTCATTTCCTAACTACCGTCTAAATGGAAGCAGATCTCCTAATATTAATGAATGAGGAGAATATCATGGGTGGCCTACCGATTAGAGCAACGGGTGGATGGGATAGGTGGTTGTGGAAGAGATGGAAGCACATAATAGTCAATCATGCAATACAAAAATTAATTACCTATCATGATGCAAAATGCAAGTGAAAATGTCCTAATGTTACATTTTTGGTGGAATGATGCATGCACTATCATTCCGTCTCAAGGTGAGATGGAATATCTAAGAAAACTACACCATGTGCTTATTCTTCTTAGTATGTAAGTGAGAACATGTTCCTTTCTCCCTCTCATTCCTACTTACTTCTCAATTCTTTTTTTTTCTTTTTTTTTCTTCTCTTTTTTTCAAATTTTTTTTTCAAGCCCTTATTTTCATAGATGACAATGAATTATATGTCGGGCTCACTTCTTGTTACATACTTGTGCATCTGAAGCATTCTATTTGGAGGGTATGGAACAAGTTCATCACCTTTAATGTTTTCAGAGTAACATAAGATACATGGTGTAAAATATGCTCAAAAGATGTAAATGCAACTACATAATGACAGTTATGCAACTACTATGACATGCACCTAAGGATAATGTGCATGTATAACTACTCTATCTTTTTTTTCATTTTCATGCAAAAAATGTGAAAATAGTTGTAATGCAAGACCTATCTACATGGTATGCAATCAAAGAGTGATAGACAGTAATGTGCTCCCATTTCTTATGGTGGAGTGTGAATGAAATTGCGGTGGATCAAATCACAAGACTAATTGACAGAACCATCTGAAAATATCATATGTTCGTCTCTAAAGACCTGTGTACATGGTAACTAAAGGATTTCTCTCTTAAACTTTAGTCTAAGGTCACGTTAGCGTTTGGTCGGTTTGGGCTCAAACATCCTTGTCAATCACTTTTCCTTAGACAATAAAGATGGTCATTCATGTCCCCGTGTCCTGAAGCTGACTCACCCAAGCACTTCCTCAGTTATGCAACTCAATAATGCACAAGAATAAGCTCAAAAAGTTTTCAATATACTCATTTTTTATGTGCACACAACCCAAGAGTAAAACTTGCAATTGAAACCATGCATTTATTGCTCCACATATTACACTAGATAGATGTGGATCCTACAAAAGTAGTAAACCTAGAAATAAAAACAACTAATATTTCAAAAATAAAAGAAACATGAATAAGTAAGTAAAAACTAAGATAGAGGGTTGTTCCAACACCCCCCCTAAGCTTGAATATGACTATGGCCTCATAGTCAACATTCTCACTTAAGAGGTGGAACAACGGTACCATTCGCTTTGAAGTGTGGTGAAGAAGGATGGTCAGATGCTCAAGTAGACCAAGTGATGCTTGCTATCTCCCTTCTTTTTGTGGCCCATTTTTGTGTCTTAGTGGTTCTAAGACGTGACTTGCTTCATCCATCTTTCCTATGCAAAAAACGGTTCGAAAAACTCTCATTTCGATACCTTTTACGGCCTATTTTATGTAGCTGTCCTGCAGGTGTCGATACTATCGACCAAGGTCGATGGTATCGACCCAGACTCAGCGATTTTGTTGAATCGACGCATCTAAAAGCCTGGGAACTCAAAAGTGTCAATACTATCGACCCTAGGGTCGATGGTATCGACTTTACTGGCACCAATTTTTCTGTAAATCTTCAGGAATCTCGATACTATCGACCCTAGGGTCGATGGTATCGACTTTTCTTCAGCGTTTACTTCTCCAAACTCGATACTATCGACATGGGTGTCGATAGTATCGACCTTAACATTCTGCACACTTCAAAACACGAGTTAGGGTACCATTTTTACAAAAATTATCAAAACCTAAACAAAAACTAAGTACATAAACATAAAAGAACATAACCAAATATAAAATTGAACCTAAAGTTGGGTTGCCTCCCAACAAGCGCCCTTGTTTAATGTCCTAGGCTTGACATAAAGATATCTTTAACTTGGGTTGTCAAGATATGTCCCCAATGAGTCATGTGGCAATTTGAATTGAACTCGATCATGTCCAATCCCCAAGGTCAATGTACCTCTCCCAATGGCAACGATGACATCAGCAGTAGCTTGGAACGGCCTTCCCAATAGCATCTCGAAACTTTGGAGCTGTGGCATGTCCATGACAACAAAATCTACCAGGAAGATGAACCTGTCTACCTTGATGAGTACATCCTCGCACACTCCATATGGCCTTACAATGGACCCATCCGCCAACTCAATCGTTGCCGCCGATTTCTGGATCTCCTGTAACCCAAGCTTTTGAAATGTGGATAGAGGCATAAGATTAATGCTGGCGCCCGAATCACACTGTGCTTGTGGAAAATGTTGGTCACCTATTGAACATGGGATATAAAAACTCCCCGGGTCTTTCTTCTTCTCTGGTAAGCTCCCAAGAATGATTGAGCTCACCATTTCATTCATCCTGCATACATCAGTATCTTTGATCCGCCTCTTTTTGTTGATTATATCTTTAATGAACCTCCCATAGGCGGGAACCTTCTCAATCATTTCCACCAGCGGAATGTTGATATGTAGCTTGCAGAATATTTCCAAGAATTTCCTATAGTGCTGGTGCTCCTTCTTCGGCTTCGGATTGTCCCGACTTGACACATCTGCCGCATTGACACGCTTGTGAGGTGGCACATATGATCTTTTCGGGGCCAACTCCCCTAAGCTTGCTTCAATCACTCCCTCTGACGTGGGCTTGGGCGAGACATCATCAACAGCAATAGCTTGTTGTGGTTCCTCTCTCGCATTAGATGTTTCCACACGTGCACAAACAACCTTCAATTATTCTTCCTGCCTAGATGGAGATGCAATATTCATAACTCGTTGTGATTTTCTGAAGAACGGGTTTCCGCCCGGCAGTCCATAATAAGTGCGTGGATACGGTATCGCCGGTGACGCATACGTATTAAACGTCATTTTTCTTTCCTCTTTAGCTTCTTGCACCTGAGATTCCTCCTCATTGCTTACCACAGAAATATACTTGACCTGATGGTGTGCTTGGGCCACGTTTGCATTCTCGGTCGGTTTCTGTTGATTGGCGTGCTTGATGGCTGCCACTTCACCATAAATCTGTGCCACGGTGGTTTCTAATGCCCGCATCTGTGCCCCATGTCTTTGTAGCGTCTGCCCAAATTTGGTTAGAATATCACCTTGAGATTGCAATTGTTTACCAAACATAGCCATCATCTCCTGGTTCTGCTGCACCATCTGACTGAGTAATTCGGTGTTCTTATCTTCGGCTCTAGATTGTGGCTTGGCATCCGGATCTTGCAGAAAATTATTCGGATCCTTCCATGAGAACTTTTTGTCCTTTCTCCATGCGTAGTCATTGTTTCTATAGCCCTGTTGTTGCATGAATTTAACTTGGGCTTCCTCATCCTCAGATGCATCTTCCTTAGCTAGCAACTTCTTGGCTAGAATATCTAACTTGTCGTTCAGCTCATTAATTACTTTGGATTCACCTGCAACTCTGACTTGCTCCACAGCGCCTCTTTCACCCCATGACTGTTTCCTAGCCATGTTCTTTAATATCTCCCAACATCTGGTGTCCGTATTATTCAGAAAGAATCCTGACCCAGCTGAATCAAGGTTGCTCCTATCGTGCTCAGAGAGAGCAAAATAGAAGATCTTTACCTGTGTCTCCTTATCCAGCCCATGATGCGGACACCTCCTCAGCATAACCTGAAATCGCTCCCAGGTCTCAGAATATGTTTCACCGGCCTGTTGGGTGAAATTATGAATCTTTCGGATCATGTCGTTAGTCTTCTCAGGAGGGAAGAACCTCTCAAAGAAGACCTCCACCATATGGTCCCAGGACTCCACGAACTCATCGTCTAGATTATGTAACCATTCTCGCGCGGCTCCCGCCAATGAACTCGGGAAAAGCTTGAGATACAGTGCCTCCTGTGGAAACCTATCGATTTTTACCATGTCACAGTTCTCAAAAACCTGGCTGATGTGCGCGACGGGGTCCTCATTCTTCAGCCCATGAAAAGCATTCGATTTCACCAGATTTATCAGCGCTGGATCAATCTTATATGTCGGTATGTTAATTGCCTGCTTCTTTATAGGCCCCTTTGAAGCTAATGCGGAAGAAGCCTTGATCTTCTCCCATATGGTCTGTGTGTCGGCCATCTCTTCCTGTTCAAATTCAGAATCTATCTCTTCTTGGTGCTCTTGCTCGTAATACTCCTCGTCCTCAGGTCCCAGAAGTGGAATCTCGGGTGTGCGATTGTCATAGTCCGTACTACGTGTCTGCACCATGCAACGTACCAGAAGTGAGAAAATTTAGTTCAGTACAGTGCTTTGACGAGTATAAAAATGAACGAACAATAGAAAGAAAATATTTGAAGTTGAATGAAAATTATAAAAAAAATGTGGCCTAGAGTGGCCGCTCGTAGCACTCGAAGTGCCACCAATTCTCTGTATCCCCGGCAACGGCGCCAAAAACTTGACGTGTATTTTACTACGCGCTAAAAACGCAAGTATACGCGTCGAGTAGTACAGGCCTTTGTGAGGCCCGAGTCGAACACAGGGATACTCAGAATTGTCGGAGACTCCTACTAACTATTTGCGATCAGCTAAGCCAAATAACAAATTGGGGTTTGTTGTCAAAATTAAAAGAAAATAAAAATAAAACAAAGAAAACAGTCGATTAAAGGTTAATTTAATCAATTCAAAAAGGAATCTTTAGGATTGTGGTTTCACCGCGGGTATTCATTATATTAGATTTTATATAATGCCTCACTCTTCTCTCTCTATCCGGGTAGTGGCCTGAAAATAGAATTGCCCACTGTCGTGGTACAATTCACTACTTAGGTTTAGGTTGGTTCCACCGTCGTAGTAACCTATCCCCTAAACTAAGTGCATTACGAACGATCTCTCAGTATCCACCATTAATTTTACACCACCTTGTTCAAGGGATTTATCGATTAATGTAGATTTCGTCTCTTTTCAGCCGTTAATTCTTCTTTCAAAGTGATTAAGGGCATTAGGTTATTATTATGGTGATCAAGCATAACAATATATGGAGAAAACGAAACTATACCACAGATTTAAGAGATAAAATATGAATTACTATTATAAAATTGTCATACAATGAATCCCCGGGCTACTCCCGGTCCTAAAGACAAAGGGGATTAGCCCCGCATGGTCATCTCAATGAAAGACAGAGGAGTAGAGAAGAAAAACATGGGAAACATGGAGAAAACTCGTGTAACCCCTGATACAAAGGTGTTTCTGGAGATCCTCCTCGAGAAACGTGCGTTTTGCAGTCTTCCGACAGCAAAATCACCCGTCGGAGGTGCCCGGATCGCTCGGTTGACGGCCTTCGTCTCTCGTCTCCTATCTCTCTCTCCTTCTTGGATGTTTTGCAACACAATGTCCCCTCCCCCTCGGGCCGTCCGTGCTCTTCTTAGGTCATAGGACCACTTTACGGCTCCGAAAAAGCTCAACCGTCGGATTAAAACGCTCCGTTTTAGTGCTGAAAATCGCCAGATCCCGACGTTGTCGATAGTATCGACCCCAAGGTCGATGGTATCGACCATGGGACAGGTTATTCCTTCCAAGATCGCGTTTTGGGGTTGCTTTTTGATGAAATGTCGATACTATCGACCTGGGGGTCGATAGTATCGACTCCGGACAATGCAAAAGTGCCTGAAAAAGTGCTGAAACATGTGTATAAGTCCGGGGATTATATAAAATCATATAAATATGATAAAAGAAGTATAATTTGATGCAAAAAGAGTTTAAGGGCCAACTATAGTGAATTATGCAAATATAATCAAGAAAATGACAAATACATGCATAAAACAGATATAAAATAAGCCTATAAAAGTGACTCAAAATCCATGCATCATATCCCAATCACATGATCTCATCACCCCTATTTCATTTCATCACCACCATAGAATGAATATAAGGATCTAAATTATTTTCTTTTTAATTGAATTAAATTGACATATATATACATAATTAATTTTATTTCTTCATCAAAAATAAAACAATTGCATATTATTTCATTTGTTCCATTTTTGTCTTGCATAATAAAAAATACATTTTGCATTTTTGCATTGCATAATGCATTAGGTATTTCATTTTTCCTCTACAAGTAGTATATTCCAATATAAAGAGATAAATATTATATGTATCTTCTTTCCATTTTGAACAAAAAAGGTGTGAAGCAGTAGATAATTCAAATATATTCCCATAAGAAGGGAAAAGGGAAAAAAGAAAAAAAGGATAATGGAGAAAAAGAAATAAAGACAAGATAAAAAGGATATCAAGATTCAATTTAAATCTCTCTAAGTACTTGAAAGAAGAGAATGTGGATTTTTTTTGCATAAAATTGTTCCACCTATACTCATCATTGGGATGAGATATCCATTCCATGCAACATTCCATCGTAAATAAAAGGCACTAGGATACAAAAAAATTATTTCATCCATCATTTAGGGGCAGCATTTTTTTATTATAATGTAAATGATATAAGTTGTGTGTGATTATTATATCCATGTTTCCCATACCATTCACCCAATGATCTGAACAATAGGTTGCAAATAATTATTTAATACCCTCATTCATGCATATTAGTGAACTGCATCCATTTAGATGATACCTTTGAGAATAGCAGTGTAGATAGGGAGATCTTGTGATGCACTTAGTGTATATTTGACTTTCTTGGATATTAATATGCTTCGACCTACATGTGTGTTCAGTGAATTATTTTTGGTATCTTTTTATTTGCATAATTGGTTGTTTTTTGTAGCAGATTGATCTTTGGTTGGAAAGGACCAGTTTGGAACCGATCTATGGAGGGTGGTTAGGAGAGTTGAGGTTATAATGTATGTATTATTGTTAACTTACTTAAAAAATCCAAGAGTAGTTCAAGATTAAGGAATTTGATGCACGCATAAAATAAAATTTATTTTAATATCCTAATTTGGTTGTTTCTATTGCCAGTTGATCTCATTTGAATGCATTTATACTTATATTAAACCAAATTAGGATATCATCATTTTTGCATTAAATTTTCTTCAGAATTAGGAATATTATAATATAATGATATTTGTCCTAATATTTATTATTAATGAGGAGAATCATGTAAATAAATTCCTAAAATTAGTTGCACCGATCCCCAAGTCACTCGCATCAAAACATCATCTGGAATCTAAAAAACAAATGCAAAACTTGCCATTCAGCCAACTTTTGGTGGACCTAACTTTGAAGTTAGTGGTATCGACTTTGACATGCAGTTCAATTAAAAAATTATAGTTGAATTTTGGTGGTACCAACTTTGAAGTCAGTGGAACCACTTTTTGATGTTAACAACACAGATTAAATGACACAAAACAATGACTATTGTTATAATTTGAAGATTTGCTTCCCTTATAATCTATATAAAGGGAAGATGGCCTCCAGGATCCAATAATTTTTGTAAATTCATTTTGAAGGTCTAAAAGGGAGAAGGGGAAGAATACAAAAAAGTATTGATCCCAACACAATCACATACTTTGTTTGGCGGATAAAATAATGACACTTGTAACCATCTTTGGGGGATATTCATTAATCATGGCTCTTTGTTTCTCTCTCATTATTTTCATGCTTTCTTTTTACGAAAATTCCCATTGTGGGATTGTGCCAGACATGTTTGACTAATTACCTACTTTTTGGGCACTAGGAGTAGCCCAGTGTGATGTTTTAGTCATAATGTATTTTTAAATGCATTTTCTATCATGAGGTTTTAACAGAATTTGATTCTATCTCTATTCTTGAGATTTTGAACTTTCAATAATAATTTTAAACTTCAATCACTTTGAAATTGGGGGCTTTTGTGGAGTAGATTCTCCTAAACTCAATATGTAACACAATCTAAAAGTGAGATAACCATTGGGAGGGAATATCTGAGAGATCAATCTTCATAATTCAAACTAGGATAAGGAATTCAGATAGAAGTACGGTTTTGACTAGTCTAAACATGGCATTGATCCTCAAAAGATGGTAATTCTGATTTAAAGCCCCAAATCATAAAGAAAATATTATTTTTTAGTAATTGATACAACTCTACTATAGCTAGCATTATTATGAAATGGGTTAACCTAAAAAGTCTTCAACCTTCTACTTCATGATCCACTTTTAATGGCTTCCTCAATTTGAATTTGTTTTAATTTTGGTTCTTAATCAAGCCCAAATTTCTTCATCCTAACTGGTCAATCCTAATTAGAAGTAGTTTTCAATGTTACAACGCATTATGTTCCAATTAATTCTTGACTCATAATCCCATATTACTTCTACAAGTACACTTAAGTTTTGCACATGTGGTTAAGTTGTGTCAATCAGGAAGAATAACTCAATAATTTCTCTATCTTTCCCTATATCAACCTCTATTCCTCATTGGCTAACTATATATCCCAACAATTTTCCAAATGTCATATTAAAGGTAACTTTGATATTTAGTTAGACAAAAAAATGACATAGTTCTTTGAACAACTTTTTCAAATAGGCTACATGGTCTTCTACTTGGTTTGACTTGAAATCACATTTTCCATGTAAAGCTTGAATTCTTTGTAAAGAATGGAACAGAGCTACCATTTCCTATTGATAGGGTGCACCTGCATCCTAGAGTCTAAGAAACATAATGAGTATGTTAGAATATGCTAGTAGGAAAATGTCTTTTGGGATGGGTTCATCTAGCTCATTGTAGTCAACACACATGTGGAAACATCTGCATTTCTTTGGGATCGACATTGTGTTAGACAACCATGTGGGATAGGATACATGGGGTATGAAGCTTGTGTCATATTTTTATGTACTTCCTCAAGTATTTTTAGTTCCCATATTATCCTATTGCACATAACTATTTACTTTATGGGATGAATTCCTAGAGTAGTCTCCATTTGATGTACAAAAATTGACTCATTGAGTCTTATCATATCAGTGTAGCTCCAGGTTAAGATTCCAATGTAGTAATAGAGGATCTTGTTCAAGACTAACTTTAGTAAAGTGGTAGGATCGATCCTACCTTCAGAATATGAGGGATTGAGCCTAAGTCGATACCAATAGTTTTTCTTTCATATGCAATGTCAAAAGGTGCCACGCAACAATCATATACTTAGGGTGGCTATGTGTTTAGAAGGTCCATCAATAAGAAGAATAGTTATATCTTCAAATAGCTACCTTTTGACAACAAGTTAGTGATAGAGTTTGTCAACTTCATCTTCATGATCATTGAACAAAGGTGCTTGAAATGAGGGTGGTGCCCTATAACAGGACCTAAGGAGGTGTCTGACATCAGACAGAGGATGGGACCTCCTATTTAGTCATTGTACTATATTTAACAAACTGGTTGTTGTAGATTGCATGATGCCTTATACCTACATGATGTATTTGTTAAGGATTTCATCATGCCTCATTATGTGTACGGTAGTTGAGGGGGACCAGGGCTTGTTAACATTTGAATCTTCTTCCACATTCTCCTGCCCATAGTTGGTTGTCATAGGGTTGATGTAGTTGTCTCTTCCCAAACCTTGTGTCAAAGTTGCATGTATTCCCTAACATTTTTGCATTCAATTGACATTCTGAAGGACATCCATTAACTCTTTTTATTTTAGTGGTTGAGATACTCATGAGTTAACCATACAGTATTTGGGTGCATGTATGGAGATTAGTATGTTACATGACTTCCTTTTGTACCAAAGGGTACTATATAGATAAGATTGGTTGGTCATGTTTCTTGGGGATGGACATAAATTCAATAATTTCTTAGTGCAGCGTGCCTGAGCCTTGTCCCACGGTCTTCAATGCTTAGATTTATGTCTATTATCATGTTGAAGATGCTTAAACAATTGGCACTGTTCATGTATATTATTAATTATCTCCATTAGGAAGAAGTACAAAGTCTAGATCTTCAAACCCAATAGGAGTCAGTGTCTTGAGAAATAGATCCCCATTCACTGAAGTTACCATGTTAGTGCTTCAATTAGAGGAAATAGTGTAAGTATGAAAGCACCATATTGTTTTATGTATATGTCGACATCCTCATAATAGATTAAAGGAGGCACTGATCTCCATGACAATAAATATCTCCCTCTGTAGTTTTGGACCCACCTACATCTATGGTATGATATCTCGTATCACTTCTTTTTAAAGACTTATCAAAGGAATTAACATGATCTCACTTGACTTGGTGCCAAGTGTCACAAAGGTATTCAATGGGAAAATATTGAGGCTAGCACTATTGTAGATGAATACTAGAGCCACTTTCATATCAGCATGCTTATTGTGATGTATAATGCTATTTTGGAATCAAGACCTAATGGGATCTCGTGGTTAGTAAAAGAAATGATCTTGAACTAGATGATCAATGCATTTTTTTAGACAATTTCTTAAGTTAGATAAGAATTGGAACAAACACACCCTCAAGGATTCTTAATCTAGCATCCTAATGTGTGGGTGATCTATGCACCAAGTCCCATATATAGATGGCCATACTTGTCTTCTTCATGTGTCATACTATGTCACAGGACTGATGGACCACGTACTCTTCTAATGTTGATGAAAGTGGTATAATGATGCCACATTGCTTGTTGATATGAGATCATGCAAACTGAGGTGGGGAAACACTTGGTTGAACATAATAAAACCAAATATTTGTTAGATGAATTGTGCAAGACTTCTAGAACTTCTACTCAGTTGAATTGGGTATCAATGTCAGAGTCGACCCTACATTGGGTATCAATTCTAAAATCGATGACTCATTGGATATTTGGGATTTGGATATAAGAGATTTGGAAGGAACTTCATAAATATTACAATGCACTACTCATGCAACAAGGGTTGAAAATTGTCTTGTAGGATTTATGCCTAGAATGAAAAGCCTTGGAGATGTATGTGGTTGTGATGAGGATCCTATTGCACGTGCAATGGGTGTGAGGAAGTGGCTTCATATAGGGGATTTGTATGTGATTGTGGGTAACGTGCTTTGATGGTGTTGTTGTCACGGGCCCTAAAATGAAGAAACCTAAAAAACCTTTGTGAAAGAGTATACAATACATGTATGATGTAGTTGTCAATTCTAAACTATGCATGACATTGAAAAATAATTTCCCTTGTACAAGAAGGGGGATTGAATGATAGAGGAAGTCAATAAGAGTAGAGAAATTTATTCACTTTTAAGTTGAAAGGAATGTTGGTGTTGATCATTCTTGGGTAGCAGTGAAAAATTTTTTATTCAACTATAATGGTGGCATATGTGGTGTTAGTCGAGATGTCTTCTAAAATATGGTTTGCCAGAAAATTGAAAAGAGGAAAATTTTCCATTGTGTAGCAATGGGAAATTGGATAGGTATAAATAGATCCAACCCATTCATGGCCATTTTATTTTCTTTACAATATCAATTTTATTGTGGGAAAGCTTAATATTGTGTAAGGTCATCTACCCATTCACCTTCTATTTCTCCCCAAAAAAAGCTTTACATTAGACCACAAGTGATTACACAGGTGATATGGGTGATTTCATTCGGTCTGATAATGTAGATGGGGTATACTACCTATGATACAATCTTAACAAAGAATGAGGATCTCATTC
Organism: Alisma plantago-aquatica; assembly: GCA_963693085.1. Taxonomy (NCBI): domain Eukaryota; kingdom Viridiplantae; phylum Streptophyta; class Magnoliopsida; order Alismatales; family Alismataceae; genus Alisma; species Alisma plantago-aquatica. The sequence goes on along the minus strand of OY856411.1, from coordinate 910,217,485 downwards.
AAGGAATTGGGTATGCTCTACTTCCATCCATTCTTATAAAATAAATGTTGAATCACATATCCTTCCTATCTATACAAGAACCTCAAATTAATATCATTTGGAGAGAATATTTTGGAAAATTAAGATTATAGTTGTAAGACCCATGGCTCAATATAACCACTTCAATCTTTTTTTTCTACCCTTATCACCTACTTAGATGCTTGATGTGGCACGTGCTTAGTTGGGTAGTGTTTTGTTTGTGGGTAGATGTGCAAATTGCCCTTGGTTAGGAGTTTTCTTACAATTTGTACATAACAACATGGTTGTCTTATCTTCCCACATCTTGGTTATAGGTATATGCACGTAGGTGGTATAACCTATCCTAGATAGGTTTCCATCAGTGAGAACTGATGGAAGTGGTATGACCTTCCATCAATAGAAAACCAATGAAAGTATGCCTAGCATTTCGTCGGTTAAAGACCAACGAGGATCTTATGCCTTTTTGTCAATTTGTTATATACTAGATTTTTGTTAGTTGAAGACCTCTGGTGTGGTCCTACTTTGTGACGCTCGGTGTCTTGTTGGTTGACTATAGACAAATAGTTGGATGGTGGATTTTACGATAGAGTGGCTAGTGCGGCCATTGTTGCATGGGTTGATGAGTTGGGGACAATCCATCCACATGTGTTTGTCCTCAAAACAGTGGTGACTGATGAGGGTTCCACTCTCCCTTGACGCAATATGTTGTCCCACATAGAACTTTCCCAGAGGATGGTGACAATGGTGGTGGTTTCACTTGGAAGATATACAATCTTCATTAGGATTCTTTCACTTGTTGTTTATGTCTGTATGGTTCAAGGATTTCAAACTAGCATACAAATCCATCACAACAACCTTATACACCATTTGTAGAAGGTGAGTGGAAGTTTTGGGACTAGGGAATACCCAATGGTACTTTAAGTCCTCTAGGAAAAGAGTGTCTCAATGTGTATCCTCATGACTAGTAGTATAGGACTTTAGGAAAAGTAATCTATTAACCTAGACAAGGACATTGAATGTCCCTTGCTTTCAGCTATAGAATTTTGCTCCCTTCTTCCTAAGGGAGGAATAGCAGACATAGTTCTCTCAGAATTGGACAACGAATTTCTCCCAGGTCATGATAGAAGCATCTATAAATGGGGGATCCCATTTCACGCTTGAGCTGGGTCGTCCAACACATATGAGGTGAAACAAACCATCTAGTGAGGAGGGAACATTGTATCCTTGAAGAATCTCTCTAAGGTCATTACTGAATCATAGGTTTTGTCCACCATCTCGATCTCTCTCTCACCCTTGAAATGGATTGATGCATATTTGTAAATTAAGTCAGTGAAAACTTCTTTGGATTGTCAGTAGTAGGAATGGAATTAATCCTTCCCACCATAGCAGTGAGGAGAAGCAAGAAAACAAGAGAAAAATCCTATTTATGAGGAATTCCAGTAGCACATACATCATTTGAATTAGGGGAACCACAATAAAAGGTTGTGCCCTAGGGTTGATTTGGGAGTCATGGGTCACTAATGGGGGGTCCACCAACATCACCCCCTAATTTAGGCTCATAATAGGGATGAATATAGACTATACACTAGGCAACTGGGAGGAACCAACATCCATGTTCTGAAAAAGGCCATTTCTCTGAAAAAGGTAGGTAAACTATCTAAAACATAACATAATATTTTATTAGATACCTAGTTCAACTGACTACTTTTATCTCTGATACCACACTCTAAGGAGTGAGACCCAAAAGAGGATCCACTCCCTACTTTCATTTTGAAATAAGCCAGGAAACCTATAATATGCAAAAACAACCAACTAAAGAAAAGAGATGCATAGTCATTCCTGATATTATACTGAACCATGAACATGTACATATATATAAGCATAAAGTAAAATAAGCTTTTACCTGCTTTAAGATTTGTTCATCAACTTAGCTACTAAAACAAGATATATAGGATAAAGAGGGAAAACCATGCATTTGATAACTCACTCAAGAAACTACTCTTGAATTGTCTCCTCAAAGACATGGTCAATAGGCTGGTCAAACTCTAGGTAGGTTGGGAATAACACCATAAGAGAAAGAAAATTGGTATGCATTAGATAACATTAGTATATGTGCATTAAGTAAATTTAAGGACATTTTGAAGATTTTGAGCACAATAGTAAGGGAGTTCCCAGTCAAGACATAGTTATAATTTTTTGGTTAAGTTTGAGAGTAAGTAAAACTATAAGGTTAATGATCGAAGAATGAGTAACAAAATATCCAGGCATTTCAACTAACTTAAAAATTCACAAATATGAAATTTCTTGCCTTTCTGTCATTTCAGTAATAATAAAAGATACAAGCTACATGTACATATAACAAATAATAGAGACGTTATCATACAAATATACTAATGAATGAGTTAAACCTTAATTGTTTACTAGAAACTTCCTAGGTGTAGTGGTTGAGGAAATTGGACAAAATGTGAATTAAAATATTATAACTAATTAAAATAAGTGCTAAATGAACTACATAGATAGTTACATACAATTAATTAAATATACACTCAATGATCCCAAAAGGTAACTTGTAGTGATAAGTTCATTATAGGTTACATGCAAAATTTCATTATCCATTCATAATTAAATTAAGTAAGAAAGTAACTGAAAAAACCTAATTTGTTTATCAAATACATTAATTTGTTACTTTAATTTCCCCTAGTCCGTTGAGTTTTCCTTGTCACTTGCATTATGAGTTTTCTTGTGTTTTCTAATGGCTAGTCCACATCCATAGGTATCAACGGTGGAAGTGTCATGTAATGCCTCTCACTTCTCCTCCACATGTGAGCTATAACCCCTCGTGCCACCTATATCCATCTCCAGTGGGCCTTGCCCCATGGTTCCTCTTCTAAATTGCTTCATCTTTACCTTTTGTGTCGATGGAGATCTGATCAAATCTGATGAAAAATCAGGGGAAAATATTTTTCCAAGAAAATTCTTAGTGAATTTCAAAGCAAAATATTAGAATGGAAAAGAAGAGAGGGTACCTAGGAAGGTTACCACGCAAAAAAAATTATCAAGAGTGGTGAGTGTTTCTACAATGGATCTCCATTGACAAAGAAAGTCAATTTTGGTTGATGGCCATAGGTGATTACATGAGCAATTAGAGGTTATGGGTGATGAAAGTGGGGTATACAAAGGTTCCTTGGTATCTCAATTGTGGTGAGATTTTGTGTCGAGAGTCGAGCCCAAAGTAGTTAACGAAATATATAGCCCCAGATGATGATTGGGATTTTCATGAAATGATGTAAATGATGGGTTCCTCTAGATTTGTCAACCTAGCATGAGGTCCTGGTGAAGATTAAGGGAGTATTGGACAACCAAATTCATTGTATATTTTTCATGACTGATTCTTGAGTTCATTTTGGTGTATAAATACAAAGTTGGTGTTTCTTTATACCCTTAACCTAGTTTTGATTTTGATAATGGTTAAACTCTTAATCAAGTTCTCATGAAGTTTTCATATTGATGTTGGGTGCTTCTAGGAACTCCTTTTAGCACCATCAGACCTCACCTCACTCTACCCAATTATGGGGATTGTAGCTTGCTCCTATACCATAGGTCATGAGATCAAGCTTTTGATGGATGTCATGTTCTCGAGAACATAAACATCACTTAGCATGGGTGTGCGTAGGGATGGATAGGGGATCAGAACCCAAGACAGCAGGCTCATGTGGAGCCATTGTTGCCATTTTGGATGGATAGGAGGGAAACAATACCCCTTATGAGCTTCCATATATGCCATTTGTTGTCTATTGAACTATATTTAGGGTCCATGGGCATTTTATTATTTGACCTTCTAATTATAATCGGTTTCCCAAGATTTGATTTTGGGTAATTGACTACCATGCTCTATCATATATATTTTGATCAATAATCAGATGTGAGAGTACATCATCCATTTTTATCCTTCTTCTATTAAATAAATAGAAAATCATGTAGTAAAAACCATAACAAAATATTGTTTCATTATAAAAAAAATATAAAAAAATTATTCTTTCAAAATTATAATAATAATCCCAAATTTTTATTGAGGTTTTAAGCACCTTAAATCTAAGTTTATTAGTAAGATCTTATTAGGTTTTAATGTTATTCAAAATTACAAATAAACTTGTAATTTTAACACTATAATTAGGTGTTGAAAAGCATGACTGTTGAACATTAGGGATTGTTAGATATCTAGACTAAACATGAGCTGTGTGCTTATTCCCAATTTTATTTTAGCATATAATGACTAAACCTAATTGTTATCAATGAGGCATATTTCAAGCGGCACTCCTCTTATTGAATATCTTAAAATCATTTTGCAATACCAATTGTTATCTATCAATTTCTACAATATTGATTACTAAAACCAAGCATCATGTGCATATCATTCATGTGACCCCATTTCCATATGTTGGATGTTCTCATCCCTTTTTCATTCATGATTATTAGTTGGACTACACTTATCATATTGCACCTATTATGCATGTGAGATTTGAACTAATAGTATCAATTAGTATTCAAATATATGTCTGGCACTGAGGTTTTATTTCTCCTACTAGGCATTGGGGTTTTATTGCCTGGGCCACATGATATATATCTTGGCACGAAGGTTCTATTACTAGGTTTTTTCCCCTGCCATGTTGTATATGCTAAACATTGAGGTTTTACTCTTCTTGTCTTGGCTTGTGGTTTATGGAACCCAATCCCACTTCAAATGATTATAGTATTTTTTATCAACATGCACTTTGATATTTGAATATTTGTGAAATTAAAAAACCAAGAAATTCTATAGTCATGAGTTGTTTCTCTAAGTTGAAAATACCTCCACATTTTTCTTGCTATTTAGTTATTTATCCTATTATTTTAATTACTTTCAAACTTACCCAAAACTTAGTAACTTCCCCTTGATTGTGAAATAACCTATTATTGCACTTCAAATCTTTAAAATTCCTTAATATTTACTCAGCATACATATATTAATGATATCTATAGCATAGCCATTTTCTTTATCTATTGGCTATTGTTCCTAACCCACCAAGGGTTCAAGTAGCCTGTTGACCATGTCTTTGAGAGACCATTCAAGAGTATTTTATAGAGAGAGTTGTGAGATGCCTAGGTTTCCTTCTATATATGATATATCTAGTGTTAATAGTCCTTTATATTTTTCTTATATTTCCTTATAGACCAAGTTGATGAACAATGCTCAAAAGCTTGCAAAATCTTAGCTAACTTCCACTTGATATAATTTTATCTAAACATTAAAATTTTGAGAATGGATATGCACCCCTTTTCTTTAGTTGAATGTTGATGCATGTTTGAGGTTTTTTGGTTTATTTTTCAAAACAAAATTAGGGAGTGGATCCTCTCACAGATCCCACTCTTTACTTAGTCAAAATTTCAACAGTATTTTGATGTTACCTTGGATTCACATAAGGGTATACTAAAGACTCAAACCATAAAGATTGGGGCCCGATAAGGGTCCCACTCCTTACATAATTGAGATATAATTCCATACAATCCAAACACACACATATATATGATGGAAAAAATGAAATGATTATTTCTCAAGCACAATATATCAAATTGTATCTTTAAATAACATCAGAAAATCAAGCTATTCTCATTATATATTATATTTTGTTCCTCACCTCAAAGGTGGCACTACAAAGGATAAAGGTACGACTATGTTATTATTCAAACCAATTTTGTAACACCCCAATTTTCATATCAAATGAGCGTAAAATTAAAAAAATCAACTTGGGTGTCGCAATCATGATATACATAACACTAATAATAGAAAAAAAATCATGACAGACTGACGTAAAAATATATTCTCATATATTCTTAGTAAAAATAACTTGGTTTCATCAAACTTATAGAAAAGAATAAATACATGACGTAAATGCATTCACTCTATCTTAATATCTTGGATCATGTAAATGGTGCCCCACCAAGAAAACCTCTAAAACTATTGATGTCTCCTCTCTCTTGATTGGTATTCATGGAAACTACCTGAGAACATCTCATCCCCAACCATGAATCTCTTATAAGATAAATATGAATATATTATAACTAAAAGATGAAGTAAGATCAGATAGTTGTAAACTTATATAGAATTGATGTATCTTTTATTTGTGTCTTTTATTGGTTTTTTGACAGTGTTATATGATAGGTCCTCATGTGTGACACCAAAGTGTCCTCTATGTTGCCACGATCCCTCTATTGGCACAATGGGCCATCTGTTGACACTGAAGTGTCCTCTATGGTGAAGCTCACCCTCTATTAGCACCACATGACCTCTATAACACCCACAACATCCTCTAAATCATCTTGAGACTCTCTAGTTGAGGACTTATCCTATATTGTATATAGGTAATGTTCTTATATCATTTTCTATCTTTGTTTTTATTTTCTTATCTCTAAATCAAATTTGTTCTGGATTTATTATCTCTGAATCTTAATCTACTATCTCTGAATCTATTCTTAATTTCTAGTCCCTAAATATTAATCTATTATCTCTATACATGTATCTTTGTTCTCTAATTCTAAATGAAATCTAAATCTAAATCTAAATCTAAAAATCTTAATATATATTTGGATATAGTATCTAGATAATCACATAATGAGTAATCTAAATTCTGAGATCTGATATTCTTATTAATTAGATAAACTTTAATCTGAAACTCTTTAATAGAATGACTTAAATTAATTCTGATATCAGATATATGGGTCTAAAGGGTAAAGAAAATAAATTTAATTGAGTGTATAAATACTAAGTATTTAAAGTTATAAAAATGTCAACTACTTGAAAATCGGATAATCTGGCAAGATAACTCAAACAGAATGAAATATGATTACTCAAAACATGACAGGATATGAAACACTAAAGTCTGGAAGTAACTTAAACCCCAAGTTACTTTTTACAAAGGTGTAGGTTGATTCATAATAATAATGAAATTCAATGGACATGACCCACTTACCTTTTATACTGAAGATGTCCTTTAGTTAGTCTTGATTTCTTGTTCCATAATCTAATCACCTATATATCATCAAATTTCTATAAGTTCATGTGTACATCCCTTTTTCACTTTACATCTTAAACCTCCATCTTCTTAACCCCCTAAACTAAATTAGGGTTCTAAAATAAAAATAACTCTTATTTAAGGATTTTTAATGTCTAAACAGTCATTAAACCAAAGTTGCACATTATATGCATGCATATACTAATATATTCATATAAATCAACAAGCATCATATGCCCTAATATATGAGTATATACGTCATATACGTAGAGTAAAACTCAAACATACTCACATATATTTCTCTTATAAACTTAGTTATATAATTAGATGAATATATAATTTAAATATTTTTCCATACTAAATAGGCACATAAATCATGTATTGTCTCACAAATAATCTTTACTCATTTTTCATAATGGCCACTTAGGACAAAAAACTATATATGAAAAATATTATATACCAAACTCCAAAAAAACTTTAGAAGAAGTGAGAATAATGTATATTAAGTTAGAGAAAAATCTTAGATCATTTCATGGTCAAACAATGGGTGAAATCCCCAAAATACCCTTATTAGAATTAGCATCAAAAACATAGGTACATAATAGAATTAGCAAGATCATGCCTTAGAATCATGTTGAATGTATTAAACTATATGTATTATGAAATATTCATACAATTTTGTAGTCATTTTCTATTTTTAATGCACAAAATTCTAAAATTGCACACCTTCATAATAATCAAACTATATTTATTATCATTCATGTTAAAACCCTTTGATGTTATTTTTAAAAAGAAATAGACATCATAATCTTTTTGTTGATGCCTTGTTCTCTCAAAACAAACATCAACACCTTAAGATATGACTTTTCTAAACATATTACCTTGTCAACCAATCGTCGTCGTTCAAAAACTGACTGGTGGACCATATTGCTCCATGTCAATCACTTGAGTTCAGCTTTGCATCTGTAGATCCTCTATTGGATCCAACTAGTTCATGACATGGTGTGCTGCTCTTCTTCTCTTAATTTGTCACACACACAATTACTATATTTTCACATTGTTTTGTCAACTACCGCTTGGGTGGTCTATGGCAGCTCCAACCTTAGTGCCCGGGTGATCATTCCTCGCATTGTGGTTTTTCCCATATTCTTATGTGACTCCTTAGTCAATGTGGTTCTGCCTACACTCGAGTTCTAGTCAAGATCAAAGATCCCAACCTACAGCCTTCACAATTGTCAGTGACGGTGCTCCCTTTCTTCTTCTTTTGTGATCTCCTTTGTTGTTATATCCTCAATTTTGGTAAAATTGAATTACATAAATATAAGCCATGAATTGATAAGAAACTTCTCCAATGATATTATTGATATAATGATAATGTTAATTATGAGACTATTTGTGTTGTAAATATGTCCTTCGGACACAAGACAAAAGAATAATGTAAAAATATATATTAATGGCTTTATAAATTATTGGGTAATAGAAATATGAGATTATATGCAAGTTTCCAATAGAAAATAAAATACAAAGTGTTTTCGATAATAGATAGAGTAATTATCTAGCCAGTTTAGCAAAACATATTTTGAGACATGAATTAGTACTATTTATATCTAACTTTTGATATACTTGAAAATAATAAGGAGAAAAAAAAGAGATTCTAGAATCTCAAAGAAAAAGAATATTCCATGAGATAATGGTATTATTTTGAATAATTTCTAAAAGGAGCAAGTTTTGTATGGGAAAGATGTCCCATTAGATCCCACACATTGAATATATATTGGAAAAATTATTAGTGGGTTTCATTGAAATGAGGATAATTAATTGAATGAATATATCAATGAGAAAGAAAAGAGTAATCTGGAATTCAATAATAAAATGCTTCCTCAATAGGTACAATTATCCGACATGTACCAAATAGTGAAGTTCTTTCCTTTATGGCTTTCTAGATTCCAAACCAAAGTCTTAGTAAGAATATGGTAGTACCATTGGATTTGTAGGCATAAAAGTCAAGAGTTTTATGTAGGAGGAATATAACCTTCCTTAACATCACGCTTCTTCCTCATAATATTAGTTTGCATTGATTATTGAGTAAAAGAGATATCTTTTGATAGTCGTGGAAAGGTGTTAATGGTGAGCTTATGGATAGTCAGAATACGATTTACCACTTTTGGATTCCTTAAACCCAAATGAGAAAGAAGGAAATAAACGTTAAAGGAAAGGATGAGAGGAAATATCTATATATATGGGTTTTACATAGTGCATTGGGCATTCACGACCAACCATCTCCCCTTATCTCTCCTTCTTGGTCTCTTGTTGCCCAACCTACATGAGGTTCCTCTCCGGATCCAACATAGGATTGCAAAATGTCAAAGGGTTGGTCCTGGACCTAATCAACGACATTACAATGGGTGGCTCACCATCATCGTGGATAGAGTTGACATGGTCGTAGTCCTCACCCCTCTGTAATATGTTGAGGAATGATATAGATCCATGGGCAACTTTCCCTGATGCAAAGGTGTGGCACGAGATACCAGACTAGTGTGAGGATGACCACATAGGCATGGGAAACATGAATGGAGTTGGACATCCATCCAACAAGGAGACTCTTTTTGTTGGCAGTCCAAAGAGAAGGAAGGATCCCAGGCCACAACCTCCAAGATTCACGGCCTCCTCGACCGCATAATATTTCAAGGTATAGCATATGTCCTCCTTTCTTCTAGTTGTTGTGTGCCTAAAGTTCTTAAAACCCTAGGAACCAACTCCCTCTTATTTAATCGTTGTGGTGTTGTTGGCGTTAGGCCAAGTCCAGCCAAGGCCGTGGAGGTTCTTGGGTCCTTCATGGCTTTCGGAGCCACAAACAAAGGGAGGAGGCTAACTCAGTAGATGTACTCACGGGCATGAGTCAAACTCATTCACGGTCATCAGGTAGGAGATGGACTGGAGTCAAATGAACCATATGCCTTGATCGTCTTCTTAGAACACATGGGTGCGAAAGTAAATTATCCCTATTTTCTTAACTGAACTGGATATAATTGAACGGGAATTTATGGTTGACTTGGCACTCTACTATTGGTCAGACTAATGGTAATCCTGTAAATAATGTAAAATATAGATCCTTGCTTGGATAATATTGAAATTATGTACCAAAATGAGAGGAATATAAAGAAAATACTTATAAACTCCAATTTTTCTTCCAATTCTAAAAGTAGTACAAATATATGTTAAAGTGGTGATTAATGCATACAAACCCTGGTTTCTACTGATTAGGGTGTTAATCATGTTAAATGTAATTCTTTGATATGTAAATTGATAATGTGGACTACAATGGTGATTTAACATGATTGTAACCATAATAATAATAATTAGAATTTCTTTTTTTAGGTTGTTTTCATTGATTATCTTGCATCAATAGTGCAAGTTTCATAAGGGTTACATAAATCCATTGTAGGAGTTAGGGTATGCACCCAATTACAACAAATATTGGGTATCTCATTCATAAAACCCATGATAGGTACACTTGAAATGTAGGGAAAATATGATTTTGTCCTATCTAATGTGGATAACCATGCATATGAAGAATTAGGGTTAAAGATCATAACTTGCTATTTTTTCATGGACATAATTGAATCTAAGTGATCAAAATGGAAGTATATGATAAATATAATAATAGGGTTTAGAGCCTAATCTTCTTTAGCATTAGGATCTTAAGATGCATAATCTAACATAGTTTCTCCTTATGACATGAAAGGCCTAACTTGATAATCAGGGTTATACATGATGATTGAATGTGGACTAATAACTTTAATAAAGTATTGTACGATGGAATTAGGGTTTGATACCCTTATTCCATATCCTAAACTGAGACAACTCAAAATTCTAGACTACGACCCGAGTAGGGTTTAATCTAATTAATGGCATGATGACACTTTAGGATTTACATACATGCAAATTAAATGTTGAATTTCTTGGATCTGTTGATTGGACTGATTGAATATACTTGAAATATATATTGCATGATCTACATGGCTCACCATTGAGGTTTGTGTTTATAATTATAACTATCTGCAAAATAGTTTTCGATGTTTGTTGAGGTTTTCTCGAAGACTGGATGAATACATTGTTGAGTGTTTATTTACATTTTGTTCAATTATGATGCCACTATGAGTATCACATAAATATGAGATTTAAGGAAGAAAATGTTAGTTATTATTTTCAAATAATAGATTGATTATATTTTGTTATTATACTTGCATAATTTTGCATGCACCCCATGTACACAGTAGAGCATTATATTGATTGATGCTTTGGTTTCACAGCATTTTAGGTACATGCTAAATATGAAGATATCAATATATGATTGATAGATGAAATTACCTGAAGACATAAAAGCTAACTTGTAAGGAATATTAGATAGCTACTTCTTCTCATATGTACAGTTCTTGTGTAAGAAATTCATGTAACTCTTTAGAGGATCATCTTGTAAATAATATTTGATTTAATGGAAATTATTTGTAATTATTTATTGTTTGGTCAAATCTAGATCCTTGGGGATTTTAGGTAATGGATCTCAACCTTCTGGGTCTTTCCTTAATTGGGGGATGCTAAAAAATGAGATCATTACATTTAGCATTAGAGTCTCAGCTTTTTTTCAAAAAATATTTAATATTTTATAATTTTGAGTAATCCATAGAAATCTAAAGAAACTTATTAAGGCATGACCTGAAGGTAATGTGTCTAAAACGTTCATGGCTTTGGAGGTTGGCAATATTTTCCTCCACACCATTGAGTCGATATAGAGTACTTCCTTAGCTACAATGTTACCTATCTGTCTAGAACCTAGGGTTTGCCTAAAGTAATGTTTCCTCTAAGTCTTCTCATCTCTTCTTTCATCCACTTCTCATCATCTTGCTTGAGAAACCCTAAAGGATATTTCCCTCCTCATCTCAAGTTAGGGTTTTTTATAAGTAGGATTAAGGCATCCTCCACCAATTTATGCACATGTAATGTGGTCATAGTGATAAAGAAAAGGAAATGGTTTATGGGTTTTTACTTGCTAGGGTAAACCCTATGTTTGGGTTAGGTAAACCTAGTAGTTCAAGGGATATAAAACCCTGATATGCAGGCGTAGGTCATGTAGTCTCTGACCCTAACCCGAAACCCTAGTCCTAGTTTATGGGAGTAGAAGGGGTAAATTGGCAACCCTACCCACATGAAGACTAATTAGGGTAAGAGAAAAGAGGAAACCATATATGGGTCTCCCATGCATGAATGTGGAGAAATTCATGATGTGATGGTTGGATATGAAAATGAAAATATGAATATAACTTGCTCATTGCCCTAATGATATCTCTGGGGGAATGAATTAATAAAAAAATCCCCCAGTGAGTGGGTATGCTACCCCCAGCGAGTGGGTAAGATATTGATTCTACCCCCCGCAAGTGGGTATGTTATTGACCGTACCCCCAGCGAGTAGGTATTCAATTGAAACTATGCCCAACAAGTGGGTATCTTATTGAAATTACCTCTAGAGAATGAGTATGATACCCCCAGTGAGTGGGAATGCTATCAGAATAAACCTCCAGAGAGTGGGTATGCTACCCCCAATGAGCGGGTATGACATGGAAATACTCCCACGGAGTGAGTATGATATTTTGGGCACTCTTGGCAAGTGGGTATGATTGGAGGATACCCCCATCAAGTAGGTGCATCATTGGAATATTCCTGACGATTGAGTATGATGTTGTGAACACCCCAGTGAGTGGGTATGGATGGATATCACCTCGAGAGAGTGGGTAGATCATTGAAATACTCCCAAAAAGTGAGTATGAATACCTCATAGAAAGAGGGTATACGCAGACATTGGGAATTATAGGTTGACAAGTCATAATATAAAAGTACATACAACATATTATGGTTACATAAAAATGAAAATTCAACTTTTAGGGTTGGTGTCTTGCCATGGGGTGGATCAACCCAAGAGTGGGTAAAGGACCAATTGGGGAGGCAAAACCCTAAACATGTGGGATCAGGTTGTGGCTAGAGAGCCTAACCACCTCCTGAGAGTCAAGAAGACACCCTAGGCTAGGACCTTCCCTAGAAGGGTTAGTTGACCAATCCGATTAAGGATTGAGGTAACCATGAATGTCACCTAAATTATTAAGGATTAAGGATAGAAAATATGAAAGTGCATACATTATTTGAACCTAAGTATGTCATCTCTAAGGGACACAAGTGGTCAAGCTCCAGAATGAGAAGACCCCCCAGATAGGGAAGGTGGCCTGAGCCATTGGGACATAAAGTGCATAATGTGTACCCCAAGTGAGATGAAGGAAAATTTTGGTTAAAGAATTATAGAAGAGAATAATGTGCTTGAAAATGATTAAAGTTGTGATATCTCAGTAAACCTGAGGCATGGTAGAGCCTTAAGTCACTGATAAATCAGTTTTATGCACTTTTCATTGACTTTTTGTATAATAAAATCATTACAAATAATGCTTAGATGTTTATTTTTACTCATTTTAACTTCCGTTCACCTATTGATAGGTTCTAGATAAGTTTTTTTGATATTTGAAGGAGTTTGGTACAAATCTGGTGAAATTAATGAAGTATACACAAATTTCTCGACACACTCTAGATTGCTATTGAGCACTACATTGATGAGCAAGGAAACCTTGACATACATTTGTTCACTACTACATTTTTAGCCAATAACGTCATTGTTGACAGTGTCATTTTTATAAGAAAAACTGACTTAAGTACTCTATTGTATCGGTTTTATTATAAAACTGGCCCAATAGGTTTCCCACGGCAAAAATTGGATCGAATTTGGCTTTGCGCCTCGATCTACAGAATCGGTTTTTACCAAATAACCAACCTAGCTATTTACAAAAAAATGTAGGCATTGATTTACTCTATTGAGTTGGTTTTTTGGGAAAAAAATGACCTTGGAAGCAGACCTATTGGGTACCTTACATGGTTCAATCCGAGTTAACTTCTTGGGTCAGTTTTATCTATATACCCTACCTTGTAGGTGGTGTAGTGTCAGCACCGGTGGCCCTCTTGGGTCGGTTTATGACTTGGAACCGACCTTAGAAGTCAGGCAGGTTACTAACTTATTGGAAAATGAAAATAACCTACATGCGACGATCATTCTTTTTCATCCTCTCTACCTCCTTCTGTCCCCCATCTTTCCTTCTCTCGCAGTGGTTCCAAGAACCCTAGCCGCCATCTATATATTCACCTTGTGCCGCCAGTTCCAAGCATCAGAATGGGTCGTCATCTTCTTGATCGGGAACCTGCCACTTCCGATTCCACTACCGCTCTTGGGTGAGTGTTGTCGTTGCACCGCACCGGTCCGACATGTGTGAGCATCTCCTCCGTGCCTACAAAGAAGAAAGAACCTCTCTGCCACTGCCGATGGACCTACAATGGAGAAGAAACCTTCGCCGTCGGCACCTAAATGCTGAGGTAAGGTGCTCTTCCGCCGTCTTTAGTTTGACCTAATAAGCGTGACCGCAGGATGTGTGTGTACTCCATATGCATGTGTGTAGGGCATGGTCGTGTGTACTCCATCGTTCATCGGCACCACAGTCAAAATGACAGCAACCGAATAGAGGCAACTGAACAGGGGCCGAGCTACTGTCGTCTGTGTGCGTGTTCTAACCGCACCCATGGTATTTAGTGTTTTGTGTGAATCATTCTCTTAAGCTATGCTCTTCATGTAACTATTACTACATCTTGCTTTGCCACCTTCCTTTCTCAACTGACCTCACCAGTTAATCATTAGCATGGCTTTCCAACATGTATCAACTTCTTCACACATTAACAACATTCTGAAACATGAATCTCCATTGGCATTATCATATTTAAGATCTTGTTAGTTTCATATGTACTCTAACACTTTTTATGGGTATATGCCCTTTTTCTGGAGAATATGAATGCTCCTTCTATATCTATCTATAATCACACAGCCACACTTACCTCATGCTATGTTTGTGACAGTGTATGGTTATGATACAAACAGTAGGAAGTAGAAACTCACAAATGATAAGAATAGATAGGAGAAAATTAGAGTTGCATGTAGTGGTTTTGTTTTTCTGATTGAATAGTTGTTTCAGAATTTGTTGTTATCATATTCTTCACGGGGGGTCATCCATGTACATGGATATAAAGAACTGTATCATATTCATAGACTAAGAATGAAGACATCATAATTATTATTTGTCTCTGACCAATGTGTTCCCCAAATGACGCATCAATTATTTCCCTTCTACTTTTATTTGTTGTAAGTGATGTATTTATTTTTATTTTTCCTGTCCATATATCCTAAATGTTCATACAAAACAAGTAAAATGTGGTACACCTAAAACAATTTTTTGAATACAAAAAAATTGACTTATAGAATTGCTAGTGATGTGATACCACCAAAAATATGTTCTGTAACTTTTATTTGTATGATTAATTCTGTTTAAAAATGTGTTGCCTACCATGCAACAATCAGTGTTCAAAAACCAAATTTTTTTGTTTTGAATTTTGTAAATTATGTGTTATCTTTGATGAATATATATATTTTACCCAAGGTGCATCGAGACGATGATGGGCCAAGATTAGTTGAGATGTATTCTAAGTGTATCTAAAGCTTCTCAGTGTTAGTTCCTTTTTCTCCACTTATTTGTTATCTTTTAATGTACATGGATAAAATTTGTAGTAATTGGTTTGATATTTTATATTTAGGTCTAAACCTATTAGCTTAAAAATGTGACTTTTACTTTAGTTAGTTATTTTATCTCAATCCTAATGTTCATGGCTACTCTTTGACACAACCTTCAGTTTATATTTGTCAAGAACTCCTAACTAATTCTTCAATTTCGTACATATAATGCATGTTTATCTATGGAAGTACTCTTGGTTTGCCCATATTGTTCATGACTATCATCCTTTTGCTCACAGAAGCTTCGGCACTCGAAGGTCATCCTCTTTCTCTTTGCCACCTACGTGCCTTCCACTGCCCACAGTCTTCTCTCATTTTAATCTCGACGGCTCAGGTCAGTTGCATTGTTTTTCCATTTTATATGACTAGCTAGTAAACCAACTAATAATAAAAACATGTATTTTTTCATATCTACATTTTATTATCAGTCACATATGTAATCATTGTATACATTCTAGAAATATGAGATTAGACATGTGTAGTCCAAGATTGACACTTTAGGGTTTATATATGAGATCATCGATGCATGATGTTTAACTTAATATATAAATATGAAAATAATACATTTATATATATTCACTTAGAAACCCGTTCAAAATTTACTCATTAGGAGTACATTTTGGATAGTCCCCGGTCTGGGACTATTTTTGGATATTTAATCTCACTTAGGATGTAAGTGTATTTGTATGTTTAGTTTTGAAGAAAATTTTAGTAGTATATCCTCATTTGTTCTCTGGGTACATTTGTGAGTGGTTATTTTCCATTTACATCGGTGTACTTGGAGAACTTAGGGGAAATGTTGCTGAAAATTTTCTTCAAAACTAAACATACATTATATAGTTACTAGTGAGATTAGATATTCAAAAATGGGATAGGTGGTACACTTTAGGATAAACGTAATTAACTTCCTATCAATAAAAACTTTCAACTTATTGTATCAATATTAAATGCTCAGTTTTATAATTAATTTTAATGTGATCTAGAAATGGATCAAAGTTGGATGTCTATCAAGAACCATTGTAGTCCAGAGTTTGCCAAAGGTCTTTATGAATTTATCATATTTGTTGAGGAACATAGAAAACTACCTACATATAGGTTCTATTGTCCATGTAGAAATTGTGGTAACAATTCGAAAGTTGATATTGTTGAGGAAATTAAGAATCATGTCATATGCAATGGGATCATACATGGTTATAATGAATGGTATTGGCATGGAGAGAAATTTAATTATAGATCAGAAAATGTTGATAATAATAGTGTCATAGAAGATATATATAATGATGATAATGATGAACCGATTCAGGATGAACCAATTCAGGATGATATGGTTAATGAGATTCTACGTAGTTGTCGGAACAATGTCAATGATCCACCTTCTTTATTTGCAAACATTGTCCATGATGCTGAAAAATCATTATATAAGGGTTGTACTAAGTTCACGGGGTTGAGTGTTGTGATGCGATTATATACTCTTAAAGCTCAAAACTGGTGGAGCGATAAGAGTTTCACTTTATTATTATCTTTGTTAAATGAAATTCTTTCTGAAGGCAACGATCTTCCAATTTCAACATATCAAGCAAAGAAAATAATGTGCCCAATGGGAATGGAGGCTAAGAAGATTCATTCATGTCCAAATGATTGTGTGTTATTTCATAAGGACCATAGTAATTTGATAAATTGTCCATAATGTGGTGCATCAAGGTACAAGACCACAAATTCAGTTAAGGCTAAAAATGGCTCTCCTGCCAAGGTGATGTGGTATCTACCAATAATACCACGATTTGAACGCTTATCTGCTAATACTGAAGATGTGTGAAATTTGTCTTGGCATGGGGAGTTAAAGGCCAATGATGATGGCATCCTACGACACGCATCTGATTCACCACAATGGAAGAAAATTGATTTATTATACCCTCAATTTGGTAAAGAACCAAGAAACTTAAGACTTGGACTCTGTACAGATGGAATGAATCCTTATGATACATTAAGCAGCCAACATAGCACTTGACATGTTATGATTGTTATATATAATCTTCCTCCTTGGTTGTGCATGAAAAATAAGTATGTCATGTTGTCAATATTGATATCAGGGCCTAAGCAACCTGGAAATGACATTGATGTTTACCTTCAACCTCTAATTGATGACCTAATGAAACTATGGGAAGAAGGTGTTATGACATATGATGCTTCATGTGAACAGATCTTTAGTTTGCGAGCTATGTTGTTTTCACGATTAGTGACTTTCCAGCTTATGGAAATTTGTCTGGATATAGCATAAAAGGATACAAAGCATGTCCTATTTGTGAGGAAAATACTGATTCAATCTGACTGAAACATGGTGGTAAAATCATATATCTTAGTCATCGTAGATTCCTCCCACAAGTGCATCCTTATCGAAGGCAATGCAAAACCTTTAATGGATCAAATGAGGAACAAAATGCTCCTAAACCTATACCAGAAAATGTTGTATATGACAGGGTCAAAGATATTATTAATGAATTTGGAAATAGTTCAAGTAGTCATACTCTCGCATGTGACAAATCTCTATACAAGAAGAGGTCAATATTTTAGGATCTTCCTTATTGGAGATTCTTGTCAATTAGACACTACATTGACGTCATGCATGTTGAAAAAAATGTTTGTGATAGCATCATTGGTACATTATTGAATATACGGGGAAAGACTAAAGACGGCATCAAATCTAAAAAATATTTAGAATTAATGGGTATAAGAAAAGAATTATTAGTGGAGATCAGGGGTCGCCGCACATATTTACCACTAGCTTGTTACACTTTGTCAAAGCAGGAGAAAAAGACTTTCTGTGAGTGCTTGTATAATATTAAGATTCCACAAAGATACTCTTCTAATATTTGTAGATTGGTAACAAAGAAGGATCTGAAGTTGATAGGTCTCAAGTCTCACGATTGTCACACCTTAATGCAACAAATTTTACATGTGGCTATTCGATCTATATTGTCGAAGCATGTAAGGTTTGCAATTACAAGACTTTGTTTCTTCTTTAATGAAATATGCAACAAAGTGATACATCCTGATACTCTCGATAAATTACAAAAAGATGTAATTGTTACCATATCTAATCTTGAAATGTACTTTCCTCCTTCATTTTTTTATATCATGGTTCATCTTGTAGTACATATAACAAGGGAGGTGAAGATGTTGGGTCCAATTTTCTTACATTGGATGTATCCATTTGAACGCTACATGAGTGTTTTTAAAGGTGATGTTCGGAATCGTTATTGTACTGAAGGAAGTATTATTGAGGGTTATGTGGCTAGGGAGGTGATGGACTTTTGCAATGATTTTTTGAATTGCAATGAAACTTCTAGTGATCTGAAAATTCCCATCACACTGAATCTTATTGTGGCAAAGGAACTCTGGGAGGATGAGTGAAAGGAATCAGTCGTGAGTTGTGGGAACAAGCGCATTTGTATATTTTACACAACATCGATGAAGTTAGTAGCTACATCATAGAACACAATGATCTTATCAAGAGAAATCATCTGCGATCCAGTTCAATGTGGCTTGCAAGAGAGCATAATCAAACATTTATTAGGTGGTTTGAAGAGAAAGTCTTTAATCAACTATCTGAATCATCGAATAATGTTGTTGAGAACATAAAATGACTCGCCTTTAAGACAAAAATGGATGACATGTCATATGAAGGATATGACATAAACAGATTTTCATACTACACAAAGAGTCAAGATGAAAGTAGTGTAGTCCAAAATAGTGGGGTCACTGTTCAAGCTTGTTCGTTGTATTTTGCTAGTGCCAAAGATAAAAGACCACGCGTAGCTGAGATGTCATATTACGGTGTCATTAAGGACATATGGGAATTGGACTATACAAATTTCAGAGTTCCTATCTTTAGGTGTAATTAGGTTGATAACAACAAAGGAGTTTTAGTGGATGAGTTGGGTTTCACATTGGTGAATTTTGAAAAGATTGGTGAGAAAGATGAGCCATTCATCATGGCAGACCAAGCAAAACAAGTATTCTATATTGATGACCCGGCAAATAAAAATTGGTCTGTCATTCTTCATGGAAAAAGATAGTTTACTGTAGATCCCATAAATGAAGAAGAATACTATGAAAAGTATGATGATTCCAGCCCATTCTCAGTTGGTTTGTCAAGTGTAAATGTTGAAGTTAACACCAATGAATACTATAAATGTCAAGACCGTGCTGAAGGAATTTTATTTGACTAACAACTCAACCAATACTAGAGGCATGTATTCGTTAAATTATTTATTGTATTATCATTCAAGCATGTAATCTTTTAAATATACATCATATATCCTTCAACCACTTGTGCTTTTATTATCACTTATGTTTGTTTTATCATGTATAGTTGTAGGTTACTCTAAAATGGCAAGTGAAGATGAACATTCTGAGCATGAGCACCATGAGGATGGTAGTGGTGATGCTAAGAAAAGTAGAGGTCCCACACTGATGGGTTGTAGGAGCTCAGGGACAAAGGGGAGAAATTGGTAGTCTAGTTTGATGTCGTAGGAGTACCTATTGGGGAACATGTTAGTGCTTTCAAGCATTACGTAGGGGCGACCACGCATAGTAAGGTGGCAATAGATATAGAAAATTGGCATGATGTTTCTAATGCCTTAAAAGACCTCATATGGAAAGATATATTTGTGAGTTGAAGTGATATTATTTTAATATGTTTTTTTTCATTGATTCTAATTTAGTTTGTTTGGAAAGACATATCCTTTTTAAGACAACATTAGTGCTTCTTTTGTATGTATAGGGTGTTTTTCATCTGAATGAAAAACATCACAAGAAAAAAGTGTGACAACGTTGTGGTGTACGATGTAGGGCTTTTAAGACTCATCTCAAAAGGGATTATATAGATAATCCTAAACAAAAGAAGAAAGCAACAAATCAATATATTTTTATAGATCCTGAGGTGTGGGAAAGATTTGTTGCATCAAGGAAATCGGATGAGTTTCAGGTAATAAAGATTGTGATGTATTGTATGAATCTTTTTATACAATTAAGGAGGTGAATCTTTTTATATATGTTTGCCAAGTCTAAATTGCAATACCTCATTTTAAATGATCAGGCTATTCACGAGGCCCAAAAGGAAAGACGGGCCAAAAATGTGCATGACCATCGCTTGGGGCCCAGTGGTTATGCCTTCTACTGCCAACTATAAGAGAAGCAACTCTCTTCTGGAGAAGAGTCTAGTACAAATCAAGTTGAGCGTCAACCTCGACACTTGAAGTGGATTAATGCTAGAAAAAGTGAGTAGGTGAAATTGTCAACCCTGCAACTAAGGAGGTGGCACAAAAGATGGTAGGTTTATCCCAACTAAGTAAAGAGTAACTCCTACAAACTTGGATTTATTTATATCTCATTGATATTGTGATTTAATATTTTTATTAACTATGAATAGATTGATCTCCATGAGCAAAGGAAGGAAGGAAAGTTCATCCCAACTGGTTGCATGGATGAACTATCAGTTGCTCTCGGTACGAAGGAGCATCTTGGTCGTGTTAGGGGATTAGGAGTTGGCATAGGATTCAAGTCTTATTTTGGCCCTTCGTAATCTAAAAGAGGTCATGCAGGAGGTCTTACACAAGAGGAAGTTGAAGCATTAGTAGCATAGAAAGTATAAGAAATAATGTCTTCATTTCAGCCTACTAAACCCTCTCAACCTATTCAAACTTTGTGTCTCTCAGATGATGAGGTACAAGCCCATACTCCAGCTGTAGAAGGTTGTGGGAGCACTCCCAATGACCCACCACAACAATCTGCAGTAAGTTTGTTCTATATGTTGTGTTATTAGTATGATATTATATATATATATATATATATATATATATATATATATATATATATTTGTAGTAGGTATCTAGTTTACTGCTTTGTATATAACTTATATTATTTCAATTCTAGGTTGGTATGAACTATAAACTTGCAGTGGAGGTTCCAGAATATAATGTTGTTGCCGCGGACAAGGTATACAACCTTGGTGGTACATTGCATTGCCAACCAATTACTGATGACATTTGTCGTGTGTCCATCCATCTTGTGTATGACGGAATGGGGGACAAACCACTACCCATACCTAATCCTGAATATAGTACAGTTGAATAAGCAAAGGGTGCTATGGTGGGTTGTCCTAGACACTTGGTTATCAATGACAAGGTATACCTGAATTCTACCATGTTTTTCATATTTGACTGCATATATGAACTTGTGTAATATAAGTATGTAATTTAATTAACAGGTTTGCAAACCAAAAAGTAAAAATTCTACTAGTTGTCCTCCTATGCCCAAGCCATCTTTTATTCCAGAATCCACATTCGACGAGTTGGGAAGTAAATGTAAATGTTTGTGTTGATACTTAGCCAACCAAAGCTCTGGATTACAAATGTTGGTCAATTTAACAGAAGATGCAACTGGGAGGGCCTTTGACAATTATATTTTTCTTGATGATATTATAGAGTTGTTCTAGTATGATTGGCTAAATACTTCGATATTAGAAGCATGGATAAGGTAAGGATCTATCAATATAGAAAATGCCAATACACATTTTTAACTTATTTCTATATATGAAAATAATTACAAATGTTATACAGCCACTTATATATCGAGGCCATAAACTTTGATATAAAGAATGTTGGATTCTTAGTTCCTTCAGTCACTAGTCAGGTGGAGACACATATTGAGGATGTGAATGAGTACTTATCTACTACATTCAAATATTTTGCTAGTGTGGGAAAGGAAATTATTCCAATTCCTTTTAATGTCCAGTAAGTATTATTATTCGATATAATTCTAATAATGAATAAATTTCTTTATTTTAATGTTTATTTTATTCTTACTCAGATCTAGACATTGGGAATTACTGGGGGTTGTCCCAAAATTAATGACTCTTTATTATCTTGACCCAATGGGAAAAATAGTAAGGGGCCACAAATTGAATTTGCCAACTATGGAGTAAGCATAAATTTAGTCAATGCTTAAACATGATATTTCTATTTTGAATTTCAATTTTACCAACTATCGTTTAATTGATAGGGGTATAAAGACTTTTTTTGAAGGTGGAGGACAAATATCCACAAAATTAAAGACATTTACTTTGAAAAATGCCAAGCTAGCTACTTTGACAACTGCTTAGTCTTATATGTATTAATTTTCATCTCTTATATGTCAACTCTTATAGTCTTATCTCAACTCTATTTATAGTAGTTTACTAACATTAAGTATAATTCGTTATTTGTAGTGTCCTATACAAAATAATGGTTGGGCTTGTGGCTACTATGTAATGAAATATATGCAAGCTATTGTCAAACAAGTCTCACATGACATTTAGACTATAGATCAGGTAATAAAGAATAACATCATAAATTTACAAGTGAGTTGTAGTCATTTTATAAAATATTAGCATGTGCATTTTCAGTTGTAGATATTTACAACTCAGCCTTACACACCTGAGGACTTAAATGAATTCCTAGAAGATTCGTCAGACGCTTTTCTAAATGAAGTCAATATAGCATTGGATTGAATATGTCAGCTCCATTTATGTATGTGGTTTTGAAACTCTTTTATATTTACTTTTGTATCTAACATTAATATCATATCAGACTTGCAATCTATCATTTTGTAAATGTTATGATGTGATAATGTGTAAGTCTCAACTGAATATATGAATCATTTTTGTTATGGATGTGTGCTTTGGAAATTGATAATTCGAATGGACATAAAAGCTAGCAAATGTGGCTTTGGAATGAATTTCTGGATTGCATCATTTGCAATTCTTTTCTATTGCAGGTTTTGCTCTGTTCTGAAGATTTCCGTTCTGATCTGTAGAATTTTAAAAAAAAATTGTAACCTATAGGGTCAGTTATTTTAAATAACTGACCTTGTAGATCTCTAGGGTTGGGCTTTATGGAAAACCCGACCTTATAGCATCTGGGATCAACAGCTCAATTTTTGTAACCTATTGGGTCAGTTTTTTTACATAACTGTCCTTATAGATTATTTCTAGGGTCGGTTTTTTAGGAATAACTGACCTTATAAGATCTGGGGTAGTCTTTTGGGTCGAATTTTTTTCTTATAAATGACCTTATAGTAATATGTTGGGTCAGTTTTTAAGTAATACCCGACCTTAGAAGTTCTGGGATCAGCTCACTTCTTGGGTCGTATTTTTTATAATAACCGACCTGATAGGTTATCTCTAAGGTCAGTTTTTTTGTTAATAACCGACTTTACAGCCTCGGCTGCAGTTTCTTTCCTCATTTGGGTCAATTTTTTACAGTCTATTGGATCAGTTTCTACTATATAAGGTCAGTTTTCTTTGGTTAAAAAAACCGACCCTATAGGTCAGATTCTATAGCGACGGCAACTTAGGAGTCGGTTAAAAAGTGACGCTATAGACTTAAAAAATCGACCCTATAGACCATTATTGTAGTAGTGGTTGAGTGATAGCCTTCAAGCAACTCAAACAATCATCCATCAAAGAAATGGTCGACAAACATGTTGAGCTAATTCAACAAACTACATTGATGAAAGTAACACCAATAGAACTATGTAGGTACCAAGCTATCGAACAAATCCTCAACAATCCTATCGAGGAGTAACTCATCCATATCATTATCGATAGTCCAGATAATAGATCACGTTGACACCTTTGTTGATGTTGTTTGAAGACCAGAGGACTCCTATCAAAGAGACATCTCGATAGCACTCTCGACATCATTGACGACACAATCAAAGACCGATAGATCCTTGTCGAGAGCATGCCTCATCGATGTTTCTGTCGAGCGACCGAACTATCGAGAAAACACTTCTTCAATGTTGAGCACTAACAAGAAGGTTGATGCCACATGGATCACTTGCCTCGACAGACCACAGGTCAAATCCTATAATTAGACCCCAAAGTCTTTCTTTAAAAGTATCTTGGACCCCAAAAGTCTTGAGAGTCAAAAGGTTGCCACCAATTTTAGATCCTAGGACAAGACTTGTCAATTTTTCTATGTTTGTCAATCTATTGGTGATCTCACCTCTTGGTGCCTCAACTCTTAGCCATCAACAATCCAGCAGACTAGTTAGAGATAAGCCAGGATCGAGGGGAGAAGGAGAGTTGTCGGTGTACTTGTTGACCACTTGCCTGATCAACTAAGAGGTTGGTAGATCAATCATGTGATCTACCTTTGTATTGATCCTTCCCTTTTCTTTCCTTATCATGACTTGTTTGCATTGTAACCATATTGTTTTTGTTTCCATGCATGGATAAACTCCATAACTTGGATTGGGAGTAGGCGTCAGGCCCTCCCAACCATGTAATTGTTCATCTTTTTGTTTTATGTCATATGTTTTTTTTAGATTTGTTCCTATGCTCTTATTTTATAGTGTTGATTGATGATTTGCTAACCTCTTTCGACACTTGATATGAATATTGTTCGAGATAATAGTTTTGACTAGATCTGGAGTGTAGGATAGTAACTATACATGAGAGTAAGGAGTTTCTATAACAAAAAGTTATATGTTTTTTCCTTGATCTTTCTATTATTACCTCCAGAGAGATAACCCCATTAGATAGAAATCTATCCAGATCTTGAGAGAAGGAAAGAATGTATAATTTTGTTTATGGCAGTTTGCAAAATGAGTATATAAAATAGGAGTGAAGGTTTTACATGGTTGTGGGTGCCTTGATTGGTGAAACCCAATAGAAGTTCCCCTTCCATCATAGTTTTTTTCAAATTATCTTTATTTATTATTATATTTTTTCTAAACTTACAATTATTTCTCAAGTTAGAATAAACCATTCCTTAATTAAACTAAGCTAATATCTCATGTTTTCATTTTGTTATTCCCCATATCCCTGTGTTTGACCCCGCACTACTGTAATAGACTCTATATTTAGTTTCATACGTCTCTTATAGTTAGGTATAAATTTAAAGTTTGATATCTTTGATCAGATAACCATGTTTATACTTTTGACCCATGAAAAAGAGCGATCAACTGTTGGTGATGTTGTCGGGGATAAGGCGATGGATAATCTTTGAGAACTTGTGGTCTACTTAGCACTAGTCGTTGATTCTAAACTCCATAACATGTTTATTAGCATCCTTAATTTTCAAAATTATCTATTTTCTAGAATATTGCTTACATTTCTAGTCTTAGACTCTAATCCGGTCAATATTCTGCTCATAGGTAGTCAAAAATAATTTCTAGTCAACCCTGGAGTTCCTTGTTGAATTTCTAGAGGTAGATATCTTCCTCAACGACCCAATGACAACATAGGAGCCACCTGCTAATCCTAAGAATAAGCCCTCTCTTCACTTGTTAGTCACGGGGCGTGTAAATGACAACAGAGACCCTATTGTTTTTGCTCACATAACGGAAGCTAATTTTGAATTAAAGCCTGGGTTTATCAATATGATTCAGAATTAGATGTTCAGAGCAAATTTTGTGGAGGAAAACCCTTACCATCATATAGACACTTTCAAAAATCTATGTGACACCCTAAAGATGAATAGGGTTCCTCAACAAGTTATTATATGAAGGGTTTTCACTTCTCTCTCAAGGACGAAGCCTTACAATTGTACCTTTCTCAAAAAGGGGTTACATCTTGGCGACAACTGTCTGAAGCCTTTATAAACACATTCTATTATGTGGAGAAGACCATCAGATGCAAGCACAAGATTATCAACTTCAAGATGAAACCTTAAAAAAGTCTATATGATGCATGAGAGAGATATCAAGAATATTTAAGAGATTGTCCACACCATGGGTACGACGAAGGTTTTATTGTAACCACTTTCTATGAAATTCTTAACTCAAAAGAAAGAAATTGTCTAAGTGTTGCAGTTGGAAGTCACTTTGTGAAGCATGATGTGGAGACTACGAAGGAAATCATCAACAACATGGCCACACTCCAAGATGGTAGAGACTACGACAAAAACTCTACAGCAACCATGTCTACCACTTATAGTAGTTATCTTGATTCAAGATTAGTGGAAAACCTCAACAACAAATTAGACAAGATGGCAGCAAATGTCTAGAATATGAAGGAAGTCAATTCAAAGTACTTTACTAAAGCAAAGTGTGTTGCTTGTAGGAATGGAGATCATGGTGTGGACCATTGTATCTACACTCACGAAGCAGAAGACACATATATAGAGTATGTGTCATATGTAAATTACAAACACCATGATCATCTTGGATTTTCCTATGGGAATACTTCAGTAGAAGAAAATTCATATCAATTTAATTAATCATCCCAAGCCATGGGTAAGGGAGAAGGGCAATCTAGGGGAAGAGGAAATCCACCTAAATTTTAGAAAAATAGACCTCAGACTCAAGATAACTTCAATGGACAAAGAGGAAGTCTATTTCAACAACACTAGAAAACCATACCTAAACTAGAATCCTTAACTTAAAGGTTAGGGGAATGTGTGGTGAGCAACAACAACATATTTGCAAACATGCAGACACAAATGTGCAATATGAACACCCAGATAAGTGATCTACAATCCCACAATCAAATAATTGATCAACAATTAGCTTCCATAGCAGCCTCAATTGGATGCCCAGCAGGACAGTTCCCTTCTAGCACTAAACAAAATCCAAAGAACAAAATTGCAAAGATGACCACACTACGTTCTAGAAATACATCCTCCAGAACTTCAAAAAGAAGAATTGATTGTTGAAAATGAAGCCACCAAGGATGAAGTTCCAATAACAAAGAAGTCATGAGGGGCAACTAATTCCATTCCTTCATTGAGAACATCTGATGTTCCTTCAGGAGCACCTTTTCCACAATGTTTCATCAAAGTGCATCTAGAAAAGAGATACATAGAGTTCCTTGATACTATTAAGAAAATCCATTTGGATATTCCTCTTATTAATGTCATAGATGAGATTCCTACATACACCAAATTCTTGAAGGATCTCATCATGAAGAAAAGAAAGAAGGGAGAGGTAGAGACAGTGTATCTCGGATGTCATCTTCTTTCTATCAACCCACCATGCATGTAAAGCAGAAAGACCCTAGAGCTTTCACTATACCATTCCTCATTGGAACTAAGTCAGCATGATATGGTCTCACAGACTTGGGAGGTAGCATCATCCTAATTCCATATAGCTTGGTCACCAGTTTGGGACTTACAGACATCATCAAATCCAATATGTGAATTCAGTTCTTTGATAATTCCTATACTAAACCAGTTGGGGTTGTGGAGGATGTCTCGATCAGGATCACAAATTCATTTATTCCTTGTGATGTAGTAATAATCAATGTGGTAGAAGACCCTACATGCCCAATGATCTTTGGGTGACCCTTCCTTTCAACAACTTGCACTTTGATAGATGTTTTAGATGAGTTGATCACCATAAGAGGCAGAAATGAGTCTATCAATTTTCACATTCTCAATCACATGAAAGGCCCTTCACCAGTAGAGACAAGTTACTTCACTGACTCTTGCAGCCATCTTTTTGTAGAGATTCAGGAGCATGATGATATAGTTGTTCCTTTGATGCGAGCCTTTATAGACCCTATGTTAGGGATTGAAGATCCCAAAGTTGAGGAAATCTGAAAGAAGTTGTAGAAGAAGCACAATCTCAAGCTATTGTTGAAATAGTAAAGTATATTTCCCTACAATGAGAACTAAAAGGCATCTCAACCATAAGACCTCCTCCAGAACTTAAACCTCTTCTCGAAGTTTTAAAATATAAATTTAGGTATGATGAGAAGAGAAATCTGGTGATAATCAATGTGCAGCTATCTCTTGAATAACAACTACTACTTATATCCAAACTAAGTTCTAGGAAGAATGATCTTGGATACTACATCGATGATAGTAAAGGTTTGAGTCCAACTATTTGCATGTATAGAATTAACCTCGATGAAAGTGTGAAACCAAAGTGTGCAAGGTCAAAGGAATCTTAATGACATTTATGTGAGAAGTGGTACACAAGGAGGTCATCAACCTTATAGATGGAGATATAATATATGTCATCAGCAAAAGCAACTGAGTGAGCCCATTACATGTGGTACCAAAGAAAGTAAGCATGATTAAAGTCAAGGATAGTGATGGAAAGGAATTAGCCACTCGTATAGTAACCAGATGGCGTATGTGTATCGACTACATGTTACTAAATATAGTTACCGTCAAGGACCATTTTCCCCTCTCATTTATTGACCAAGTTTTGGAAAGGTTGGAACATCATTCATACTTCTACTATTTAGATGGGTACTTAGATTCTATCAGGTACCTATTCATCCAAACAATTAGGATAAGACCATGTTTACTTGTTTATATGGGACATATGCTTTTCGACGCATGCCTTTTGGTTAATGTAATGCACCAGCCACATTTCAGAGGTGCATGTCACCCATTTTCTCTGATCTAATAAAAGAAATAATGGAAGTCTTTATGGACAACTACTTGGTCTAAGGAACATCCTTTGAAGATTTTCTAAAGAATGTATCCCTTTTTCTCCAATAGAGTAAAGAAAAACAACTAGTTCTCAATTGGGAGAAGTGTCATTTCATGGTGCGAGAAGGAGTCATTTTAGGGCACAAAGTTTCTGAGGCAGGTATAGAGGTAGATAAGAGTAAGATAGAGGAAATTTCTAAACTCCCTTCTCCTTTGTCAATTTCCTCTATTTGGAATTTCTCAGGACACGTCGGCTATTACCGATAGTTCATTAAAGACGTATCCAAGATAGAAAAACATCTTTCCTGACTTCTTATTAAAGATACATCATTCGTCTTTGACGAGGATTATATGAAGGCTTTCCCTACTTTGAAGAACGCCCTCACCGCCGCACCCATCATGCAAAATTTAGACTGGAACCTTCCTTTTGAGCTAATGAGTGATGCTAGTGACTATGCTATTGGAGTAGTTTTGGGACAAAAAGGGATAAGAAAGATCATGTCATATACTACACTAGTAAAACTCTCGATGAAGCTCAGGTGAATTATACAACCACCAAAAAAGAGATGTTGTCTATTGTATATGCTTTTGACAAGTTTTGGTTACCTCATCTATGGCGAGTCATGTCACCTTCCTCTGGAACTGGAACACAAAGCCTATTGGGCAATTAAAACTCTGAATATGGATGTTGACTGTGAAAAAGATAAGTGTTTCCTATAGCTCAAGGAATTAGAAGAACTTCATCTACATGATATTTAGAACACCAAAATCTACAAAGAATGCACTAAAATTTGGCATGATTCTCACATCAAGTGGAAGGATATATCAGAAGGTGACAAGGTTTTGTTGTTTAATTCAACACTTCATCTCTTTCTAGGAAAACTCAAATCTTGATGGTCTGGTCCTTTCACAGTAGTCACTATCTATCTCTCTTGCATGATGGGCATTCACAGTGAGAAATTTGGATCCTTCTCGGTCAATGGTCATAGATTGAAAAGATATTACAAAGATGAAGCTTTCATCACAAAAGCAGACTTTGCACCATTACATGCACCGGAAGCCAAATAAGATGTCCAAGAGTCAAGATAATGAACTATAAACAAGTGCTAATTGGGATGCAACCCAAGCTTTTTCCTTTTTTGTCTTCTAGAATTGTTTTGTTTGTCTACCAATTTTTGTTTCTCACAGAATACATTTTAAGTAAGTCACACAAATCAAGATGGACAAATTTTTTTCTCTTCTAAATGATGATTGGAAGACAATCACTTCATAGTGATCTGTCACCTAAATTCTGATTTGCCTTATCGACCTTTAGTTTTGGACATCTTGTCGACAAAGCAATTGTTGGTATCGATCGATATCCTGGTTAAACTCTCGTTTTCGAGTTGTCGATTGTTCTCATAAATTTTGATCAATAGTATTACTCCAAAGAACAACTTGTACACCGATAGACGGACTAAAAGATGATTCACATTGCTTGTTGTGTTTAGGGAATCGATCAACCAGTCGACAACACTGTCGACCACTCAACCAATTTGTTGGTTGATAGTGATCTCGGTTGACCTGGATCCGCCACCCGAGTACCAGATTAGGTTCAATGTCCTAACCTTCCGCTATAAATATAAGACTAACGGTAACGTTTTCTTACCGCATCCTAATTGAAGTGAAGCTTTGTCTCTCTAATTGTCTACCTATCGACCCTTTAATAGACTGACCCAGTTGATAAGCTTTCAGCCATCGTCTCGCCCTTTCATTCATCTCTACTAGTCGACAGGTATACATTCTTATCGATCGACAACCCTGCTGACCCTTTAGGACAATTCTTGTCAACAAGATACCCGCCCAACTGATTTGGTCTTTATTGATCCTTCATTAAAACCAGCAATCTATTGATAGTACTATCAATCCATCTTGGTTGACAACGCTATTGACTCATCCAAATCTGACATTTATTACGTATGAATATCTATCGACTTCGGTATTGGTAGGGTACTTACGGATATTTTTTTTGACAGTACCTTCATTATTAAGTAGATATTTCTATCGACTATAGTACTCAATTATAATGAATAAAAACTAATTATGTGCCAATTATTCGTTGTTTTACAGTTATGGCTTAGGAAGGAAATTCAGTCTCATCTCAGGGAGTCCATCCAAGATAGGAAACAAATGGCCTCGTTCTGACCAGCCTTTTAATGAAGGTGACAAGATAGAAAGAATCATTAAGCCTGAATCTACACCTCAAGGCTCATATCTAGATCTTCCCTATTTTAGATCATTTTGACCTCACAACAATGAACACTTGGAGGCATACAAGGCAATGAGATGAGGAACTTTCAAACCAACTAGTTTCATCTCCTCATCCTTTCTAGAGGAAATTGTCATCAAGACAAGGGTCAGGGATCTACTGACCATATCCAACTTGGCTCATCTCTGGTGCACCAAACCCAAAGCTTATGTAGAGGATACAATGGATTTCATATCCTCTATTCAAGAAGTCTCACCTTGATAGTTGAGAGTTTGGATCAACAATGTTGATAATGTTCTCACTGACTAGATACTGAACAAAATCTTTTGTAGGTAATAAGAAGAAGCCGCTAGGGCGTCTGAAGGATTTCTTAAGAAGGAAGATTCCAACTTTCACACTTCTAAGTATTGGGTATGATTGATAGGACAAAAGAAGTACCAATTGGGATAGTCCAAAGCATCTGTCGTACATTTTGTATTTTGGAGAATCATGCACAAGATAGTAGCCAACATTCTCTTTACAAAGTCAGATACTGATAGAATTTATCTTCAAGAACTCTATGTGCTATCTCTCATAATGGAAGGCCAACCTATGAGTATCAGTTGCCTTCTGATAGACAAGTGGTTACTTATCTATTCCACTCCACAGAAAGAATATTGCATGGGTGGTCTCTTCAGACTTATTTACCAAGCATCTGGACACCCTCCTTCCAAAGATTTCAGGGAAATGCAATGTGAAAGTTTTAGCACAACAAAGTACTTAACATCATCCATTGTCACAATGTCAACCACTATCAGTTTACCAGGACCAACATCTCTATCTTGTTACCAGATCTTATTGATTACAACAAAGATTAATTATTGTATTCAGAGGAAGAAATCACTGCACTTCTCAACAAATCTCTCAAGGTCAAACCAGATCCATAGGGCGCACCATCTGGATGAGTCAGCCCTAAATATATCATTCCAAAGAAACATATGTCGAAATATCCAAGGGAAGTGAACAAGAAAAAATAGTTGATTATGACTTGTAAGCACTCCAGTTATCACCTAAGCATGACTCTAACTTTGGGGTTGCTCCTCCAACCACCTCAAAAAGCCCCACCTCCATCCCAGTTGCAGTTGTTATAAATAGTGAACCTCTTTCGCCATCAAAAAGGAAGATACACGATGTACTCGATGGTTCATCCCAACATCGTCACCATGATGATCGCCCTTCTACTTCTCGAAGATCAAAAAGGCATTCTTCATCCCCATCCCAAGACTATGGGCAGGGAATTTGTCCAAGCATTCGACACCATCAGTAAGGTAACAACTGAAACAATGGCCATCATTCCTAACCTTCAAAAAGATGTACAGAACATTGCTCAACAAGTTTAGTCTTTGGATCAGTAAGTCAGTGAGCTTGGCAACATTCCTCACCATATGGAAACTCTTGAGTGTCATCTTAATGAAATACTTTTGGTACAAAGTCATATGTCGTTGCATATCACAAGTTAGGAAAATGATCAAAAGCTTAGAGTTTACCGACACGCTCTCTGATGTGAGCAACGTCATAAATTTCACACTCATTCTGCTAAAGCTTCTTCTTCCCTATCCTCTTCTTCTCAAAGAAATTCATATATTCCAAATAGTATGAATGATAATGTTGACCCACCAGTTGATCATTTTATCTCCCATGTGTTCGAGTCAATTATGAGGACCACTAAAATCTTGCCATCAGACAACATCACGTCCATCCCTCAAATGCAACCTGGTAGATTACCTCCCACTAACACGGCACCCATTGTCAGTCCATCCGAAGATATCCATGTGCATCCATCAGAGAACATTTCACCTCCATCTCCACCATCTTCCACTGATTCTTTTGAAAAGGATATGATGAAGAAGTTGGATGAGGTTATGCTCAATCTAAGCCTGATCAGTTCCCTCTTCAGACAACATACCTTAAAAGAGGATATTTATGTTGGCCAATATACTACCAATTTGGATCTAGAAGAAAAATCTAACAGTTCTTCAAACATTGTGCATGCTTCTTCTAATGAGGATGATGGTGATCTCTCCATCATTTTGCCAGCTATGCCACTCAGATAATCTGATCCAGTCTTTCTAGAACCACTACTGCCACTTCCACCTCAACTTCCTTTGAAGATGAGTGGACTTGATGCTAATTGTTTGAAAGGATTAGTTGTTCATGATATTTTTGTTTTACATGACATTCTTGATGACTGATGTGATGTGATCCATATTATCTACAATAATGGATAGATCACTCTTTCTCATGCCAATTTTAGAAATATATTTCACAACCTTGTCAAAGTTAGTAAGAAGATATTCACCATCTTAGCCTCGACTATACTGGAGGATGTCATGCCTAGTGATAAGGATTGTCCATATTACAATGCAATGTCATCCTTAGTCGACTGCTTGTTTAAGAAGCAAATGAAAGATCCAGCCATTTCAACCCTCAAAGATAAGCTTGAGTTAAAGAAAATAAGAGTTATTTTGTTACCTTTTCATTTTAGGGGATTATGACTGGTTTGCATCACTGATTTGAATAAACTCCAAGTCACGTCGTTCAACACTTGTATTAAAGAGCTCAAACATTCCGACATGCGCTTCAAAGATCGTGCTACAAAAAAGTTTCCTTGCATTCCTATTCTTCTGCAAAGGCGTGTCCACGAGGTCCTCTATTATCAATGTAATTGGACAAGTTATGTTATTACGCCTTCAACCTACCAGCACAAAGTAGACAATAATGATTGTTCCTTTGTCATCCTTAGAGTAATGGAAGCTTTCAATCATGAAATACTTGTTTCCAGTCAAGGTCCAGACAGTTTTACCCCTATATGTGGACATTACATAATGGAAATAATCCAAGATAGACACTTCTTTCAAGATCCTAAACTCCCTAAGAATTGTGGGATCTTTACCCAATAATTCTATGACTTACTAAGGAGTCATTCCATAATGTTTTTCAAAGAGAAGAAGAAGAAGAAGAAGCAATATAGATAACACCATCACCTCTTATCAATGAGCCTCCTACTACTGTTACAGTAACTACAAAAGCTAAAGAGGTTGTTGTTATACTTGAGTTCTTAGATGAGCCTGATTCGTTCCCCGTGTATGGTCCAATATCAACTATAGTACCCAATTTTGAAAAGTTTAACTGTAGGTCATGTTGTAAACTCACATTTTCTCTATTAATGATGTTAATGCAACGTTTCCAACCCATTGGTAATCATGTGGTTTTCAGCCGAGATGATCTTCTGGTCATGAAAGATGACCTCCTAGAGACTCTTCAACCAATAGGATGTTTATCTCATAGCCTCATGGTGGCTTATCAATCTCTTATCTGCCAAAATATTGATGACGTCTAAATAAATGGCCCTGATCTTGTAAACAATCTCTATAAGGGAACTGATTTTGGTGAAAAGGACCTCCTTCTTCATCGTCTACAGGATTTATTCCTCGATATATTTTCATACCCATTCTTCACAATTCTCATTGGACTTTACTTACTATATTTACTCAAGAAAGGGAGGTCATGCTTTATAATAGTTTTGATGCTTCTTTTGACCTTGAAGGCTCTAAATACTTTGTGCTGATTTTTAGTACACATGAAAGCATTGTTGACGCATGTACTAAGTCATTCATTCCACTTATTAGAGAATTTAGAAGTGGGTATGTTTCTCAATAACCACAAAGATGGAAGGTTCTCTGATTCTGGCACCGATATCCTCAACAACATCTGATATACAATGATTGTGGCTTTTATGTCTTACACTGGATGTACACCATTGGAGTCCTTTGTGCTACCATAGAAGAATTGCACAATGTTAGCTATCATTTCCTTTGAAGGGAACTATGCTATGATGTTGCCCGAGTCTCCATGGGCAACAGTGGACCTTCATTGAAAATTTCACATGTTTACATTTTCTTTTCCTTTCTTTTTCACACTCTGAGGATAGTGTATGTTTTAAGTTTAAGGAGATGTAATCCTGTGAGATAGGTATCTTAAGTATTACAAACATTTCTTTCTTTTCCCTTAATATCTCTTTTCATAATTTCTTTATTTTCATCACAAATTTTAAATTTTCTTGTGTAATGAAGATGCAGATGATGGAAAATTCCTTGTACAAAGAATCTAGTTTAATCTCAAACTATACCCTTTTTTTTTGCAAAATTACAATAAATCACAGAAAATCTGTTCATCACTGATATTACTTTTTGTACTTTCCTCTTAGCAAAGCTCCACTTCTTCCACTATTTTTATTTTTAACTTTAAAATGTCATAAATTGATTCTTACAAAAAATAATATAATAAATAAAACCATATCTTGTCAAATGCATGTTTTCACAACCACAAAGAAAGAGCTACCTCATTTCTTCCTCCAAAAACTTTGTCAAAGCCCAAAAAGAGTGAGGAGTGAAAAAGAATTTGAGAGAAGTGCCATGAATAAGAGCTATTAGAATGGTGTATTGATGTGCTCATGAACACAGATATGTCAATTTCATTTAGTCTTTGAAAACACTACCCCAATGCCAATGGAGTTCATTTAAAGGTATTGTAATTTGGGGAAGTGATACTTAGGATCTGCGATCACTTCTCTGAAACCAACTGGTTTGGAATGCATGGGATCACTTTCCCTTCTAAACAGACTTGTACTTGAATGACCCAGAAGAAGAAAGGAACAACCATAAGCCATTTTGCCTACCAATCCATTCCATATAATACCTAGATGAGAGTTAAAGCTACTTTGAAAAAGTATAGATATACTAGAGACAAGAGTATGTCTAAAGAAAAATCAATAAAGAGTCCTTTGACAAATTGACATTCTTAATAAAGTTAGATCATTTTATGAAAAAGTGAATAGTTTTCATAAGAGGATTGTATAAAAAAAATTAGTAATTTCTGGATTTTTGTTTACTTGATCAATTAAATAATGATTTCTTTAGCTTGAGGACAAGATAAATTCTAAGTTTGGGGAGTTGATAACATCAGTTTTGATGCACATTCCATAGCCTTTTTCATAATAAAAATCATTAGAAATAATGCTTCGATGTTTATTTTTACTCATTTTAACTTCCATTCACCTATTGATAGGTTCTAGATAAGTTTTGTTGATACATTCCAGAAAGCTATCGAGTAGGATAGTCAACAGATCTATTGAGCACTACATTGACGAGCAAAGAAACCTTGACATACATTTGTTGAGTGATATCCATAGAGTAGCTCAAACAATCATCTATCAAAGAAATGGTCGATAAACATGTCAACCTAAGTCAACAGACTACATCAAGGAAAGTAACACTAATAGAACTATGTAGGTACCAAGCTATCAAATGAATCCTCAACAATCCTATTGAGGAGTGACTCATCAATATCACTATTGATGGTCCTGATAATAGATCACATTGACACCTTTGTTGACATTGTTTGAACCTTTGTCAACATTGTTTGAAGACCAGAGGACTCCTATCGAAGAGACATCTCGATAGCACTATCAACATCATTGACAACACAATCAAATACCGATAGATCCTTGTCAAGAGCATGCCTCATCAACGTCACTGTCAAGTGACCGACCTATCGAGGAAACACTTCATTGATGTTGAACATCGACCAAGAAGGTTGATGCCACATGGATCACCTACCTTGATAGACCACGAGTCAAAGCCTATGAATAGACCCCCGAAGTCTTTCTTTATAAAGATCTTGAACCCTAAAAGTCTTGAGAGCAAAAAGGAGGTTGATAAGTTCATATCCAAGGACGAGACATGTTGGTCTTCCTATTTTTGTCAATCTGCTGACGATCTCCACTCTTGGCAACTCAACTCTTAGACATCAACAATCTAGCGGACTGGCTAGAGATAAGCATGGAACGAGGGGAGAAGGAGAGTTGTCTACGTACCTATCAAACCACTTGCTTAATCAACCAAGAGGTTGGTAGATCAATCATTCGATCTACCTTTGTATTGATCCTTCCCTTTTCTTTCCTTATCAAGACTTGTTCATGTTGTAACTCATTTCTTTTTGTTTCCATGTGTAACACTCGGGCCCACTGCCCAAGGCTCTAGTAGAGTTTCAAGAATGATGACTGGCCCCATAGACCACCACTAGCCTTAACTGCATGCATTATCCTCACGCATGTGCAAGCTAGGATCAACTTCCTGACTAGTCACCCATCCTAGTACTACTCCAAGATGAGCACACTTAACTATGGAGTTCTTTAATGATGGGCTCTCAGAAAAGGAGGTGTCCCATGGTGATATGGGTAGTCCAATCATTCCTTTTAATATCATTATGTGCAAGGCCTCAAATCCTGGGACGTTACAATCTCCCCCACTTAGACTCTTGACATCCTCGTCAAGGCTCAACTATGTGGCCTCATAACATTTCCCCATTTTGGTGTAGACCCAACATGTCCATGTACACCCAGCTCCCGGCCATGGCTACCAGTGCATGGGTGGCTCCATCACCATGAGAGCCCTTTCCAACATGCCTGAATTGCATGTCTCAAAGACCAGCATGCCACTAGCCCATATGGGCCCCACCTACTGGAGGGGTTATGGATCCGATACCATTTGTAACACCCAGTCATACTGCCCAAGGCTCTAGTAGAGTTTCAGGAATGACGACTGGCCCCACAAACCACCACTAGCCTTAATTGTATTATCCTCATGCACGCGCAAGCCAGGATCAACTTCCTGACTGGTCACCCATCCTTGTACTACTCCAAGATGAGCACGCTTAACTATGGAGTTCTTTAGTGATGGGATCACGAAAAAGGAGGTGGACGTTGGTGATATGGGTAGTCCAATCTTCCTTTTAAGATCATTATATGTGAGGCCTCAAATCTTAGGATGTTACACCATGTGTGTCTAAACTCCATAACCTGGGTTGGGAGTAGCCGTCAGGCCCTCCCAACCATGTAATTGTTCATCTTTTGGTTTTATGGCATATGTTCTTTAAAGTTTTGTTCCTATGCTCTTATTTTAGTGCATTGATTGATGATTGGCTAGCCTCTTTCAATTTTTGATACGAATATTACTTGAGAGAATAGTTTTGACTATATCTGGAGTATAGGATAGTAACAATACACGAGAGTGAGTAGTTGTTATAATGAAAAGTCATACGGTTTTTCCTTAATCTTTCAATTATTACCTCGATAGAGATAACCCTGTTAGATAGAAATATGTCCGGGTCTCAAGAGAAGGAAGGAGCAGATAATTGTTTATGGTTGTTTGAAAAATTAGTAGAGAATATATATATAATAGGAGTGAAGGTTTTACATGGTTTTAGTTGGCTTGATTGGTAAAACTCAATCCAAGTTCCCCTTTTATCATAGTTTTCTCAAATTATCTTTATTTGTTCTTTTATTATTTCTAAACTTACAATTACCGTTCAAATTAGAATAAACCATTCCTTAATCAGAACAACATCAAATTACTCTTTCGGTTAGGATAGAATAAGCTAAGGTCCTTATACCTATGTTCGACCTCGCACTATTGCAATAGACTCTATATTTAGTTGCAGATGTCTCTTCTAGTCGGGTATAAATTTAAAGTTTGATATCTTTGACTGGACAATTTTTTTTACACTTTTGACACATGAAAAAGAGTGATCAATCACTCCTGAGGTCAAGTAGTGAGGACTAAAGGTACATAAGACCGATGAGATTAGGAGGTAGTTGTGCCATGAATGCATAAGATCATAGGGTCATGAGGTAACACCTATGTTTTCCTGGGGGCCATAAATCAGGAGATTGGCCACCTTCGTGAGTTCATGAGGCGCAAGGGGTGAATGTGAGGCACTCCCTAGATGCATAATGATGAGATCACTCCAAAAGTACATGTGCCCCTAGAGACCTTAAGGAAATGACTAAGGCTAAGAGACATGAGATGTAAAGGTCAAAGATACAAGAAGTCATGTAATAATGAAATCTTACTAAAAGTTGTGTACAAGCTCAAGAGTGAAAAAAGCATTAGACTTCATGACATGTTAGAATATTGGGAATTAAAAATTATGTATGGTTTAGAGTCATGTTGATAATGATTCAACCTAAGCTATGAAATTTTAGGACAATGATTGTAAACCATCTCTACTCTTAGAATGGGATGAAATTTGTTTTAGGGATGCATTTGAATGATTATTTCATCTTATTATGAGTCACATTGTGGTATACACATGTTATGCTTAAAATTGACATATGAGAATGAAACCCTAAGTTGAGGATAATGACATAATCGAGGGTTTGAGGTATTACCTCACCCTGTTGTGAAAATAAATGAATTATAGGTTGGAAACCTAGGTGAAAAGGTAGTCACCAAGTGAAATTGGAATTCCTAAATATCATCAAGATATAATATCAAGTAAATACTAAATATGTGTATATACCTTGAATTGAATTCAGGTACCAACCTTAGTAATAATGTGAGCAATTTTCATATCAATATAAGATGTTAAGATGTCCAAGAAAGAGTTTCTAACTGTGTGGTTTGAAATTAAGATGAGTTATCTTTCACCTTACCCTTATCGGGTGTGAATTTTGGGATGAAATTCCTTTTAAGGAGGCGTGAATATTATATCCTCAATTAAATTGAATAATATAAATATTAGCCATTAATTGATAAGTAAATTTTCCAATGATATTATAGATAGAATGATAATGTTACTTATGAGATTATTTGCATTGTAAATATGTCCTTAGGACACAAGATGAAAGAATAAGACATTTTGTGTAAAAATAAATATTAATGGTTTTATGAATTATTGGTAATATAAATATGAGCTGATATGCAAGTTTCTAAAAGAAAATAAAATACATGGTATTTTAGTTAATTAAAAGAGTAATTATCTAGCTAGCTTGGAAACACATGTTTTGATACATAAATTAGTATTATTTTTACCTAAATTTTGGTATACTTGAAAATAATAAGGAAAAGAAGAGAATTCCAGAATCTGGGAGAAAAAGGAAATTCCATGAGATAATGGTATTGTTTTAAATAACGTCTAAAAGGAGCAAGTTTTGTATGGGAAAAATATCCCATTAGATTCCACGCATTGAATATATATTGAAAAAGGTATTAGTGGGTTTCCTTGAAACTAGTATAATTAATTGAATGAATATATCAAAGAGAGAGAAAATAATAATCTAGAATTCAATAAGAGCATGGTTCCTAAATAGGATCAATTATCCAATGTGTACCTAATAGTTAAATGATTTCCTTTATGGCTTTTTAGTTGCCAAACCAAAGTCTTAATAATAACATGGTAGTACCTTTGAATTTTTAGGCATAAAAGTCAAGAGTTTTATGTAGGAGGAATATAACCTTCCTTCATATCATGCTTTATTTCTCACAATAATAGTTTGTTTTGAGTATTGAGTAAAAGAGATATCTTTTAATTGTCATGGAAAGGTGGTAATGGTGATTGGATAGTCATAATAGGCTTTAGCACTTTGGGATACCTTAAACCCAATGGAGAAAGAAGGAAAGAATAAAGAAAAGAAAGGATGATAGGAAATATCTATATATGTGGGTTTGGTATAGTACATGGGGCATTCACGACCAAGCCTCTCCCTGTATCTCTCCTACTTGGTCTCTTGTTGTCCAACCCACCCCAGGTTTCTCTTCACATCAAGAGTAGGATAGCTCAAAGAGTTGATCGTGAACCTGATAAGTAATATTACAATGGGTGGCTCACCATCACCGTGGATATATTCCCCATGGTTGTAGCCCCTCACCCCTCTCTCATATGTTGAGGCATGATGTGGATGCATGGGTGGCTTCCCCTAATGCTAAGGTGTGGAACGAGTTTCCAGACAAGTGCTAGAATGACCACATAGGCCTGGGCAACATGACCAGAGCCGGACATCCATCTGAAAAGGAGACCCTTTTTGTTAGTAGTCCAAAGAGAAGGAAGGATCTCAGAATACAACCTTTAATATTCATTGAGTACGTGGGTATGATTATGACTACCTACAAAATAGTTTGTCAGTTTTGTCAAGGTGTTCTTGAAGATTGACTGAATAAACTATTGAGTGTTTATTTACACTTTGTTCAATTATAATGCAACTATGAGTATCACATAAAGGTAAGATTAAGTGAAGAAAATTCTAGCTCTTATTTGCAACTAATAGATTCATTATATGTTGTTATTATACTTCCACACTTTTGCATGCATCCCACATACACAATATAGCAATACACTAATTTTTGCTTTGGTTTCATAGAATTTTAGGTACATGCTAAATATGAAGATATCAAGATATAATGGATAGGTGAAAATACCTGAAGACATTAAAGCTAAGTTGTAAGAAGGACTAGATAGTTACTTCTTCTCATATGTACAGTTCGTATGTAAGAAATTCATGTAACGCCTTGCAGGAGCATCTTGTAAATGATATTTGATTTAATGGAAAGTATTTGCTATAAGTTATTATTTGGTCAAATATGGATCCCTAAGATTTTTTAGGTAATGACTCTCAACTTTTTGGGTCTTTCCTTAATTGAGGGATGTTGAAAAGTGAGGTTGTTACATTCTCTATGCCATGATTTTGAGCAAAACCCTAGATATGAACTCAATGTCCCTTTAGTTCTACAAAATGACGGTTTTATAGCCTCTACTTCCTCATATTACCCATGACATCCTCCCCTCTTGAGGTCTCTGTTTGGGTCCTGTAAAATAGGGGTAGCAGCTCTCCAGTCCGTGTTGGATTGGAGTCCTACCCCCCCCCACACTTTTATATTTTTATTTTTCTATTTGATAAAAGTTTATATTTCATAAACAATTATGTATCTTACATAATGACTCCATTTAATCCCAAATTTTGGTAATAACAAAATATTCTCATTTTCTTTTCATGTTCAAGATATTAGATCAACATTAATATGATAAAGAATCCACATTTATCTTTTAAGTAAATGTTGGATGATTACAAATGCAATTACCTAGGTCATTAGATAAGTCAAAATTATCTAAATATTTTCCAATAATCTTATATTTTGATTATCCATCTATGAGAAAACTCGAGTATTTATTGTGATCCCTAAATACTTCATACTCAATTTTGTACTCCAAGGACCCAAATGTGAATCGTAATTGGTCCAATTGGGATGAAATTTGGTTCTAGGACCAATTGCCCCTTACTTGGTCTTATAAAGGGTTGATAAACTTAATCATGTTCTTAATTAAAAAACTAAACTTGAACCAACTATATTTCTCAATTGAATATTCCTTATGGTACATTTAATCCTTATTATTTTACTTACTTAATATGAAGATCTAAGCTAGGTTTAGGTCTCAAACCATTAACTATAGTCATCATACTTCCTTTATTATTGTACTTTTTCTATCAACTCAAATAAGTGAATTAAATATAAAATCCCAACCTTCAAGGATAGTGCAAAACTCACCAAATTGCACAAAAGACTCCTTCTACATGCTTTTTCCAAAAATCCAAATATCATGAAAATCAGATGGAACCTTATTATAACCATAAATCAAACCTATATTGATTTCATGAATAACTTTATCATGTACTTGCTAGGTTTAAAAAATAAGGGTGTAACAATACTACCCACCTTTCCAGGGTTTTTATCCTTGAAATTTGGTTAAACTATATAAGGCCACCCACCTCAGGGTTCACACACCTTACATACACTAACTCTTGATGATTGTCATAAAGTCTTGTAGGAACCTTTAATGTATGATCTTCTCATGGATAACTAACTATGTCAAAAAAATTTATCAAACTATTATGTACAACCAACATGAAAATTTGTACAAAAATCTTAAGCATAAATGATTATTCTTTATTTACTCTTAATTCTTTCTTTTGATGTGTCTTTCTATGAAGACAAATACTCTAGTACCTAGGTGTAATGACATGCACTAAGGTATCTGGGTCACATAACATGCACATAGGGCCTGAGTTTTGTATCTAAATCTCCTACATTAAGGGCATGGGCCTCAAGTCTCTTGAGTTGATCTGCACTAGGTCCTGGGTCTAACTCCATAATCTCATTTCATCTCATTAAATCTGATCTTATATGAATCTTAATACATTCTGGCATCGTGATCTTACAATTATTTTAAATTTTAATAAATGGATCTTATTTTAGAAACATAATAATGACTTAATGCATTCAAATCTTACAATCTTAATGTGTATCTAATTCTTAGATCTTTATCATTCTAGAAATCTTATGAACATGTCTCTACTTGAGATTTTAGGTATAGTAAGGATATAGACATGAAAGTACAAAATATTACTTGCATGTGCTTCATCTTATCATGTTGCTCTAGGCTGGGTGAACCTGAGGTACTAACACTCACTACTTTCTCATCAACTATTCTTATCCCTAGCAATACTGAATCAAAGCTTAGTCAAGAAACTTCTCTAGGATCTTTCTTGTGTGAAAATCATCTAAAACCCAACATTATATTGATCCTATATCATTATTGATATCACATATCTTGTATTGCAATATTCTTAAAGCATCCTCATGTATACCCTTAAAGACTTTTAGTCATCTCTTGAAATCATCATACCTTAATCTTAAACTCATTTCATAACATGAATTATATTATCCTATTTTCCTTAACCATCATCACGATTCAACTTAAAACTATGTTTCCTCATTAGGATGAAGGTTCTAATGATATCAGGAGTTCTCTAATTCTCATCAAGTATAGTAGGAAAAACACATCATCTCCCTCCAATCATTATTCCACTAAAACAAAGGGATTAGTATGTTGATAGACTTAGTCGGGATGTGACCTTTAGTATTTCTAGATTTGTATTATGTTATGAGTTTGTACGGATTGTGTATAACCCTGCCATAATCTACTTCATTTAAATAACATAAATTATAATCCTAGCTTCTTTCCTCAATATTTAGGGAAATTGATATTTCATATTATAATCATGTCAGATGTAGGATATGTGCTTCTAAGAAAAAACTTGTTGACTTAGTCACTACTCCATCACATATTGGAACAAATCTACAAAAGTCATCATTATAATGATATTGATACAACATCTAAGTATCATATATAATGATGTATATGCTTACTTATAAATTCATTAGCTTCAAGTAATTATACACCTTAGACGCTTAAAATTAACTATGTCTTGTGGCACCTTATGATATATATGGGCCGCATATATACCTAAAGATAGACTATCTTA
This sequence comes from Alisma plantago-aquatica, assembly GCA_963693085.1. Classification (NCBI taxonomy): domain Eukaryota; kingdom Viridiplantae; phylum Streptophyta; class Magnoliopsida; order Alismatales; family Alismataceae; genus Alisma; species Alisma plantago-aquatica. Next base: position 910,172,838 of record OY856411.1, on the reverse strand, counting down.
TAATGTTTATCTCAACACCTCGCCAGAGCATGTGTTCCATACCACATGCACTTGAAAGGGTAAGAAATACATCACGAGGATTATAAATGCCCATACATTTCCTCTACAGATCCATATGATATGTGTCCTGAACCACACACCATTGGGGGTAGATAAGTCAGGCTATAGGTGTGGGTTTTTAAAGATGACATGTAACTAAACCTAATGCATATCTAACAAGACCTCTATCTTGAACTCTACTATATTTGTCTAATTTCTTCGGTGAACAAGGTCACTAATAGTCAACCGATCTATATACTCTGGTCTTTCTAGGATCTAATGGGTGGTTTAGACTAAGAATATGAGAATTTTCCTAATGGAAATCTATGTTATTTCTCTGATATCACATTGTAACACCCCAGTTTTCATATCACATGAGTAGAAGCTAAAAAAAGTTCAACTTGGGAGCATCACAAACATGATACACATAATAATAATAGACAAGAATCATTATGGGCTAGTTAAAAATAGATTCTCATAAATTATTAGGAAAAGGAACTTGGTTACATCAAACTTATAGGAAATACTAAATACATGATATAAAATCATTCACTCTGTCTTAATATCTTGGTTCATGTAGATGGTGCCCCACCAATCAAACCTCATAACATTGTTGGCATGCCCTCTCTCTTGACTGATCTTCTTGAAAATTATTACCTAGAGACATATTATCCCATCCATACACAAGTTGTGGCATTGAATTTTTGATAAGATAAATATGAATATACTGTAAATAAAATCCAAACTATGATCTAAAAGTTTTTAACTTATATTGAGTCGATATATATATATATATATATATATATATATATATATATATATATATATATATATATATATATATGTGTGTGTGTGTGTGTGTGTGTGTGTGTGTGTGTGTGTGTGTGTGTGTGTGTGTGTGTGTCTTTTATTTGTTTGTAGCCACCATTATATGATAATTCCTCCTTTGTGACACTAAAGTGTCCTCTATGGTGTAATGCACCCTCTGTTGGCACAATGTGCCCTCTATTGACACAGAAGTGTCCACTATGGTGGAAAGTGCCTTTTTTAGAACAACATGTCCTCTATGACACCTATAGTATCCACTAAATCGCCTCAAGACTCTTAAATGAGGAGTTATCCTATAATGCATATAGTTAATGTTTTGATGTCATTTCTATCTCTATTTTTAATTTCTTATCTCTGAATATTGATGTATTATCTCTAAATTTGTTCTTAATTCCTTATCTTTGAATCTTAATCTATTATCTCTAAATATGTTCTTGATTTCTTATTCCTAAATCTTAATCAATTTGCATCTTTGTTGTTTAAATCTAAGTCAAATCTAAATCTAAACTTGAAACTTTTTTTTTTGATAAAGGGCGCCTGCCATTTTATTAAGTAATCAAATCACCTACAACAAGTGCAAGGATCTGATCCTCGAACCCCTCTCCACGAGAGATGGGGTTTACAAAATGGCAAGCAGGTGAGGCCAAGGCATGGGCTACTCTATTGCCTGGCCTTCTAACAAAACAAAGATTGAAAGACAAAAAGTGAGAAGAAAGCTCGGTGATATCCCTGACGATAAAGTGCTCATAACCACGTCCACCATATCCCCTCACTGCCTCAACCAGAAGAAGACAGTCGGTCTCCACAATCACGTCCACAAATCCCTTCCCTAGCGCGAGCTGCATGCCTTTCAGAACAGCCACACCCTCCGCACTAAGCACCGAGTATGGTTGTTCTAATCGGCACTGGGAAGTCCACAACAGCCGCCTGCGGTCGTCCCGTATGGCTGCACCGCATCCACTGTCCCCTGCCAAAGATATGGAGGCGTCTGTGTTGATCTTAACGTAGCCTGATGGAGGACGACGCCAAGAAACACTGTCTGATGAAGAGGAGGAGCCCGCTGCTCTGCTCACGGCTGCATGGTAGTGTGCATGTCTCCTGACGATGTTGATGAAGCTCGTTGCTAGGCCCGGAAGGAAAGGAGGATGCTCGTCAAAGATGTATTTGTTCCTTGTTGTCCATGTGACCCAGAGTAAAGCCGCACCCTCCTCCTTACGTCTGGTGTTCTCCTCATCCAGAAGACTGTCCATAAAACTCCCTATGTCATGGAGGTCCATCTGTCCCAACCAATCAAACTCGTCGGTGGACCAAATCTTCCTTGCTATCTCACACTGGAGTAAAACATGCGTCGAGTCCTCACGCTGTCCGCAATGATGGCAGCCCTCATCCGGTGTCACCTGCTTTTTCTGCAGCTCCGTCATAGTGGGAAGGATATTCCTCAGTGCTCTCCAGATAAAGTGTTTCAACTTCGGCGGCCACCTTTCTTTCCACAGCCTTTTCTATATCTCCCCTTCATCCCCTTCCCGCAAATCCTCCCCCGCCCTTAAAAGCTGGTAAGCACTCTTGACAGAGAATATCCCATTGCTTTCTTTATCCCAGAAAAGGCTATCTTCCACACGCCACCGTGGAAGTGGAATGTTTAGGACAGCCCTCGCTAGGTGGCTGGGAAAGCACTCCTCCACTGCCTCCCTCCTCCATTTTTCGTCACAGGACAAATCAAGTCACTCACCCAGTTATACTCCTCTGGTCCACTCACCAAGTATTTATGCACTGTGCCACCCAGATGAGGGATCCACCTATCCTTATAAATGTGAATGTCCTTCCCATCACCCACCCTCCATCTAAGACCTTCCTTGACCAGTTGCAGAGCCCCCCATATGCTCCTCCATGTGTAACTGGGACTACCTCCCATCCTGGCGTGCAATACAGTCGAAGACCTATAGTATTTAGCCTTCAAAATTCGGGCAGCAAAAGACTCTCCATGAATCGCTAATCTCCATCCCTGTTTGGCTAGCAAGGCTTGGTTAAACACCTTCATATCTCTAAATCCCATCCCTCCACTCTCTTTGGGCTTACATAACCTTTCCCAACTCATCCAGTGTATCTTCCTCTCCCCTTCCTTCGACCCCCACCAGAAACGGGCCATTATCGCCTGGATCTCATCAATCAGTCCATCCAGTATCTTAAAAATACTCATAACATATGTGGGAATAGCTTGGATGACCGCCTTAATCAGCACCTCCTTCCCGGGCCTTGAAAGGAACTTCTCTTTCCACCCATGTACCTTCTTCCACACTCTATCCTTTATCACAGCAAAGACAACTTTCTTAGATCTCCCAATAACTGTAGGGAGCCCAAGATACTTCTTATGTCTATCCACCTCTCTAACTTGCAGCCGGTTCTTAATCAGCTCCCGTCTCTCCGCCGAAACATTCGCACTAAAGGAAACCTCGGTCTTCTCATAGTTAATTTTCTGCCGAGATGCCCTCTTGTATTGGCTGAAAATATCAGCTAAAGCGGAGCATTCTTCTAAGGTTGCCCTTGTGAAAACAATACTATCGTCTGCAAAGAAAAGGTGAGTGACCCTTGGAGCCCTTCTGCAAATTCTCGTGCTGTGGATTCTATTCTCCTGTGCTGCTTTGCAAAGGAAAAAAGAGAGAGCTTCAGTGCAAAAAAGAAAAAGATAGGGAGAGATGGGATCACCTTGGCGAAGACCTCTAGCTGGGGTTGCAGCTCCTCTCCTTTTGCCATTGACGATGATCTTGTGGGATATGCTAGAAACACACTCCATCACTTTATTCCTCCAAATGTCTGGGAACCCCATCCTCCTCATAACCTTCTCAAGAAAAGCCCACTCCACTCGGTCATACGCCTTGCTCATGTCAAGCTTGAGTGCCTTCAACCCTTCTCTTCCTTTCTTCTTGTGCTTCATAGTGTTAAACAACTCATAGGCAATAAGAGCATTGTCTGTGATCATCCTCCCCCTAACAAAAGCTTTTTGGTTCTCCGAAATAATCTCATTCAAAAGTGGCTTGATTCTATTCGCCAACACCTTCGTGATAATTTTATAAGAAACATTACACAGGCTTATAGGGCGAAACTTAGAAATCTGAACCGGGTTGCTCATTTTGGGAATCAGAACAATATCAGTGTCATTTATATCATCCAAGTTTTCCTCTCCTTTCCACCATCTATCAATAAAAGACAACAGGCTGGATTTGATCACCTCCCAAAAATTCTGATAGAAAATAGCTTTCATTCCATCCGGACCTGGAGCCTTGTTAGGATGCATTTGATTAAGTGCCTGCCAGACTTCTATCTCTGTAGGGACTTGGTTCAGACGAGGAAAGGTATTCTCAGAAATAACACCCGGCATGTCAGCAATGAACTCCTCCATCCCGGTTGGGTCCGAACTGGCGAAAAGCGAATTGAAGTACAAAGAAATAATTTCAGCAATAGATTCCTGCTCCGTATGCCAACTACCGTCCTCCTTGAAGAGACCATGGATCATATTACGCCTCTTCCGTTGACTAGCTTTGTGATGAAAATACTTAGTGTTCCTGTCGTTGTCTCTCATCTCATTAGTTCTAGCCCTTGCTAGCCAATAGCTCTCCTCCAAGCGTTGTAGTTCCTGCAACTCGCTTGCTATGTCCGTACATTCCTTCAACATATCATTGGAAGGTGGCCGATTCTGAGCACTAATGAGCTTCTTTTTAGTCTCTGCCAGTCTCTTCTTGATGTTCCCGAATTTTTCTTCTGCCCAATTAGAAAGCTTCTCTGCGCAGCTATCTGTCTGTCCACTGAGACCCAAGTCCGCATTGCTGTCCCGTGCTTGTTGCACCACTTCTTTACACTCCAAGGAAGATAACCAGAACGTTTCAAATCTGAATTTTTTTTCATAAGGACCGCTGCCCGTGCCTCTTCTCTCCGCCCACAAAAGAATCTATCCATGATCAGAGTTGAGAATAGGATAATTCTTGACACGCCTGACGTTAAAGATATAACACCATTGCCTATCTGCCAAAAAACGATCAAGCCTTTCCAGAATGAGATTGTCCTCATGTAAGCCACGCTTCCAAGTAAACTTGCACCCCATAGATCCCAGGTCCGTTACAAGGCAATTGTCAATAGCCTCCCTGAAGTTGTGCATCTGCCAGTCATTCCTCGGTTGTCCTCCCTTTTTCTCTTCATGCGATAATATTTCATTAAAATCTCCTTCGAGCAAAAGAGGCCATCTAGCCTGGGCACAAACCTCTTCCATCAACTCCCATGTACGCCGCCTCTCCTGTGTGGCTGCCCACCCGTACATCCCCACAAAATGGAAGCAATCTGAATTTCCTTCCACTCCCACCTCCACTGTAATATGGTGATCTGAGAAAGATTTTATCCTGACATCATCTCCCCTCCACCACAAACCCAAACCCCCCGCTCTGCCTTTGCTATCAACACTAAACCCAGCATCAAAACCACACTTCCTTCTCACCACCTCTTGGTCTCCTCCTCTACACATAGTCTCCATGATGAAGACTATATCGGGCAATTCTCTCCAAGACCGCCTTCTTAGAGAGTCTACTGTCCCAGGGCTGCCCAGGCCCTGGACGTTCCAGCATAGGATTTTCATGGTTGTTCACGGGTCTGGTCCTCGCCAGTACCCGCTACTGAAAGAGAGGTAGAAAACCCCAGACCCTCCTGCTTCCTCCTTTTTTCCCCATGCAACCCCGCCTCCTCTATCTCCTCGAGGACCCCTTCCACATTCCTTCTATTCCTTTTCCCCCCCGCCTGATATGTATCTTCGCCTATCCCAGTCTCCCTCCTTTCTCCCACTGTCTGTCCTACCCTAGTAATTCTTCCCATGATTCTCCCCCTCCCCCTCCCGGTCTTCTTCCTTCCTCCATGTACCCCCCTTATAATATCTGACCTCCTCCCCCCCACCCCTGTAACACCAGGTGCAAAGAATCCCCTCTCCTCGCAAAATTCGTTTACCTTCCCCCCCAACTCACCCCCGACACCTTCTCCATGGCAGCTAACAGATGCAGGCAGGTAGACGGATGTCTGGAGCACCTCCGGCTCACCATTAGTCTGATGCTCATAGTTTCTATCTTCCCCCCTCGTCAGCGATTGGTTCGATGATATATGGATCTGCCTACTGCGGTCCCCATTAGTGAACATGAGACCCTCTCCGTTCTGTACCTCCCCCGACTCCTGCATCCGCACCCGATCAGTACCACGTTTTATCCTCCCATTGATCTCAATGTCATGCGTCTCCCTGAGATCCCGTACTGGGACCTGCGTTGCCATGCACGGTGTCGTGGTGTTGGCAACGACCTCCTTGCCGCTTCCCCCAGCAGCGTTGCTCCTACCATTCACGTTCTTCATAACCTGCTCGTGTTTCTTATCAGACCTCTCATGCCCAAACCGGACATCACCGGTAGTATGCCTGCCGACGCCGTTGCCGCCTAGCTCCGTCATCCGTTTGGTGAAGACCACCTCAAGTTCCTCTAAAGAAACAGACCTCTCTGTGTCCCTCGCCTCTTCCATGAGATCTTTCTCTCGATTCCTGACATTGCACGAGCCGCTGGTCTCGTTGTTGCCCGACGCATGGCTCCCCACTTTCGGTTTCAATACGAACCGCAGCTCCTTCTCCGCTCTGTCCCTGCCCAGGATCTCCTCTTTCATTGACGTCACCCAACGCTTGGTTGGTGACGCCTTGATCCAGGGCCCCCATAGTCTCGGCGGCGGCCCGTCTTCTTCATCCTCTCCGTCGTCTGTGCAGTCTTTTTCTAGATGCCCGATCAAACCACATAAGTAGCAGAAAGAAGGCATCCATTCATATCGAATCTCCACATCAACAATACGGCCTCCACTGTCCCTTATCTTTTGTTTCTGTCGTATAGGCTTCGACACATCAATCTCTACTATGGCTCTGCACGACGCCCCCCAACCCAAGTCACGCAGGTCTACCGCCGTAACCCTGCCGATCTTGGACGCCACCGCCTTAATTGCTTCCTCCGACCTAAGCCCTAGTGGAAGATTGTAGAGACGGATCCAGAAGTGACTGAGGTTCAGTGTCAATTCCATTGGGACATCGTCCGGCCGGATATCCCTCACCACCAGTAAGTGGTTGTCGAAGTTCCAAGGCCCGTCCTCGACGACCTTCTCCTTATCCTTCCAGTGCATAAACTGGATGACGAACAGGTTGTTTGAAAGCTGTTGGAATCCGACCTCGCGTCGCAGTGCCCATGCGCTCGTCATCGTATGCTTCAGAGTGGGAAAATTGTAGGGCATGTTCGTCATCAATCTGCATACGAGAGCCAAGTCGAGATGTTCCCTGCTCTCGCCGTCCTCCGTCCCTCCCAGATCTAGAATATCAGTTTCCTCCTCCTCCCTCACCCTAAGGGCAGCGTACCGTTCCACAAGATCGTCATCTGCCATGGCACGGAGAGGGCCTGCAACCTGCAAGAGAAAAATGCCGCGGTGGCGAGAAGGACCATGCGTGTGTCGCCCAGAGAGAAGCCCTAGGAGCGCTGACCAGGGAGATTTTATCTAAACTTGAAACTCTTAATATGTATTAGGATCTAATATCTAGCTACTCACATAATGAATAATCTAAACATGAATTCTGAAATCTAATATTTTTATTAACTGGATAAATGTTAACCTGAAGCTTTAATAGGATGACTCAATTTATATACGATCTCAGATGTATGACATTTGAGTCTAAAAGCTTGAGAAAATTAATATGAACTAAGCATAGAAATATTGAGTATCTATAATTTATATAAATTTCAACTACTTAAAATCTGATAATTTGGAAACATGACTCAAACTAAACAACATCTTATTACTTAAAGCATGATAGTAAATCAAACACTAAAGTCTGAAAGTAAGTTAAACTCTAAGTTACTTTATAGGGAGGTGTAGGGTGAATCACAATGATAATGAAATTCAATAGACATGCCCTTCTTACCTTTAATACTGAAGATGTCCTTAAGTTAGTCTTGATTTGTTGTTCCATAATCTAATCACTTGGATATCATCAAATTTCTATAAGTCCATGTGTATATCTCCTTTTCATCTTTAAATCTCAAACTCCCATCATTTTAACCCCCTGAACTAAATTAGGGTTCTTAAATAAACATAACTCTAATTAAGGACTTTTAATGTCTAAATATTACATTAAACAAAAGTTGCACATTATACAACATGCATATACTGATATCTCCATATAAATGAAAAAGCATCTTATGCCCTAATATATGAGTACATACATCATATACCGAGAGTAAAGCTCAAACACACTCATATGGACTGCGCTTATGGGCATAGTTATAAAATCATATAAAAATATAGTTTAAATCATTTTTCATACTAAAATAGGCACTTAAATCACATGTTGTCTCACAAATAATCATTACTCGTTTACATAATAGCCACTTAGGCCCAAAAACTATACACAAATACAATTATATATGAAACTCCAGCAAAAACTTTAGAAACTATAAGAATAATGTATTTTATATTTAGATAAATATGTCAGATCGTTTCATGGTCAAACAATGGGTGAAATACCTAAAATATCCTTATTAGGGTGAGAAACAAAAATAGAGGTACAGAATCAAGTCAGCAAGATCATGCCTTGGAATCAGGTTGAACATATCAAAATATATTTACTGTGATCTATTCATAAAATTTTGAAGTCGTTTGATATTTTTAATACACAAAATATTAATATCCATGCCTTATAATAATCAACTATAATAATTATTATTCATCTTAAACACCCTCTGAAGTTATTTTTATAAATAAGTAGGCATCATAAGCTTTCTATTGATAGCTTTTTCTCCCAAAATGAACATCAATGCCTTAAGATATGATTTTTCTAAATATATTACCTTGTCAATCAATTGTCGTCGTTCAAAAACTAATCGGTGGCCCAGATCGTGCCATATCGACCGCCTGAAGTTAGCTTAGCATCCATGGATCCTCGAATGGATCCAAATAGTCCATAACATGGGTGCCACTCTTCTTCTCTCCCTAGGTCACGTGCACGATTACTCTATTTTCACATAGTTCTACTGGTTGCCACTTGTGTGGTCTCCGACAGCTCCATCCTCGGTACCCAGGTGGTCTTTCCTCACATTGCGGTTCTCCCCAAGCTTTTATGGGACTCCTTCATCGGTGTGGCTCCACCTCCACTCATATTCTTATCAAGATTAAAGATCCCAACCTATGACCTTCACAGTCACCGCCAGCAGTTCTCCCTTTCCTCTTCTCCTTTGATCTCCTTCGCTAACCCACGATTTTGAGCAAAACTCTATATACAAACTCGTTACCCACTCTAGTTCTACAAAACAAGGGTTTTATAACCTATGATTCCTCAGATTACCCACGATATCCTCCCCTCATGAGGACTTTGTTCGGGTCCTATAAAACATGGGTGACGGCTCTTCAGTCTGTGTTGGACTAGAGTCCCCCCTTTTATTTTTTATTTCTTTTTCTATTTGATAAAAGTCTAGATTATATAAATAATTATACAGCTTACATAGTGACTATGTTTAATCCCAAGTTTTAGTATTAATAAAATATTATCATTATATTTTCATGTGGAATATATTAGGTCAATGTTAATAGGATAAACACTCCAAATTTACCTTTTTATTAACTATTGGATAATAACAAATTAATACCCTAGGCCACTAGATTAATTAAATTATCCAATATTTCTCCTATATTATGATATTATGATTATCCTTCTATGAAAATATCTTGAATATTTATTATGACCTTGAAATGCTCCATACTCAAATTTGTACTCCAAGGACACATATGTGAATCATAATTGGTCCAATTGGGAAGGAACTGGGTTCTAGGTCTAATGGCCAATTCCTTGGTCCTCCAAAAGCTAGATAAGCCTAATCATGTTCTCAATTATAAAACTAAATCTTGAACCAATATATTTCTAATTGAAGCTTCCTTATGATACATTTGATCATTGTTACTTTACTTACTTAATGATGAAGATCTAAACTAAGTCTAGGGCTCAAACCATTAACTAAAGTCATCATATTTCCTTCATCATTGTACTTTGTTGTCACCTCAAATCATTGAACTAAATATAAAATCCCAACCTTCAAGGATAATATAAAATGGTTCAAATTGCACAAAAGACTCCTTCTGGATGTTTTTCCCATATATCCAAATATCATGGAAATTGGATGGAACCTTATTATAACCATAAACAAACCTATATTGATTTTATGAATAACTTTATCATGTACTTTCCAGGTTCTAAAAATTACGATGTGACAAATGAAAAGGCAACCTAGCCATCTCAAGATATACACATCTCTAGATTCCTTAAACGATCTTCGTTTATCCTCCGAATAACCTACACATGGGTGGTTTGGGAACAACATCTAAAAAATGATAATCAAAGGTATGGGTCAGTAAATAATGAGTATGTGCGTAATAACATATTTAGGCATTTTACATGAGTAACATAAAGGGGTTTCATTTTAGTAGGGGGCCATTATCATGTAGGTGAGTTCAATAAAACTAAACAAGAGATTGAGCATCAAAATCATGAGACACATGAACGCAAAAGCAATAAAGAATACAAAGATCCTTTTGCATTTCATAATCTAAAACATATCAAAATAAATCATTGCATGTATATAATTTATACTAAAGGTAGATAAGTAGGGCCAAGACTCCACTGGATCTAAGGACAAATGTCGAGTGGAAAGGTGCACCTTGGGTAGAAAAACGTCCCTCTATATATATTAGAGATGGAAAGATGCACCTGAGGAAGACATATGTGCCCTAATGGTTATGCATAATCAATCATCTATACCATTTATCTTAGTCTAATATCACACACAAAATATGAAGGCAAGATATGTCCTTCAGTCACATCAACAAGATTAAATAACATGGAATTAGGAGTTTCAAACCCAATTTAAACATGATTCAGCATTGCTTCAAATTTCAAAATGATTGTGGCTAGAAAATCATACAATTTCGAATGAGAAGTAGTAATGTCAAGAGATTCCTTATTATGGGATAATATATGTCAAAATAAAATAAATACCTAAATTTAAATAGAAACTACACATACATGGTCTTCCTGACTAATGGTTATCTCAATAGGTACACTTCATCACCAAATTTGAGTATTCATATTAGTAATACATTATGTATGTTAGTCAAACCAAAGAGAACATATGTATGCATCCCTATAATATATTTTAATATTTTTGTTATGGTAGTCCCAATCACCTAGTGACATATTAGGGTTTTCAATCTTATTAAGTAAACATATCGTCCATTGGATATTTTATTCTTAAGATCCATCTTTAGTTGTAGAAGTTTAACTATATCTAAGTTACATATATGTGGGTAATTATATACATTCCTTCCATATATGTCTTGTGATCTTATTCTCTCTTAGTATGGTGTATAGTTCAAGCTTAATCAACTAGGATCAAGTATATACTGCTCATTATGATATTTACTAAAATTACATAATTTCCTATTAATTGATTCACTTATACATAATACATATGGTAAACATTAAGCAGTTTTATCACATGATATATGTTGTTATAGTGACTAAGTAGTGTGTGCTTCACAACCTCAATCACTATAGTGTCTAGGTTCAATGTTAAGATAAATTTCTACATAAATTATAGATGACCAATATTTCATGTGGTTATCATAGTTATATCATTATCTTAAGTACATTCTAGTTACCATTACAATCTGACCTACAATTTAACAAATTTGAAAATTTCTAAAATGTAGGAGAATAATCACTGACATACTATTGGTGTCTTCATGAAAAAGATCTCCCATCATCAGTGTTCAAAGTGGCTTCAATTGGTGATTATATAGTGTATTTTTGTCTACTACTTCTTTGAGAAGTCACACGAGGTTGTACCCATGGTGCAGGAGGTCAAGCATGTATCTTCCATTAAATCTATGACTTACATTTTCAGCACCAATAGTGGTGCCACGGGGAAGGGAGTTCTCATACCTATAATTCGTTTGAGGATCACTATATATGTTGTGGTGGTGGCACATCCTTGATTAGGAGGCGGTGTATGTTCTATAGTGGGATAGGTCAATGGTATTTTAGAGTTCTATGTTGCAGGTTGTTGTGGTGAAGACACTCAAGGGAAATATTTTGTTGATGGTAGGATGGTTCAAGTTCAAAGGAAATATTTCCATACTTTTGTACAGGTTGTCAAGAAGGGAGTATTATCCTCCACTGGTGTCTTGGAGGTTCTACGGGATGCAAGGGATCATGAGGGGACGTTTCAATGAGCTTCTTGGTTTTAGGCCAATTCTCCCACAATTGTGTTGTAGGTCAGTTGGTAGTTCTAGCTGAGTGAGGGAAATAGAAAATGGATTGTGTTGGTGACAGGTTGTTGAGCTAAACTAGGCTTTCCATAGGTTAAACATAACTTTCTTCTTGACACCTAACCTCTATCTTCTGACATTTTCAACCACTAGAAAAGGTGGTGTTATTATTTTTGATGGGATAAGAGAATTGGGAAGTGGAAGGCATCATTGTTATATTAACCTTGGTGAAGTTCATTGGTTTTGAGAAGGCTGGAAGGCTTGGTTAGAACTAACAATCAGGAAGGTGGTAGGAAGGGGTCAATGCCAGTCAGAGTTATCACTGACTTTGCATCACCTACGAGGAGGGAGGAGGTGTGTTAGAGGAGTAGATAGGTCTTGAAGATAACTAGTGGTATCATGGAACCATCAACATCTAGTGTTGTAGGTGGCATTGTTTCCCCACAGCCATGACAAGGGGTTTAGGGAAAGCAAAGGACCATAAGGCTAGGGCTTTGGGTTATGAGGGAAAGGGAGAAGTACAATGGTAAGGAGGAGAAGAGGAAAAGGAAGAGAAGAAGAAGAAAAGGAGGAGGAAGAAATGGAAGAGAATGGAGAATGATGCTCATCGGTTACAATATGGAAGATGTGTTCTAATCGCAAAAGGAGACAGACGTATATATAGGGGAAAATAAATGGAAGTAAGGGAAACATAATGTGAAGTCAACTAATACCTATGTTGATTAATGTTTTCTTTGTTAGCTCACCGGAGAGAGCAGTTAATGTCTAATTGACCTGAAATTACTAGGTAGACTAATTAGGATGTTATATATCCAATTAATGTTCATTTAACCTTTTGAAAATGTTTGATGTGTTATTTTATTTGTTCTACGTTAAGTATTCAATTAATGCAATAATGTTTTTTATCATTTGGATACATTATTTGACATTTATAAAATTTATTTCATCATTTAGACTAGGCGGATTCTATACCATGAAACTAGGGTCAAAACTAACTAATTGATGAATTAATATAATTATCTCCCAAATGAAGACTTAATTAATTAATTACCTTTAATATTATTTTAAAATTTATATGTTGAAACATTATATTTTTCTTGGATCCAATAATTTTTAATTAATATAATTTAATAAGAAGTAGATTTAATGCTAACTTAATTAAAATGAGACTAAGGAAGATGAAATCTTAGGTTTGGGAATGTTACAACACACCACCTCTTAAAAAGGATTTTGTGCCCAAAATCCACACATTCTTAGCCTAGCCCACCAATATATTTAACATCAATAAAATTATGCTTATTTTGAATAAATACTAACTTATCCAAATACTATTCCATGATATACATCTTGGAAAGTTTTAATTACTCTAATTAGAGAGTAGCTATATTTATGTGAAATTAATTGAATAATTCTCCCAAGGTTTACTTAGCTCATTCATTATTAAGTTTTAACAATACTAAAGTTGAGTTACTCACCTGATCTATCAAGGTACAAGACTCACCCATTAAAAATGATAAACCTCTCATATAATTAACAAATAAAAGGGGTATAATAGGTAAATCAACTAAGTCATGTATATTCCAAAATTCTAACACATTGCTCTGCTCTTAGATATAGTGTTTCATGGTTAGCCTAACTAGTTAAGTCTGTCTCACTGAGGGGGTCCTTATTAATTCTAACTTGATTCATGAAACTATTTGCAAAATCTACAAAAATCTATCTTTTGGTACATATGTACTATAATACTAAAAATAATTGGCAAAGAAAATTCATGTGATGTGATGTTGAAAAATGGTTCCAAAATCAATGTGGGAACCAAATCAATCACTTTTTATCATAACTCATTCTACCGAAGGAGTGTAAACCCCCAAGGATCTAGAAGGATATATTAAAAACATATCTAACTCATACTTTAGGTGGCAGTGACATATACTATATGAACATGATGTTAACTTCTTGGCAATTTCACATGGCATTCTCCACTTCAACTTAAAAGTACTTGATTCTATAATTTAAGACATAGCTTCAACATGGGACATCAGCAAGCCCTCAAGTCACCCAATTATCCCAATAAGAGATTATGGGCTTGTCAGAACAAGGTAAATATATGAGTCTCCCAATACTTGGTTCTATTAGGAAATCATATATCATTATTCCCTAAAGGAATTATCAGTGTATGCAATCTAATTGTAAAGGTGACATAGATGAAATCCTAAGTATCTCCACCAAGTAACAAATATTTCATCAACTAACCCTAGTGTATGGGGAAACTACATCTTATGAAAGATCCAGTCCCCTAGGTAAAGATGTTTTCAGAAAAAAAGTATACTTCAACAACTAGGTTGATGGATAATTTTTCCTTAAAAAAAGAGTTATATCGTAACTCTAAAACATATTTTAGGGTTCACACCGTGTCATCCATGCATGCTAAGTCCTCAATGTGGATGTAGATGAGGCACGCTTGAAAGTCAACAAGGAAAAGGGTTTAAGGCTGGAATTAGGGTGAATCCTATCTAAGAGAGCATAAGGTATTCTACAACCTATTTTGATTTATCTGACTTCCTTTTTGGGAAAGAAATAGGAACTAGCCACTAGGAAAACCAACTTTCATGTAAGGAAATTTCCATTACCATAGGGAGAGTATGGGATATTAGAGTTACCAAAAATTGAGTCTCATCTGTGGAAGTGGTTTGGGAGTGGGTAGTGACCCACTAGATAGGAACTGAAACCCTAATTCATACTCCACGACTCGGGGAATGTACATCAACAGCATATCAAGGTTCAGGTAACTACCAATTGAAGCCATGTGCATTGGAACAGTTGAGGATAACTTGAAATAATCAAATTCAATGATTGCACTAGCTTTGATACCATACTATAAAGAGTGGGACACAAGAAGGGTTCCACTCCTTACATAATTGAAGTACAATTATTGAGCAGACTCTTTAATTAGAAGCAAAAAATTGAACTGTTACATGATTGTCTCTTTATAAATTACACATTGTTTCTTACCTCAAAGGTGGCACTACAAAAGATAAAGGAACATATTATTTGTTACTAGTATTAGTGTAGAGTACAACCTAGGCATGTCAACCTATCCTCATATATGGACTCCTTAAATGATCTTCATGAATCTTTGTCCTCTAAATCACCTACACTTGGGAGGTTTAGAAATAACCAAATAAAGATAAATAAAGGTAAGGGTTAGTATACATTGATTTTGTGCATAATAACATACTTAGGCATTTTATAAGAGTATAATAAAGGATTTCCCATTCAAGATATTGGAAAGTAGGTAAGTTCAATCAAATTAAATAGGAGATTGAGTGTGAAAAGAATGAGGTACAAGAACATTAGATACATAAAGAATACAAAATCTTGCCATTTCATAATCCACAATATTTCAAAATAAACCAACACATGTAGATCATTTAGACTAAAGATAGATAAGGTAGGTCCAAGACACCATTGGATCTTAGAGCCAAAGGTCGGGTGAAAAAATTCACACCCTGGGTAGAAATATGTGCCCATGTATATATTAGAGGTGGAAAAATACACCGTGGGTGGAAAGACGCACCCTAATGGTCATGTGTGCATCTTCATCAATTATCTTAGTATAATATCACATGCAAAATAGGAATTCAAGATATATATCCATAAATCCCATCAAGGATATTAAACAGCATGTCAAGAGGGGTTTCAATCCCAATTTAAACATGATTAAGCAGAGTTTCAAGATAATTCAAAATGATTGCCACTATAAAGACATAGATTTTCAAATAAGAAGTAGTAATGTCAAGAGATTCTTCATTATGGGAAAATGTATGGCAAAGTCAAATAAATATCTAAATTTCAATAGAGATTGTATATACATGATGTTCACAATAATGGTTAGCTCAATAGCTATTTTTGGTCACCTAAGTCAAGTATTCATCCTAGTAACCTATTATGTATATTTGTAAAACCACAATAAGCATGTTTTTACATTCCTATTATCAATTTTCATATTTTCTTATCCTAGTTCTAATAACATATTGACATATTATTATTTTAAATATTATTTAGTAAACATGTGATCCATTCGTTATCTATTTTAGTTGTAAGATCCATCTCGAATCATAGAAGTTTAAGTATATCTAAGTTACATATGTGTGGATAATTAAATGAATTCCCCCATTTATGTATGTAATCTTATTCTTTCTCAATATGGCATGTGGTTCAAGTTTAGTCAACTAGGATAAAGTATATACTCCTCATTAGGTATATTTACTAAAATTATAGAATTTCCTATTAGTAGATTTACTTATTCATAATATGTATGGTAAACATTAATGGTTATGATCACATGATATAGGTTGTTATACTAGCTAAGTAGTATGCCCGTCATCTTGTCTAGTGTTTAATATTTCAATGTTAAGATATAGCTCTACATAAACTATTGATGACCGATTGATTCATGTGTTTATCATATTATATGCATTATACTAAGTATATCTTAATCACAATTAACATCTGAATCCATTATTTAAGCAAAATTAAGAAAGTTTAAAATGTAGGAGTACAATTGCTGACCTACTATTGGTGTCTTCTGAAAGAGATCCATGTGATTAGTCTTTGAATTGGCTTTTGTTGGTGAGTATATGGTGTGTTTTTATTTACTTCTTCTTTGAAAGATGACACAGGAGGTCGTCCTCATGGTGCAGGAGCTCAAGCATGTATTCGTAGCTTAAGTTGTGAGTTAAATTACCAATGCTAATAGTGATGCCATTGGGAAGGGAGTTCTCAACCCTACAATTTGTATGAGGATCCCTCTATATGTTCTACCATTGGCACATCCATGATTAAGAGGTGGCGGATTTTCTATAGTGGGATTGTCCTATGATGTTTCAAACATCCAAGTTGTAAGTTGGTGTGGTAAAGACACTAAAGGGAAGTAGTTCTTTGATGTTAGGATGATTCAAGGCCGAATGAAGATATTTCCAAACTGTTTCACATGGTACTGAGAAGGGAGTCTTCTCCTCCACTAGTGTCTTAGAGGCAAGGGATCATGAGAGGATGTTTTTATAGAGCTTCTTAGTTCTAGACAGGTGGCATTGATGTGTTGAAGGTCAGTAGGCAGTTCTAATAGAATGAGGGCTGTGAAAAATGGATTGTTCTGATGGAAGTGATGTTTAGGAGGAGTCATAGAGGGAGTTATCTCAAATTAAGTATTGTTTGTTGATGCTAAAATACATTTTCCATAGGTTAAACATATCTTGTTTCTTTACGGATAACATCCTAGATTTTCATAGTGTCGAGCACTAGCAAAGGTAGTGGTACTATTGCCATGGGCTGGGAGAACTGTGAAGTGGGAGGTGACAGTCATGTATTAACCCTAGAAAAATTTGTTGGTATTGAGAAGGTTGGAAGGCTTGGCTAGAGTTCAGGAGAAGTAAGGTGGTAGGAAGAGGTTGACACCAGTAGGAGTTCTACAATCATCAACTTTGGCTCACCTACAAAGAGGAAAGAGGAAAGAGGTGAGGTAGAGGAGTAGATTAGTCTTGCAGTTATCCAATGGCCTCTGGAGTCATTTACAATTATTGGTGTAGGTTGCATCATTTCCCCATGTCCATGATGACTGGGTGCATGGGAAGAGAAGGAATACGTAGTTGGGGCTTTGGGCCATGAGGGAAATGGATAAGTAGAGTGAGGATATGAGGAGAAGAGGAAGAGGAAGAGAAGAAGAAAATGTGGAGAGAAAAATAGAAGAGAAGGGAAACGATGTTTGTAGATTACCGATAGGGAAGACATGTTTTGCCTCGGAAGGAGACAGACGCACGTGACATGTGAAAATAAATAGAAGTTTTGAAATGTAATGTGAAGTCAATTAATACCCATGTTGATTAATGTCTTCTTTGATAGTTCCCCTAGGGGAGCATTTAATGTCTAATTAACCCTAAAATTGATATGTAGACTTAGGATGTGATACGTCCCAATTTAATATTATTTCACCTTTTTAAAACAATTCATATTTTATTTTGTTACTTCAAAATTAAGTATTCAACTAATGCATTTAATGTCTTTCTTGATCAATTGGATATTCTATAACACATTTATTGAATTTGTTTAATAATATAGACTAGGAGGATTATTCTTTTCATACAAGGAGGATTCTATATAGCCAAAGTAGTATCAAAACTACCTAATTGATTAATATAGTTAACTCCCAATCCAGGACTTAACTAGTTTACCTTTAAGCTTATATAAAAGGTGATATGTTGACAAATATGTTTTTCTTAGATCCAACAATTCTTAATTAATATGATTTAAGGAAAATTAGATTTGTTGGTAACCTAATTAAAATGAGATTAAGGAGATGAAGGTTGAGGTAAGGACTCAGATTTGGGTATGTTACACAAAAGTTCAATAGCATTTTGAGGTTATCTTGAGTCTTTAAAAGAGGTTTACCAAATGATTGAGAGTTTGATAGCATTTCAAACTTATCTGGGGATGTTCTTAGCTCCTCTTGGGTTATGATTTTCTTTATTCCTACATAGGTATCAGGGTTCACCAGGCTAGCTTACTACCCTCAGTATACATCCTGGTCATAGTGACTACAATCAACCATGGACACAACAAAGTGCACATATTCAAGTTTATGGGTTATCTCACTTAAGCAGGATCCTTGTGAATACCAATTTCATGGTGTTTTTTGGTCCATTCAACGTGAGTGTTATGCATTTGTACTTGTCAACTTTCAAAGGGGAGACTGTGAAGTGTGATGTGTTGAATTTAAAATCCAAAACTCATTTTTAAACAATAAGGTGATGTGAGGGTGTTCAAAATCACATGATAGATAGAAAGGAATCAAGAAAAATAATTGTATAATTTCCTATAAGCACTTTGTTTAGAAATATTTTTTCATAAGAAACCTACAAGATAACAATTAATCATCAAAGTATTGAGTCTTTACATAAATTCTCATAAGCAACACAGCCAACAATCATATCATTATTTTTCATTCAAAGGCTACAAGAATTAGGCTTACTCTATGGGGATGCCCAATATGTTTTCTTGTTATATATTTCTTTATAAATTTTTTTAGATGTAAGAAAATGATCCTAAACAATTGGGGAAAATGGAAGGAAAGAAAAAAAAAAAAGATGCAAGAAAGCCTTAGTACTTTTGAAAAAATGACTTTAAGGCTATGAGATGGGATACAGATAACAAAGACATGTCACCTTTAAGGTGAAATGAAATCAAGTATGACCACTACTACTTCCAAGCGAGAATTTTCATGGAGATGTCCCCCCTTTTTTATATATATAATCATATTGATTTCTCATTACAACTCATAATTGACTAAAAATGCATGACAAAAAGAGAGGATCTCCATTTGTGGATACCCCTTGAATGTGAAAACATCTAATAATCCTTGGGGGCTAGGTCATATGATCACTAGTAATGTTCTTTAATATGGGTCAAAAATCCCTCATGTGGCATGAGATTATACATTCAAGAAGAGGCATGCAAAGATACATCTTCATCAATAAAATCCCAAATCAAAAAGGAAACACCTTATGAGGCATGTGGAATATCCTTTAAATGTATAGAGGGTCAATCATCCTAGGGAAATATCCCACATGATCACCAAGTAATGGTTTTGTTTATGGGATTAAGAACCCCTCCTATGGCACACCATCATACATCTAAGATATGAAGGTAAAAAATAGCATCCTTGTCATTGAAAGCCTAAAAAGCAAAAAAATCTTGTGGGGCACGTGAGAGTCACATGTCCTTTCCCAAAAAGCCTAATAGAAAGAACAAAAACAAAATAGAACTCGTCCAAACCTCAAATGATTTCAATCTTGAAGTTCCCAGTAGAGCTATCATTGTGGTTTAGGTGAAAAAAGTTTCCATTTCTTGTGACATCATTGGGTGGATGCCAATGGGTCATGAAAGAGGAGTTACTACCACAGTTATAAGAGAAAATGAGGAAAATGTGAAAAGGCACTAGTAAGTGGGTGGATAAGGAAAAAGAAAGACAGATATGCATGAAGGAGGTTTTAGGAACCCCACAATGCCCTTATGGTTTTATAAATCACAACAAGGTCAATTATATCGTTTTAATAATAGGGTTTATATATACAAGATTATATTATAAGGAACCACATCTACATCAAAGATTACATATAACAAATTGTATGTGTGAACATAAACCCCGAGTGCTCATATACTTGCACTACTAGAGGGTTGTAAAGAGGGGGGAGATAGAGAGATATGGTGTCATATAACCATATGTAAAAGAGATATAAGAGATTACATAATAATAAAAATTGTGAACCATGAGTGATCATATCATCACACCCGGGGGATTTTAAAGAGGGGAGAGAGATAGTTATATGGTTTTTCTGCCTAAAACACCTTACTTTGATGTCTTTAAGGGTACCATTTGACCTCCCCTATCTTTTCTCTTTTGGACATAAAGTTATGAAAGGATTTATGTAGGTGTTAGGACTTCAAAAGGGTACTCTAGCCTCTATAGATGAGTTGTCAATTGAAGTTTTTGGTAGCCAGCCTTTATGGATAGCTCTCACTAGGTGTCAGTCTTTGTCAATGGATGCTAGAGGTCATAATTATAGTGGTTTATGTTTATATATGGTTACGATTCTAGAGGGGAGCCTCAAAGGTGGATGAGAGAGGGAGGGTGCACTAATAGAAGACCCTTCCTCTAGGGCCTTTCATACACATTTAGAATTCAATCTAGATGACTTACTTTATGCGGGGAGCATGGGCATATGTTGATTGTGCACCCCCTCTTTTGGAACCTTACGTGTTTTTAACATAACTTTGTTGACATTGGCAAAGTGGGAACCACATGGCACATGACTATTATTCCCCTCCCATATGGGGGATTTTGAGAACGAAAATGGGGTGTCATGTGTGTACAAAATGGGTTGAAAAGGTGGGGCACCTACTCGATGTAGGGAAATATGGAGATAGATATGGCAGCGGAAACAAACAATTATTGTCATATTCTCCATGATTAGCAAATCGTGTCAATAACTATGAATGGGAAGGAAGGTCTGCAAAGTATATAACTAAACTTGGAGAAAGTCCAATGACAATCCTTGCAATGATGTGCTTCTTTCTTAAGCAGCACCCAGACTATTGTCGACGACAGCCTCCTGGTGTAGCACCACAGATGGCGGTTGACGATGTTGTAACATACCGAA
This sequence comes from Alisma plantago-aquatica, assembly GCA_963693085.1. Classification (NCBI taxonomy): domain Eukaryota; kingdom Viridiplantae; phylum Streptophyta; class Magnoliopsida; order Alismatales; family Alismataceae; genus Alisma; species Alisma plantago-aquatica. The sequence goes on along the minus strand of OY856411.1, from coordinate 910,151,395 downwards.
TTCTGAAATTTTGTCTTTTGACCCTCTTTCCCTTTCATTTCTATCCTTTATATCATTTATGTTTAATTAGTGGAATTTATAGCGGTTAAGTGGAAATTCATTCACTAATTGTACCAATATAAGGGTTTATGCACAAATACCTCAATAAAAGCTTAATTACCATAATAAAGTGCTCTAAACCTTAATATAACTTTTTAATATGATTTGAAAACATAAAATTATCCTAAGTTTCAAATTTGGTTCGATTTGGATGTTGTTTGTGCAAGTTATGCAATTTTAGGTACATTCTAAACTTTTATGCAATTTACCCAATTGGGAGGTTTTCTTTACAAATGGTATCAGAGCCATAACCCCTCTAGTAGGTGGGGCCCGCATGGGCATGTGGCATGCCAGTCTTGATTCGTGCGATCCAGGCATGTAGGAAAGGGTTGTCCGTGGTTGACGTAGCCACCCTTGCGCTGGTATTCTGTGATCGGGAGCTGGGTGTCCATGGGCCATTGTGGGTCTGCACTGAAATGGAGTCAGATTATGAGGTCATATAGTTGAGCCTTGATGAGGACGTCAAGAGTTTAAGTGAGGGAGATTGTAACATCCCAGGATTTGAGGCCTTAGATAACATGATCTTAAAAGGAATGATTGGACTACCCATATCACTAAGGTGCACCTCCTTTTCAGGGAGCCTATTTCTAAAGAACTCTATGGTTAAGCATACTCAGCCCAGAGTAGTACTAGGATGGGTGACCAGTCGGGAAGTTTATCCTGGCTTGCGCGTGAGTGGGGACAAAGCGCCTTGTTGAGGCTAGTGATGGTTTGTGGGGCCAGTCGTCATTCCTGAAACTCTGCTAGAGCCTTGGGCAGTGGGCCCGGGTGTTATAGATGTCCTCCTAGCATGGTGGCAATAGCCTTCACACCTCTATGCAGTCTACGCGAACCATATGGAATTCCTATCATTATTCTAGAAATAATAGTAAGGATTTGTCCCTTCGATGTCAACGTGCTATCAATGACTTGTTCTCCCTTGTTGTCTCTCCCTCTTAAGGGTAAGACTTGCTCAAGCTCTCACATTACCACAGTTGTGAGAGAACAATATTTGTTATTGTTAGTTGTGTATTTTTAAATCCTTGACTACTCCCCCCCCTAAACACACATTTATAGGAGGGTTGGGTTCAAGGTTTCCAGATGAACTAAGAATCAAATCGATGCATTTTCACAAATTTCTGGCTATTGTGGATCTTCAATCAGTCAGTTCACATTTGAATTGGTCATTTCACATGTGAATCGGTTGACTCAACACTTGAATTGATTAGTTCATTATGTTTCCTATTCACAAACATATTGGCTTCTAATGTGATGATTAATGCACAACATGACGTCAGCATCAATCCTTTCAGTCTTATTGATCGTTCAATTGGTGAATTCACATTTTGAATTGGTCGATTTACATTCTAAACTAGTTTGGTCACATTTTTAACCAGTCAGTTCACATTCTAGTTCAACCAATGCAGTTTAAATTTGACTCGACACTTGAGTCTGTCGACTCACATTCCATATGACACACTCGTCACATGAAAGCGATATCACTCAAAACAAAGCATGGAATTAAAACTTAACAACTAGGTTACCAAAAAATACAGGAAATCAAACATCCACCTCAAGTGGAGACATATCACGTATGAGTCCACAAAAGCCACTTGCATGCATATATATATATATATATTGTCAAGGATCATTACATACATCGATCATCGGCTCAAAAGCCATAAGCTATTACAAGAGGTAACTTGTTCATATACATGCATATCATATCTGTATAACAAGGCATATGGCCAAAATGTCATCTCGATATACAACATCTACAAAAATCCCCCAAGGATCTGAGAGTACAGGAATGAAACATAGGACTCTACTACAAAACATTGGCAGCTTGTCCAACATTTGCTCATCTACTGCTCCTTTTGTTGCTCAGCCATAACAGCACGATCTCTACCTCTACGTGCTCGACCACCTAAAAGATGTGGAAACCCAAGGGGTGAGATCAAACATCCCAGAGAGAAATATAACTCTTTGCCAACATCTATTAAAATCATGTGTAGATTAAAGAAGATAGATAACATTATTATTGGGTTGAGCATATTAGTTAAACAATATGTATTAAATCGGTAGTGCATGTTAAGAAAATAAGGCAATTACTATTGAGCAGTAGAACAATTAATATTCTAAGAAGGAATATGAAGAACATTCATAACAGTTGATTTCTCTTACCACATTATAATTCAATATATTAGTACAAAGATAAGGCAAAGGTCCATCCAATGTGAGATGTATTTAACCCTAAGAAAATATAATACACATTTGTATTATGTCTTTTATTATGCCTTGAGGATATGAGGCATACCACTCATGCTCCACCTGACCACTGCTAAGTTGAAATTAGTGCAATACAAGATCAATGGAAGAGTCAGAATTCATGATCTCTCCACACCCTCGGTCAGTCTGAGTCTTTCACAGTGACATATCAAGTCCAACTGCAAAATATCCTAGCCCACCTTGGTATATAGATCATGGTTCTAGTGAACTGCGATACAACTGCAGCCATTCTCCTACCAGGGTATGACCACAATCATCCCAGTAAACATATCATGCACGGTGAATCACATCATCTGAGATATGGTCTCATCTGTTCTCCTGCCGGGGTATGACCTCATCCATCCCAGTGTAATAAGGATACAAGAAGATACCTTATTTTGCACCCCACATATTCAACAATGTGTGCTCTGAGTTTGCTATAGGAATTGCTCGTTTCATCATCCAACTAGTACTGACGCTGAAGATGGATCTATGGAACAAGGAAAATACATGATTAGGTTTTTACTTAATTAGTTAAGCCAATCGGGTATCATTTAGCATCAATTAAGTTACAACGTACAAACCCTAAACAAACTCTACAAAGATAAGGGCATAATACAACTTCATAAGATATAAAGTGTTTGAATTATAAACTTGTCCCATCATCACATGATACCACTGTCATCACACAGCCACACAAGGCTATCACCATGATCAAATAGTCATGGGATATCACTCCCTTATCACATCACTGGAGGATAACACCTCACACTAAGCATAAAGCCTCTCCAAGGTCATAAGACCCAATCACATATCTTTGTGTCACGTCATTACCTCATCATGCCTCAAAAGGCTCATAACTATCACCATTGAAATTACAAGCTATGCCATTCATTTCATCTGCATGGTTAGATCCATGCAAATAGGAGAGAGAAAGTACAATCACATGATATTTTAGTAAACAAGACTAACAAGCATAGCATACCCTATAAATGTCATCTCCCACTTTCTTGGAACCCATTAGGGTTGAGCATCATTACTTAATCACACTTCGACTATCATATAAATCACCACTAAGTATCAACATTCTTTACTTGTACACGTGTAACCACCTCACTATGTTATACATATGTAGCGACTAACACACTACATGAATGTAGAGACCAACACACTACATGAATGTAGAGACCAACATGTCTATGTGTAGTGACCAAGCATCAATCAAGTGTAGTGACCATCACCATACATGTGTGTGTCGACCAAAACCACAAAACATAGTGTTGTGACCACAACATAAACAAGTGTAGCGACCACACAACATACATGTGTCATGACCCTTAGGTATTATGAGCATCAATCATTGGGTTAGGGTTGCGACCGATACACATCAAAGCAAACATGGGTAGTGACCCAATATAGCATAGAAATCCAAGAGTGACAACTGCAACAGATTCACATGAGTGTCAACTGAAACAAAGCCAAACCAAGTTGTATCGACCAAGATCATTGGGGTGGTGTAATGACCACCAAGGTCAACTACTACAACCATACATGAACATCCTCAAAACATAGATAAACCATCATAAAAATAGATGGTGAATGTCAAAATACTAAGCACCATCATGGAGGAAAAACTCCATACAAGGTGAGCATCAAAACCCTAAAATCGATCTCCTACATGATCCATTAAGAAACCAAACTAGGACAAAGACGATCAAGCTTCAACTTCAGGAAAACCAATCAAAAAACCCTCAAGAAAAACATGAGACACGAACCATAACGTAGTGATACAACAAGGATCATGATTCATGTGTCAACCCCAACCATCACATAGAAAAATAGGTACAAGAAATTAGGGTAAGAGAAATCTGCATGAGAGTACTACAAAGTCATAAACCCTAAAATCGTAAGAAAATCATCTACCAACTTAACATCATGTTTTAGACATGAAATCAATAGCATGCAAGCACAAATAAAGTGCAATATAAGAAGGTAGAGAGTTATATAACCCACCTTAGGTAGAGAACCAAGTTCTACGATCATGAGCTCCAAGGAAGAAGATAAAACTCCAACCAAGATCAACACTTTGGCCACAATATCACCTCCAAAGAGAAGAACATCATGGTCAAAGGATAGCTCAAGAAAGAGGGGGAAAACTCTAGGATGAATTGAAAGAAGAAGAAAGGATAAAGAGAAGAAATCTCATGTCACTTTAATACCACCATGTCAAAATATAGTCTCTGATCCTAGTGAGGAGAAGTTTCTCTCAAGATGACCACCATGGAGAATCATAGTCTCATGGCTGAGAAGGAAGGAAGAAGAAGATAGGTGCAACGGAAAATGAGATCAAAGTTTCAAAACCACTTACCAAGAAGAGAAATCACCAAAAATCACCACAAGGAAGGTGATTAAGCTCAGTTGCACCACATGCAAAGGTGATCAGCCACCAAAGCACCTTGATCAGCACCTTCTAGCTCCACCAAGCTCCAAGGTCAGCCAAGAATGTAAGGAGAAAGAAAGAGAGAAAAAGGATTTCTTGCATGAATAAGAGAGAGATTATATTCTCAAGGGATGATAGAGGTAGGGTAGATATGAGGTGTCAACACATGAGATCACAAAAGGGACACTTGTGCACTAAGAAAACAGCCATGCAACCACTAAACACTTGCATGCAACACATGGTGGTACAGCATAGGTGGGGTGTCAGCCACATGGGTCACCACCACCCTAGGGTACGAAACAACCACCAACGAACCATGTGTCGACCACTACAAAACATCACCAAACAAACATGGTCGAAATGCAACACTAGAAGACAAACCATCTCGACCAAAGTAGTCCTCACATTCATGAATTCTACACTAACTTGCGTTGGAAGTACAACACTCGCATACCCCCACCTGATACTCGAGTAGTCCTCACATCCATGATATCCGGGAAGAAATTTCAAGTTTCTGATGATACCATGAATATCTTATTTTTGGGTACTGAAGTAACCGACACCTGGTGTAAGGACTACCCAGATTACTTTGACCTAGTTGAGCATGAGGCCTTCTACAGGCAATATGCTCTTACTCTCCCTGATATTCATAAGTTCTTGAAGATGCCTCAATTCCCATATAGGAAGAAGTGCACCCTTCCCTCCTCTTCCTTGGACCTCAAGAGACGCATCCTCGCCCTAGTTTTTAACTACAATATTCACCCAAAGAATAATTAAACTGAGATTGCAATAAACACTATGGTGATCATGTATTGTCTCTTGAAGAACATTGGAGTCAAGTGGTCTAGATATGTTATCCATCATATGACCTACTTTGACTCAGGCAAGAATACCAGTGGCACCCACCCTCCCTACCCAGTCCTGATTTGTGGTTTGTTCCAGCTTGTCATTGGCAAATCTCTTTTCCATGACTTTCATTACAAACCTGCCCAAAAAGGAGTTTGTATCAGTGAGACCACTCTTCAGAAGTCTATGCCTATCCTATCCTCTACCACACATGGTCCCTCTACCTCTACCTCTACCCGAGCACCTCCTCCACCTCAGCCTTCCCGACCTTCTTGTGCCTCGTTCCATGTGTCAAATGAAACCCTTATGGGCTACATGATGCATCAACAGGCATACAACCTTTAGGTTCAAGATCACCTACATCAGGACCTTTGTTCCATCATGTCCAACATGAACATGTCTTGTGCACACCCCTACCAACCCTACCAGCCCTACCTAAGAGGTGACTATGCATCCTTTGCATATGATCACTTTTACCCTGCCCCTCCACCTGCATCTTCTGCTACTACACCCTCTGCTACTGGTGGATCTAACCCTGGTGTGCTTCCTCTGCCTGTTGGCCCCTTGGCCACTCTGCTTTCCATCCTTGGTAGTTCTACTCCTTCCTTCCCGCAGGCCAATAAGCTCCATGCTCTTGGTCTGTCTTGGGATGAGCAGAATACACATTGGCCCAGTCGTGGTTTCGGTCCCTCTGTTGATGAAGAAATTCCATACCAGTCTACTGAGGAGGCTGCTTCTACTAACGATGAGGTTGGTGAGGAGGATGGTGATGCATTTGATGATGATGTCTCTAATGGCTTCGCTGGTGACTCCGGTGATGAAGGTGATGCTGATGCACCTTCAGACGGAGATGACGACTATGAGCCTTATGTTGATGATGTTGTGGATGATGTTTATATAGATAGCTTAGATATTTAGTTGTCTTTGTTTTTAGTCTAGTTTCCGATCATACATATCTTTCTGGACTATTTTGTATTAGAAACATCTGGACACATGTTTTGAGTTGTACTATTTCATCATCTAGCTTTCATCATTTTGGCTTGTAGCTATTTTTGAGAACTTGCTTTCTGGGTTGTAATCTTAATTGTGTGCACACTTACTCTTTGATTTACTATATCTCATGAGTTGGTGCCATGTCTTGACATATTTTAATTATGTCTTAGATTGTTTGTTTCTCTCATCTATGTTTGTTGCATGTTTGAGATTACATGTTATGGATGTATGTTTTGGTTGCTATTGGAGAAGACTTATTTCTATACTCTTCTAACCCCCTTCCTTTTTGATAATGTCAAAAGGGGGAGATAAGTTCAATGTTTTGAAGCTTAACCATATCGCTTTTATTGCCTATGTGATCCTTTTCTTGTTCATCATATGCTTTATCATGTGACTTGCTAAAGGATCGTATAGTACATATGTGTTATACTGCTTTGTGTAGATAGACTAACTATGCAGGTTAGAGTAAGCATAGATTGAGGGGGAGCAATTCATATTGTTCAAATCTTGAATCCCCTTACAATTCACAAGGCAAAGGTAAAACTTCAATATCCTTTTTAATATGATTGAGGAATGGTTTGTCATTGTCAAAAAGGGGGAGAATGTTGACTTGAGAGTTATACATTGCCCATATTTTGAAAATGACTTAACCATTCCATTCCTATGTATCTAATATGTTTGTTCAAGATTGATTTCAGGCTTTAGGTACATGTAAAGGATCAAATTACACAAGCCCTAGCTTGTTCAAGTTCAAGTCAAATGCAATGCAAGTGTGTAATTTGGGAAATCACTCCAAATGACCTTATATGATTTTTGTCATCACTTGTATTGATGATATGACTTGTAACTAAGATGAGAAAAAATTAGGGACACTTAATTCCAAGGTTTAATCACTCAAAAGTCAATTTAGAAAATTTATCACAGGTTGTTCATCAGTCGAGTTAGAAACTCAACCGATCCTATGATGGATTTTCTGAAGATGACCCATCGATCGAGTTGCACACTCACAGAACTCGATTAATTGACTCATTGAGCAAAACTAATTTTAGCTCATCAATCGAGTTTCCTAGAACAAACTCAAACGATAGTTTAAAAATTGGCTTTGTCTTTTAGTTGATCGGTCGAGTTACTTTCATTGAAACTCGACTGAATGTATTGTATGAAAAATGCAGAAAAAGTGATTATAATCATTGGTGAGTTTTTTTGGCGAATATAGATCTGTTTCATCTTGGAAAATGGTTGTATTTTGACCCTAAGTGATCCCACACTCAAGGGAACACCCCCAACTACAAATAGGACCCCTTGGAGTTCATTCCAAGTTTTCTCATTCATGCTATTCTAAGTCCTTGCTATAGTTGAGTGTGTTGCAACTCCTTGAGCCCCTTTCTCTATCTAGTTTACACTTCATTTCGTGATTATGAGTGAGATAGGCCTATTGTAAGATAGATACTTCCTTGTACTTGTAATTCTCTCATCTACTCCATCTTCCCTACCCCTTTCCTCCATGAAGCAAAGGTGAAGCAAGCTACTCTAAGTGAAGGTGGAGTTGTTGTTGTTCTTCTTCAAGGTTGAAGAAGAGGTGATGATCTTCTCCAGGTGAAGGAGAAGGCAAAGGTTGAAGATCCAAGAAGAGTGGAAAAGTCCTTGAAGGCGAAAGACTTGTGCTAGAGTGAGTAAGACCTTAAAAGAAGGTTGAAGACTCTTACAAAGTGGGTAAGCCCTTGGTAAGGTGGAAGACTCTTTATGCTTGGATGGGTAAGTCCTTTGGTGGTCTTTTGTTGCAACTCTTATTGGTGAATATATAGAGAGAAGCACTTGCAAAGTCCTATAGGTTGACCTCTCTAGGTAGTGGACTAACTCTCTCCTAGTTTGGAGAGTGGAACCACTCTACATGACCTTGTCAAGTGCTTGCTATCAATTCCTCTCATCCTTTCTATGCTTGTTAGTTAGGACTTCAAATTGCAGTTAAGATATTGGTTTTAATTTGATATAATTTGAAGGTCTAATCTATCTTGTGAGAATTGTTTAAGCTCTATTCACCCCCCTCTCACACACACACACCTCTAGAGCCCTAGATCCAACAGTAGTGACTTCAAGTCCAAGAACCACAATCAATACTGGCACTATGAGAGTTGATTCTTACTAACATTCAATGGTTTCCAATATCACTCTCAAGGTGGGTATGTCTGTAAGATTGTTATCTAACAAGTACCTATGTGTTTGGTTTGATTTCACATATCATGGGTAATGAGATTCTATCATCAACCAACACACACTCTAGTCTTATGTATTATTTTTGTCTATTAGCTTCCACAACAATATCTGACTAGGGACATAATAAGAATGTATGTGCTCTTATGATACATATGATCTCACTGTTCAGGTCCTCAACCTAAAGACATACAATATCGATTAACATCATTATTTAGACATCTATCATGTTATACCATTATCTCATAGTTGAACAAAGATAAAAAATGAAAATTATCTTTATTATTAATCAAATCATTTACAAGATATGCCATTACAATTATCGTATGATTGGATCTCTAGGAATACATATCAAGATACTCCCACTTGTACTTAGATCCAATCACCCATAAATTTAATCCCAAGTGGTCTAACATGACCTTCATGCTTCTGCTGTGAAAGTGCTTTTGTCAAGGGTTCGGTAATATTGCCTTCAGTTGGTACTTTATAAATCTTCACAGCTCCTTGTTGTATGATCTCTCGTATGAGATGGAACTGGATTTATATGTGCTTGGAATGTTGATGTGACCTAGGTTCCTTAGCTTGTGCAATAGCTTTGTTGTTGTCACAATACAACTCTACTGCATCGTTGATGCTTGGAACCACCCCAAGTTCATTGATGAACTTCTTGATCCAAACAACTTCCCTTGCTACATTATAGGAAGAAATATACTCGGACTCTATTGTAGATATAGCAATTGTTTCTTTATTGGAACTCTTCCAGCTTACAGCTCTATTGTTAATGCAAAACACAAATTTGAATTGCAATCTACAGTCATATTTCAGTTTAGAAGCTTGTATTGGTGTAACCTTTTACCACTAACTCTTCCTCACTACTATAAACAAGGAATTGATCCTTATTTCTTCTCAAGTAATTAAATATGTTCTTTACAGTATTCTAGTGGCTTTCATTGGAATCTAACTGATACCTACTAGTTATACTCAAGGCATATGAGACATCAGGATGATTACATAATATTACGTACATGATAGATCAAATTTCAAATACATATGGAATCCTACTCATGTGCTCCCATTCTTCACAAGAACTAGGACATTGAGCTCTAGAGATACTAACACCATGAGACATGAATAAGTTTCTTGTCTTCAAGTTCTCCATGTTGAACCTTCTCAGTACTTTGTCAATATATGTTCTCTAGCTTAGGCCAAGAATCCTTCTAGGTCTATCTCTATAGATCTTGATTCCTAAGATATAGGATGCTTCATGTAAGTCCTTCATAGAGAATGTATTTCCCAGCCAGGTTGTTACCATCTACAAGGTAGGGATGTCATTTCCCATCAATAGTATGTCATCTACATACAATATGAGGAATACAGTTATGCTCCCACTAACCTCCTTGTAAAAACATGGTTAGTCTTCATTTTGACTAAAGCCAAACTCTTTGACTATTTCATCAAATTGAAGATTCCAGTCCTGAGATGCTTGCTCTGATCCATATATTGACATTTGTAGCTTACAAACTTTATTAGCTTCTTTTCAATTTATAAAACCCTCAAGTTGTGTCATGCACACATACTCAAGCAGATTCCCTTTAAGGAATGTGGTTTTAACATCCATCTTCCAAATCTCATAGTCATAATAAGTTGCAATAGCAAGCATGATCCTAATGGACTTAACCATGACAACTGGAGAAAAGGTTTTGTCATAGTCAATGCCTTGAACTTGTCTAAAACTCTTTGCAACCAATTGGCCTTTATAGGTTTGTACATTACCATCCAGGTCAGTCTTCTTCTTGAAAACCCACTTGCACCCTATGGGTTTCACCCCTTCAAGTGGATCCACCAAGTTTCATAAATTTTTGGTGTATATGGATCCCATCTCAGATCTCATTGCCTCAAGCCATTTCTCTTATTCTGGTCCCTTAACAACTTCTAGGTAGGTTGTTGGCTCATCATCTATGACCAACTCATTGCCTTTTTTAGTCACAAGATAACCTTATATTTTAGGCTCAAGGTGTGTCCTATTAAATCTGTGAGGTTATTGTATTACATAAGAATTTGAGATTCCACAACAATTTGTGAATCTTCATGTTTCTTGTGTACCCTATAGGTTCAATGTTTTCTTGTTGGTCTCAAACTTATTCAAGTGTTACTTTGCTCCGACTGATTCTTTGGAAATAAAATCTTTTTTAGAAATATAGCATCTCTGGCAACAAACACCTTGTTGTCATATGGAGTATAAAAGTAGTATCCTTTTGTTTCCCTAGGATATTAAACAAAGTAACATTTCTCCAAATTGGGTTCAATCTTTTTGGGAAACTACTTTCTCACATAAGCTTCCCATCCCCAAATCTTCATAAAAGACATGTTGGAACATTTTCAATACCATATCTCATACGGTGTCTTTTATACCAATTTAGATAGGACACGTTAAGTGTAAGCATTGTTCTAGAGCATATTCCCAAAAGGTAGTTGGAAGATTAGCAAAACTCATTGCCTTCTTGAATCATAAGATAAAAGAATCTTTCTTGTCCATTCAAGATGTAGAAATGATGTTTCTATTAATGGCATGTATTTTGTAAAGTTCTCTAACTTTATTACAAGTCACGTGGGTAGAGATAAATGATAGGATATAACTATAGTTGCAGCAACTCTTGCTCCATTCACAACACATAGTTTGACCTCACCCTTTCCTAAAGGTTTACTTCTTTTTATATCATGCATATTTGAATATATGTGAGATCCACATCCAGCATCTAGTACTCAAGATGAAGAAGTAGATATATTTATCTCAATAATGTAAATACCTGAAGTGGAGATCTCTATCCCCTCCTTCTTCCTCAGTTCCTCCTCATAGAGAGAGCAAATTATTTTCCCGTGTCTAGTATGGTGATAGCAGTGATAATTGCCTCTGTTATTCACCCCTCCATAAGCTTGTAGTGCAGAAGACTTGGGTTTCTATCTAGATTTAGAACAATTCTTAGTTTGACTTTGCCTTTGGACTTCCCTTTGCCTCTGTTGATTATTATCACAAATTTGGGTTTGTCTTTCTTCACTTGTGCTTCAGTTCTCTCAACATGCCAAGTAATTCTGACAACGGTTTGTCAAAATTGTTCATGTTGTAGTTCATGACAAACTAGCTATATGATTCTGGCATTGCATGTAGAATCACATTTGTGGCCAATGCTTGGCCCAAGGAAAATCCCAGTCTAGGAAGGTTATCCACATACCCAATCAACTTGAGCACATGGGGACCTACCAGATCTCCTTCTGGCATATTGTACTTGAACAACAACTTAGAGACATCATATCTCTCTTGTCTAGCTTGATCTTGGTATATGTTCTTAAGATATGTTACTATCTCAATAACATCCATGTTCTCATGTTGTCTCTATAACTCATAGTTCATTGAGCATAGCATCAGCCACTTGATATCTACGACATCATTAGTATGCTTCTTGTAAGCATCCTTTCAACCTTAGGCATAGTACTTCGTCTGGTTCTGGTGCCTCCAGGACATAGAGCTTTATCTCTTATTTAAGAACGATTCTCAATGTCCTAGACCAGTCGTGGAAGTTATTCTCATTTAACTTGTCCTTCTCAAGGACTGATTGCAACAAAAATGTGTTGTTGTTTGCCATTAGTTTCTACAAAAGAAATTGCAATTTGCCAAAACACTTTTGATTTGATTTGATTAAAAGAAAATTTGACGACATTAATTAGGCTTTTTATTAACTCTCGCTCCCACTATTTTGTTCAAATTGATAGCCCTCACTATCAATTTGGAAGATTGTAGTGTGCAACCTTCTACTGAGTCTAGATCCAAAATAACTAAGATATTAGCCAACCAATGCCAGCATCTATAACTAATTATCAAGGTAGGCAACATTTTCCCATTACATCTCATGCAATTCTTGAATAGATGGTATGTACAACTCCTTGTCATATCTCATCTTTATGCTTCTAGGCACTTAATCTCATTAAGGTCACCTAGTTACGCCTGACCGAAAGGCCAACATGATAGTAATGCACCCTACTTGGCAAGCTCGCATAACTTCCATCACACTTCCACAAGATAGATGGCACACCATGCTTGGCGTGCCCACGCTTAATCGATCAAGCTTTTTATGTGTGTTGCTTATGAAAAGCATCTAAGACTTAATATTTGATTGAGGTATTTAATTATATATAAATGCATATACATATCCAATCAGCACATACATATAATATGTATCATATACACATAAACTAATGTAATTCCTTGGAGACAAAAAGAATTGCTACCTCCTAAGGTCCACATCATATGTCACAACATGTTCTTGCAGAAAATTTATGTTGGAACCAACTTGATCGGTTGACTAAGCCCTTGAGTCAATCGGTTGGTCAAGTGGTCTTCTTAGATTGGTTGAGTGGCTCCTGGCTCAAGCGATGTATAAACTCCTCTAATCAATCGGTTGGGACTCCAATTGATCAATTGGCTCCTCCTATCATTTGGTCCCTTTGGTCCTCCAATCAATCGAATCGACTTCCCAATCGGTCGACTTAGCTAGTGTAGAACGCCTTCTCTTTCCTAAACATAAACTAAAACTATCATATTCCTATTAATTCGTTACATTGTAAAAGTAAAATCTCGAGTTACATTTGAGGGGAGTATAGGGAGGAAAGTATTAACTTACATATGGAAAAAGAGGGAGAGGCTCGGTATGCAAATCGAATTTAAAAGGTAAAAATAAAATCATTCAACCATGCATATATATCCATGGATATTTGTCGTAACCACACTTACATCCACCATCAAAATAATTTCAGGGTGACGTGTATAAATTGTGTATATATAGCATATCATATACATAGATCCACGGGACATTTCCTAGCATATGTGGTATATAATCAGATATACACATTAATTATTTAAATATTTGCATTATATATAATAAATAAATGATAAAATCAAAAACCGATCATATATATTAAATCCCAAAATATATTAAATTAACATGGCTTTGATACCACTATAAGAAAATATGGCGACAGAGATGGCAGTGGAAATAAAATTTTTCTGCCATATTCTGCATGAGCAGTGGATCACATCAATAACTATGAACGTGAAGGAAGGTTTGTGAAGCATATATATGGTCCTAGAGAAAGTCCAGCGACAATCCTCGCAATGACATGCTTCTTTCTCAAGTAGCTCCTAGATTGTTGTCAGCGGCGACCTCCTGGTGTAGCTCCACGAAAGGTGGTTGATGATGTCCTCTTAGCGTGGTGGCAACGGCCTTTATACCTCTACGTAGTCCTTGTGAACCATTGAGAATGTGTGTCATTCTTCTAAAACCGACAAGTAGGAGTTGTCCCTTTGATGTCAACGTGCTTGTGTTGACTTATTCTCCCTTGTTGTCTCTCCCTTTTACAGATTAGACTTGCTCAGACTCTCACATTACCACAACTGGGAGAGGACAATGTTTGTTATTGTTATTTGTGTCTACTGGAAGCCTTGATTACACCCCTCCCCCTATTTATAGGAGGGTCAGGGTTTCCAGATCAACTAGGAATCAAATAGATGCATTTTCATAAATTTCAGACTATTGATTATCATCAATAAGTTGGTTCACATTTGAATCGTTCGTTTCACATGTGAATCGATTGACTCAACACTTGTATATATTAATTGACTATGTTTCCTATTCGCAAATGTATTGGCTTCCAATGTAACAATTAATGCACAACATAACGTCAGCATCAATCCTTGATTCAGTCTTATTGATCGTTCAACCGGTAAATTCTCATATAATGACTAATGAGATTCTGGCATCAACCAACACACAGTATAGTCATATGTAATTTTATTGTCTATTAGCTTACATAACAATATCTGACAAGAGACATAATAAGAATGTATGTGCTCTTATCATACATATGATCTCACTGTCCAGGTCCTCAACCAAAAGATATACATCATCGAGTAACGTCATTCTTTAGACATCTATCATGTTAAAACAATTATCTCATAATTGAACAAACATATAGACAAATATTACCTTTATTATTAATCAAATCATTTGCAAGATATGACATTACAATCATATATGGTTGGCTCTCTAGGCATACATACCAATACTAGATGGGTGGCCTGCCTGAATTTAGTCCATATGTGCACATTGTTCAGGTTGCACTGCATAGACTTGAGTTGAAAAACTTGTCCTGGGTGACAAGGACTAGGTTATAGAATTGTTTCGAGTCGTGATCTCGATGAAAATATCCAATCAAGGTAGTCTATAGCATATTATAGATCACTTAAATGATTGTTTCGTTCAAATACTTTCCACTCGTGAGATATTTAATGTTTGAATCACACAAAAATGACATCTAATCATGAGAGAAATAGAGTCTTCTTTGGCTAATTTATCAATTGATTTAAATAGTACCAGTTGTCAAATTTACGGATCTAGTCACGGTTGGATATGTTGAGTATCACATTGAATCCTCTTTTTGGTATCTTGACATACCTCGAGACATTTCTCACGGATGTAAGACATTTGTGTTGATTTCTCTCACTCAACTTTTGATGCCTTACCATCAGATTTTAGTGACTATGGTTATGCCTATAGTACATTGTTAAACTTTATCTGATTTTGAAATTATATCTGCATTTTATTCTTTCTTTGTTCGGATTGACACTTATCACATGATTGCATTCATTCCACAATCGGATCACATGGACTCTAAAACGAAATGTCAACAATAATCCTCGGAAGGGAAGATTAGGTAGTCAGTCTGTCACTTCAAAGGCGGTTTGATCCATCAAAAGAATTCAAAGGTAGTCCGAGATAGATTTCCCTCCGGCTAGCCCAAACCATCAAGGAACGAACTATTGCCTTGTGTGTATTTTTGTGTGTATACACTAAAACTAGACGTGTAGGGATCCATATATAAATATTACTAGTGGACTAGACAGTTCCATTTAATTTTTTTCTCTCAAACTGATTTGGTTACCGGCTAAAGTTAGCAATTGTACAACATATTATAAATTGTGCATCTAACTACATATGAAGTTACATTTACTACACTAAATTATAATTTTTGCATCTAGCTACCAGATGTAGTTACATTTACTACACTATGTATCTAGATTATTCTTAGTGTGTAAATTTGTCACTATATGAAGCTTTTTAATAGCAAATTGGTAGTAGTTACTTAAATGCAAAATTTCTAATTATGGGATCATAACTATTGATTTGGGGTCTAAAAATCAAACGTGATCTTTATACGATTGAGGACAGTCTTAATTGATAGATGCCACCTAACGGAATATCTACCTTCTGTATAATCAAATAATAAGATGTCACCATGACGTTGTTGTGGACATCATCGGATCGTTTGTCAAGAAAGCTCAAATGAACCGCTTATAAATCTCTATAATCCAAAAGCCAACCAGTAACTTCATAGAACAAGTTTTTTAGAGAGTAATACGTCGGCTTTTAGCGTCGAGTAAAATACACCCCACCAAGCTAGTTCTTTTAGAATGACAGGTTATAAGTTAAGACAGTCAACGTACATCAAGTTGAAAACTCAAGCATGAATTAGTAGATACGATAAGAACAACAAGGTCGTGGAGGTTATCTCTATAGTTTTTTCTTCAATGTTTCTGAATTATAAATATCGTATTCTAATTTGTGTTAGACAAGAAAATGTGTGAGAGATATTGTATTAAAAGTTCAGTAATAATTGATCTGTTATTTCGGTAAGGCGGCCGCACGAGAACATGGAAGGGTAGGAGGTTATTTATTATCTATTTAAAATTTTGCATTTTAACAAGATTATATACAAAGTTGTAGGAGGTGAATGCATTTTTTATCATTTATTTTATTTATAAAGTGGTCTCTTTCTTATTACATATGAAAGATCATAGGAAGAGTTGCATATACTTATTTACTTTTATTATTTAAATTACTAATTCCATATTGTATGTTCTGATAAGATTATTGTTAATCCATATTGGAAATTGACTCTTACTAATCTCTGGTTTGCATCTACGATCGTTCGAGTTGAGAATACAAAGAACCAATGTCAAAAGAGGAGGATTTAATCTCGCTACGACGCGCCACCAAGGGAAGATGTGATGGTAGGCCCTATGTTTCTCTGGTACAGCATTAGATTAAACAGTTTCTAACATGTCTTTTCCATATAACTTATCTTACTCGCGCAACATAATTACACATGATAACTCGAATGTTGTTTTTTTCTCTTTAGCTACACAACGTGAAGCAATGTCACGTTTATAGTCTTCAAAGTAGCATGGGATATACTTAGTATAATCAGAAAAAAGAAAAACACATACATCGTGATTCAAATCGGGACACCTGGCACCCGACCAAGATGAAGGGATCCTACATAGCCAATCATATCTCAGGAAAAAAAAATCGATTGAGAGACGCCCCTTACATTGTTCCCTCTCATCTTTGCAAGTAACCGAATTCTATACTCGTGCATGACCATAAATTTCCTTCACTTTTAAGTTCAGCAGCACCAAATGAACTGCCCCAGATCCGGCAAGGACTTCATGAACAAAGTTACGATGACGAGTCCCAATATCGTGCCTAGCAGTTCATGCTCACAGAAATGTAATTTGAAGAGGAATAAGCTGTCAAATTTTCAAACCACCTTCAAAACAAATGTGATTTGAGTTGTCATTTTACGTACTAATATGCAAGTCAAATTTTCAATGGTATTTACGAGGTGTGACCTAAGCTGTCCTTCATACTCCTCTCCACCGGCTGCCCACGTTGACGACGTAAGTAGTAATGCAACCAGGCATCAGATGGCGTGAAGTTTCTGGTGTCGAGCAACTGAAAATGAACGTGGTGTGTAATCTGAAAAAGCAGTATGCACGCCCTTAGGTGAACGTGGTCGTAATAAAAGATCAACACATCCCCAATTATTCCCCAATTGTTCACTCGTGGGGATGGACGGGGATGACAAGGTAAATAACTAGCTCGGCCTCCGGCCTTTTACCAAACCAAATATGACCGCCAAATAGAACATTATATAAAGCCCGTGGAAAAGGTCATCCAGTCATCTGGTCAGTGTCAATAGTAAGCTTGCGAGGATCACGTTGCGGATCCTGCAAATATTTAAAACAGCATAAATGAATACCAACAATTTTCTGTTTAGAGGTCAGATACTAAACAAATGTGGAACTGACAAAATAATCTCCTACATTAAACCTACTTCATCAAGTTACATTACTTGCTTACAGAGACCCACTGCTACCCAGAAATCAACCATCAGCACCATGACCTGTCTTCCGTCTGTGCCGGCTGAAATCCGAGATAAACCTAAAGGTCCGCCCACATTCAGGATCACTGCACTTGTAAGGGCGCTCACCAGTGTGGAGACGCAGATGCTCTGTCCTGGCCCATTCCCAGTTGAAGGACTTGAAGCATCCTTTCCAAGGGCACTTGAAGGGCCTGTTGTTATCATGGACACGCCGGTGCCTCATGGTGTGCTTGTGGTTGCGAAACCTCTTTCCACAACCTTCGTATGTGCAACGGTTGCATTTATGGAGATCTAGTTCTTCCTCAGTCTGAAATCTCAGTTTACAACCCTCAAGACCGCATTGAAATGCCAACTCGGCATTTCTTTTTCGTCTAACTGCTGTGACCTTCCGCTTCTTCCTGGCATCACCAGCAGTTATTTTCAGATCCATAATCTTTGGCTCTTCGTATTTGATCCGACCAGTTCTAGCCCTCAAACCCTCACATGGACCACGAATGAAGCTGCTACCACTGTATTGTGCTGTTGATAACTGATCCGCTTCCCTTTTTCTTTTGAACCTCTTCCTTTTTTTAGCAGTTGAGATTCCATCATTTGAACAATCATAGCCTTCATCAGAATAAGCAGGGCTACAAGCATCACTGCATCCAGTTATGGCAGCCAAGTTTCGAGCTGGACTTTCTTGAACGTCTATACCTGTATTTTTCGAAGTTACCAGGGACTTCTCTGTACCTGAATGCATGACCGATCTATCCCGATTTTCAGTAAGCTTTTTCCGCCTGGCATAAACATAGAGATATGTTGGTGGTCTGGCTACAGAATCGCCAGACTTAGCAACCGTTATAGTCTGCATTGCTTCATATGGTATGCTAGACCCACCGAGAGAGGTACTAGCATTCATCTGGCACTCTAAGGAATCCACAGTGCACCTTTCTGAAGAGATTTCTTTCAAGGCAGTAGCTTCTTGGTCAGCAGCATTGCCAACACTATCAGATGCAGTCATTCCAGTGCATCTTTCGATCACATCCTCCATATGGGTATCATTTTCAGGATTGTGTATCATAATAGACTGAAGCATTTTAGGATTATCAACTATTGTTGCATCTAAGGATTCTGATTTTAAATGGACTTTATCTCTGGTTCCAGTTGCAAGCCCAGACTTATTTAGCTTAAAATCACTGATAGCCCCATCAAATACAACTATTCTTGTACATGATTTCCTTATCTCGTCAGAACAGGCACCACTTTCAGGAGAATTTTTAACCAGAATACGTTCAAGCAATTTAGAATTGCCAATAACTGTAGGATCCGCACATCCTGTTAAAAACGATTCTCCAGCTTCAGTAGCAAACCCAGCTTTATCTACAAGGATATTGTCACATTGTGCTTCTAATGTATAGGCAGCAACTGCTCCATGGTCATCAGACACATCAGGATCATCAAACTTGTGCTCTGAATTACTCTCCATGCAAGGTAATTTTGAACTACATTCGAGATCTTCAAGTGGCGTACTACAAGGGTTCTGCAGCTGTAAATCATCAACTTCCACTGAATCCTTTTCACTGACCTCTTCTGATAGCAGATAGTTACCATCAATGCAGGATGCAGACGCAGGAAGAATTTCAGGAATTAGAGATTCACTAATCTCAGTGGACATCTTTTCCGGAGATGGAGAATCTCTTCTCTGATCATCAGCTAAACATTCACTTTTGAGAAATTCACTATTACTTCGAGGAATAAAGCTAGATGCTCCTTGTTTTTCTGTATCCACGACATTTTCACATGGTACAGCATGAGATCTTTTGTGCAATACCTGGTCCTGGTTGCTTATAAGGTGCTTCTGACACTTACCAGGTCTCACATCACTAGGTTCACCTTCACATATTTCAGTAAAGCAAGGCTCTTCAGGGGACTTGTAAATTGTATCCGTGGTCCTCCAATTATTTTTCCTAATATGACTTTCAATTCTGAAAAGTTGCTTAGACTCATTTCCAGTCATCATCCTGTATGGAGTGCGGGACCTCTTGCCTTTCCACCTGAGACTTGGAGAAATACGATTATAAAATGTATCAGAGAACAGTCCCTCTAAAGCTAAAGTAAATAGTTCCTGCTTCTGAGAAGACTGTTTTCTCCCCTTCACAAAGTGTCTTAAATTTACACCTAGTTTCATGGTCCAGTCTTCATCCAGCTCCTTACATTCATCATCATCAATAGAAATGTTAATCAAATCCAACTCTTCCTTATTAGCATTGATCAATGGAATATCCTGACTGTTCAACTGCACCCCAACTTCTTCATCAATAGACATGGCCTGGCCCCTAATCTTCAGATAGTCTGCAGGAATCACGTGTAAAAATATGTGGAGTTTAGAAAAGACAACTTTTCACAATAAATACAAACTCAAGAAAGAAAAGAAATATTGCAAACACTGGATGCAAACAAAAACTATTAACAGATTCATCAACACTTATGAGCAGGCATATATTGTGTTTGTGTGAGTGTCAAGTGTGCGCGCAATAAAACAAGCTCAGACCATAGCAAGGTTCCAGCTTGGAGCCTTCATGTGGTCACAATTTGGCCACCACTGCATCACCCTTGGGCAAGGGTCTGTAAATTTGTGTACAGAGAGAAAGGCTAGACTAGAAGGGATGCTAGTTGGGACTGCTAGAGCCTAGAAATTAAATTACATCCATGGTATGAAAAATCTTCCTTGAGGCTTTTAAGGTTTAAGCCTCGGGGCGAGGCTATCCCATTTGTGCCTCATGGCTTACACCTTGGTGTCTTGGACAGAGGCTTACACCTCGAAGTGACAGAGGCTCGCTCAGGACATTGAAGCTATGAGGCTTACATGAAGCACAATCCTAAGTTATGGATGATTATGTCTAACGTTAACCATCAAGGTTTTTGCTTTTGAAATAATTAGATAAACTTCTATTGATATCTCAATCTTTGCTAAAGTTTCTTTTCTTATTTTGGTGGTCTAAGTTATTAACATTGCTTCTTAAGACTTAATCCCTATTTGTCCTTGTTAATTAAGTTAAAGCTTTCCATTTAGTATTACTTTTTCTTGTACATACACATTTTTATTATACATAACATATTCATGGATACATAAGTACATATACAATACATATGCAGACATATAAATATGTATATACTGCTAATTTATAAATGCCTCAATAGACCTGTAAACATATCAACTAAATAGCATATAATGCTATATCTTATATCTGAATCCGGAAGAAAAAAAATTGATCCAATGTCCAATACAATACATTGACGAATATCATGCCGAAACATTCAAATCCAGTTTGAACTGATAATATATGATTTCAGGAAACATCCGATCCAAACCAAAAATCATGCATTATAATGTAATAAACATTATATATATATATATATATATATATATAATACAGGCTAGAATACACTTGAGTGTATTCGGAACAGAATACACTCAAGTGTGTTTGCATATCAAGACTATTTTTTTTTTAAATGTAAACCATTGATCTTCACTGTCATCCTATAATTAGGCTACATACAAATTTTGAGCTCATTTGGATGAGTGTAAGTCACTCATTCGAGGGTAACAAAATCGACGCACGAAACTAATTTGAAATGTATAATTTTTGCAGTCTTTATAACATGACCTATAAATGTCCAAATGTGCTCAAATTTTGTATATGAGCTATTCACATGATGTTTAAGAAGATCAGCGGATTTGATTTTTGAAAAAAATATTGCATCATGAAAAACTACTTGAGTGTATTCTGCTCCGAATACACTATTCTAGCCTGATTATATATATATATATATATGTGTGTGAAATATTAGTATTATAGTATATATATATGATAAAGGTTTATACATATTGTTAATAATATAATTAAAATTTTATATATTTGTCGAGTCCATGTCATAAAAACAGTGAAAGTTTGATGGTTGGCTATCAATCTACCATCAACCCTCCTTTACCCAGGCCCAAACCAACTACATTTGCATAGGCTCATAATATGTTCCATAGCAGAGATGATTGGAAAAGAAAGGATTCATGTAGTCGAGGCCAACACGGTTGGAATTGAGGCCTATTATGGGATTAAGAGAGAGATTTCTCCCCCCCCCCTCTCCCACGCCCGTGGCGGAGGCCAAGCGCCTGAGAGGGTGATAAATCAAGGCGGCAGTTGGGATTCGAACCCGGGTCCCTTGGTTAGGGGACACCGTGCTTGACCACTTGAACCACTCCTTGTCGGCAAATTGAGGCCTATTATGATGATGAAGATGATGGGTTTTTTAATTCAGACTTTTTGGTCCTGATGCAGCTATTTTCGATATTCGTAGAAGTTTTCAGATTCAAAATTCGATTTGAATCCAATGGATATCGTATTGTTTTTTTTATATCTCAAAACCAAATCTAGATCGAATGTGTGGCTTCCAGATATCCATTTATAGGTTTATACCGCATACATATGTTAAGGCTTGGGACTCAAACGTCGAGTCGTACCACACCTCAATGACAGAAAAACGTCTTGTTACACTTCAAGAACTTCCAATTCTTGATCATACCCGATATTTAGTAATCAAATGTTAAATTCAACTGTGGGATCTCTCTCTCATCTATATATATTATTGTTGAGGAAATTGGTCTGCATAGCCAAACCACATATACTTATGCTTACGCCTCAGCAGTCACCCTATCGCACTGCATATTGATAATTGGTCTACTAAGCGGTCTAGCGCCGCATATGAGGTCGCTTGGCCAATTAAGCAGCCATTAAACTCAATTATTTGAAGAGCCCACTACTTACGCCCATACATAGCACACACACACACACACACATATATATATATATATATATATACATATATATGTGTATGTATGTATATATATATATATATATATATATATATATATATATATATATATATTTATATATATATATATATATGTGTATCTCTGAGTGTATTCGGAGCAGAATACACTCAAGTAGTTTTTCATGATGTAATATTTTTTTTCAAAAATTTAATCCGTTGATCTTCTTAAACATCTTGTGAATAGCTCATATGCAAAATTTGAGCACATTTGGACATTTATAGGTCATGTTATAAAGACCGCAAAAATTATGCATTTCAAATTAGTATCGCGCGTTGATTTTGTTGCCCTTGGATGAGTGACTTACACTCATCCAAATGGGCTCAAAATTTGTATGTAGCCTAATTATAGTATGGCGGTGAAGATCAATGGTTTACATTTTGCAAAAAATAGTCTTGATATGCAAACACACGAGTGTATTCGTGCGATCTGTACACTCGAGAGTGTGTGTGTGTGTGCGTGTGTGTGTGTGTGTATGGATATGCCTACAAGAGTGTAGCTCATTGATGATTGGACTGTGGTCCGTGGCCACAAGAAGACGTCTCAAGTATAACTCCAAATGGTATGAATAAATTGAGATGTTTTACATGGTTTGCATCGAAACTAACGGGATGTGCACTTGGTTTACCAAACTTCTATGTCGAGCCTCCACTGATTGTAAGGGGTCAGGGAGAGGTCTAATTGATGACTCATATATATAATATATGGATGCACACATTTCATTTTATATTTAAATATATAGTCATATATTTTAATAATTATACGTAAATTTTGATATAAATATATAGAAATCCACACATATTTTTGCACTTATGTATACCTTTTAATAGATTTGTAGGTATATATAGATATATAAAGTACCTACAAATATAGTATATCTACATTTTACACATATTTGTACATTTGTGTATACATTTTGATAGACAAATATAGTTAGATATATACTCTACACAAACATAATTACATTTATGTGTATAAATTTCAATATGTGTGCATACATTATATTATACACACATTATGCATCATATATGTATATACACACATATACAAACATATTATACATGTATGTTAATATGTTTTTATTTAAATGAATATAAGTTCATATTCTAAATTTTCAATTTATTATTCATAAGCTCAATATATCATTTTATGATAAATATGTATATATATAATTAAATAAATGAATCAATCAAAAATTGGATATACTCCACATGCTGCATTTCATATCTGCATTACCGTATCCACTGGTACACCAGATAGCATTTTGTAAAATTGATATATATTCACACAAATATGCATACATATATAAGTAGTGTTATCTACACCAAACCAAACCAGTTGGTTTAAGTGGGAACAGGTGGCTAGGACGGTTCGCTTCTCATACAAACTCGAAAATGACCTCAACCCGGTCAAAACCAGTCAACTCACTGGTTAAACTGGTCTGAATTTCTCCAAACCTTGACTCCTGGCCCCAATTTAATGTTTATTCCTGCTTGCTCCTTCCATGAAAGGAACAATATATCATCACTATTGGCAAAAATTCGACTGATATACCGATGTCGACGCCATCGGATATGAAAACAGAACGCGTACCAATAGGCTCCCAAATATCAATATACTGACAGGTCTACCGCTAATACCGTCATGTTTCAATGGTTTTTGTGCACAATGCACTACTCACTGTACCGACCAAAACTGGCGGTATACCAACAAGTAATATCATTTTTGCGAGAATGACTGCTTTTACTTCTTCGAAGGAGAAAAGAAGGTGCAATTGAGTGATTTTTTGGGGTTTGGAACTCAATTCAACCCAAATCCCAAGTAAGTTTAACTAATTTCTTCCATTTTCTAGCATTTGCAATCTATCCATCTATTTTCCTACTGTTTACTCACACTTTCACCTAATAAAATGATTTTCTACTGCCACAACCTAGTGGTACTCCAAATTGATATGTTTGATGCTAATTATACATGTCTATAAGTATATTATGTAGGTCTACAATATTATAATCAGATTTACCTAAATACAACACTATTAATATTATCATGTAATTTATCTAATTACTAGCACTATTACAATAAGTATTGTTATAGCTTATTACTTATTTATGTTTAATAGAAAATATTCTGCTAAAGAGTAATGTGAACATATATAAAATAAAAATATATAGTGGAACTAAATATTTTTATCTTTTTAAAAGTAACAAAAATTGATGACAATTAATTAAATTTCCAATTACTTAATTTTCTGTGTTTGTGTGGTAATGTCATACAAGTTAAAGTTATTATTTGGTCAACTTTCAAATGTGTCTTTGATCAATAAATAACACCTCTTTATTAATTTATTTTAGAAACTCAATCACCATCATCATCTAAGCCTCAATCCCAACCATGTTGGGTCGGCTACATGGATCCTTCTAGACTTTATTTTAGAAACTCAATTTTAAATAAAATTCTAAAATGTGTCGTGCTTGATTACATATGATAATACAAATGAGTACTATACACTTATATAGTACAGTACATGATGTGTATGAGCAGCATGTAACTTCATACAACCAACCCTACACAATGTACATGTCATGGAAGCAATATGTTAACTGTATCAACTCAATATTGTATAGAGAATCAGCATGTAACTCAACATATAATTGACATGAGTTAGTAAGTTACTATGCTATTCATGTGTTGTAAATTGGATATTATTGCATAGGTGTGTGTATTTATGTTTTTTTGGTTGTGCTAGTAAAATTTCAAATCTTTAATCCAGCAATTTGTCATCAAAGTCCTCCATCGAAATCTTCAGGAAACAGGACAGATTCTCCACCTCCCACATGATGGACACCTCCCATTACCACTTATAGAATTTTATTGCATAAAATGATGCATTTAGGAGTAGAGATTATGCCTGTAAAGTTTCATGATTTGATTCATTCATTTTGGCATTGAAACAGCCAGTATTGCATCTATTGAAAAAAAATTCAGTATACCGATAAATACCTATTTCCAGACTGATGAAACGGCATCAATATCGGATACCTTGTTCCTTGCTTCCATGTTCTCATCCCTCTTTTTTCTTCCGCTGTAATTTGCCATATAAAATGTAGTGTTCGATTGAATTATTGTCATTTTACTGTTATTTTCTAATATTCTCCTTGATATGTTTACGTTTTCTTCATTTTTCATATATATAGGATTTATTTAAGCAATTTATGATGTCACTGACTGAACCTGTCTAGCCACTAGTTGAACCATTGAACCAAGAACTGAAAGCCCCACCGGTTCACTGACATGTTCGGTTGTGACAACCTTGATTGTTAGTTATGTAACAAGATGAAGAGAGGACCTAACCTTAGTCTCTCACGTATTGTATATATACAAGAAAGAGTACATACACAATTACAAGTAGGTCTCTAACCTTTACAAATAAGTCCTCCACTTTAAATATAAGTCCCTATATACTAACCTGCCCTCTCAAGTTGGAGCATGCACATCATATCTGCCTAGCTTGTTACATAGATATTGAACTCAGCAATCAGATAGGGTTTTAGTAGATAAATCAGCTAGTTGATTTCCAGACCTAACAGGCTAGAAAGCACGAAAACTTGTATACATCCCATTTGTTGGTGTTGGACACATTTTAGACGATGACACTTCCTGGACACGGTTCAAAGCTTTTTGAACATGGCCATTGGCTAGCATTTGTCGTGACTATTTGTCCTTTTTTGCAGCCTAGACACAGCCAAACACTCCCAACACACCTAAGTGTGGCAGCTATTACTAATTTCAAGGTGTAACATTTACATATATAACTATTGTTTTTAAGTATGTGTCATCATCATCATCTAAGCCTCAATCTCAACCATGTCGGGTTCCGCTACATGGATCCTTCTTTTCCAATCAGCTATGGTATGGATCATTTATGATCAGGATGTAAAGATTCAAAAACTCTATAAGCTCTTTCCAAGTTAATTTATGTCTACCTCTTCTTTTTTTAATTGTACTCAACTCAATAGTATTGATTCGAATATGTGTTAGTCAATCTATGTTGCACATGTTCATACCATCTCAAACAGCCCTCACGCAACTTCTCCTCAATGCTTGCCACCCCCACTCTGTTCTTGATATAGTCATTTCTCAAGTGATACTTCCTTGCCTTCCCACACATCCATCTCGATATACGCAGTTCAGCCTCATTCATTTTATCGAGAAACTGTTTCTTCACCGTCCAGCATTACTCCCATATAGCATGGCTGGCCATAGAGTTGTTTTATATACTGGATTTTTAATCTGAGAGGGATCTTCCGACCACATACTAATCCAATTGCACTCATCCATTTTAGTCATCCTGTTGTGATCTTATGAGTTGTGACAAACATTATCTTGGACATCACCATCCATTTGAATAATAGATTCCAAGTAAAGACTCTTGTCACATTTTGGTACATCTACTCCATCCAACTTGGGGGGCACCATCTACAATTCTAGATTGGTTGAAATTGCAATGCATATACTCAGTTTCACTTCTACTGATCTTAGATTTGTTAGATTCCAATGCATTTCTCCAAAGTC
The DNA here is from genome assembly GCA_963693085.1 of Alisma plantago-aquatica. Taxonomy (NCBI): domain Eukaryota; kingdom Viridiplantae; phylum Streptophyta; class Magnoliopsida; order Alismatales; family Alismataceae; genus Alisma; species Alisma plantago-aquatica. The sequence goes on along the minus strand of OY856411.1, from coordinate 910,123,844 downwards.
CAACTTTATCATTGAATCTTGCTTTAGATTTTTATTAATCAACAAAATATCATCTACAAATAACATGCACCAAGGAATATCATACTGAACCTATTTTGCAACTAATCCATAACAAGAACGAATAGGTATGGCTTTAGTGTTGATCATTGATGTACCCCAACTATGATACGAAAAGTTGGGTCTCTCCCCTCTGAGTCATAACACTTGAATTTGAGTTAGCCCACATGTCTTTGATCAAGTCAATGTATTGTATTGGCACATCTTTTTTCTCTAAAACCATCCCTAACACCGGCATGGGTACTCAATCCTTTTCCAACTTGATAAAAAACATATTAAGATATCTTTTGTTTTCTCTGTAATTCTCCAAAGCCTCCTTATCACTAAAATTGCATCTCTTGGTGATCTCCCCAGCATGAAGCCAAATTGGTTGTTTGATATATGTGTTATCGATCTTTGCCTTTAATCAATAATCATCTCCCAAAGCTTCATATTGTGGCTCATTAACTTATTACTTCTATAGTTTCGGGCAGCTCTAAACATTTTCTTTGTTTTTGTAGATGGGGACTATAGTATTATTTCTCCACTCATCTGCCATTTTCTCGATCTTCATAATCTTATTAAAGAAATTCATTAACCACATAGCTCCTTACCCCCATACTCTTCCATACATCAATAGGAACATTGTTTGGTTCACATGCCTTTCTCATTTTCATCTTTTTCAAAGCATTTGTGACCTCAGATAGGAAAACTCATCGTGTGTAAGTGATATCTCTTGTATTCATGTTTTACGAGTCTTTATCATTATTCAAAGTATGTCCATTATAAATCTTGTGGAAGTAGTTTCTCCATTGATTCTTGATATCATCATCCTTCACCAACACCTTACCATCTTCATCATCGATGCATTTTACTTAACTCAAGTCTCTTCCTTTCGTTTCTCTTATACTAGCCATATTGTATACATCTTTTCCCATTCTCTAGTGTCCAATTTCTTATATATCTCCTCAAAGTACTTGACCTAGCCTTTTCAACTGTTTTCTTAGCTTTTTTCTTTGCTTGCTTGTATCTTTGAGATGTTGCACCATCTTGAGATTTTGGCAAGCTCCTATATACGTCTCTTTTCAGCTTAATAGTTTTATGTACTTGATTTCACCACCAAGTCTCTTTCTGTGAGGGCCCACACCCTTCAGACTTGGTAAATTTTATGCAAGAGCTCATACTCATATCATGCATAGTGTCAACATCAGACTCTGGGTTCAAGTGTCCTTGATAACTTTATTGTAAAAATTGATTTCTTTACTCCTTTAATATTCCACCACTTGATTCTTTTGTACATTTGTTGATCTTCATGTTAATATCCAAAACCACCAAGCTTGGGAAAGTGGTTTTTCCATTAATTCTTGATATCATCATCCTTCACCAACACCTTACCATCTTCATTCTTGATGTGTTTTACTTGACTCAAGTATTTTCCTTCTTAAATAAGCCATTATATATATGTATATGTATAATCTTTTTCCCTTCACTCGTGTCCAACTTCTTACATATCTCCTTAAAGTACTTAGACATAGCCTCTGGAACTGCTTTCTTAGCTCTTTCTTTGCTTGCTTGTATCTCTGAAAAGTTGCATCATCTTGAGATCCGGGCAAGCTCCTATAAATCTTTATTTTCAGTTCAGTAGCCTTTTGTACTTCATCATCCCAACACCAAGTATCATTCTATGAAGTCCCACACCCTTTAGACTACCCCCAAAACCTCTTTGACAATTTTTTTATGTTGAGCTCATATTATGCCACATAATGATAACATCAGAATCCAAGTTTCATTTGTCCTTCTTGATAATTTTTATCCTAAAAAGTTGATTTATTTTTCCATTAAAATCCCATCACTTGATATTTCTATCTTGGTTTTTGTTATGCTTACCTTTGTTGATCTTCATGTTAATATCCAAATGCACCAACTTATGTTGGATGGTGAGTTCTTTACCAAGATTCACTTTACAATCCTTGCATGCTTTTTTATTCACCCAACTTGAAGGAAGTAATCAATTTGGCTATTATTGTGCCCACTCTTGAAAGTAATCATATGCAAGATACGAGATATCGCTGATATTTCGATTGAAATATTGATATCGACGCCATCAAACATGGAAGCAGGCTCACGCTACTGATAGGCTCGCAAATATCGATATACCAACGAGTATACCACCAATATCGTCACGTTTCTTTGGCTTCAATGCAAGATGCACTACATCACTGTACCGACCGAAATCGTCGGTATATTAACGAGTATACCATTTTTGTAAGAATGACAGCTCGTACTGCTTGGGAGGAAAAAAGGTGCATTTGGGTGATTTTTGGCGATTGGAGCTTAAATCAACCCAAACTTAAGGTCAGGGAATGAAATATCATCAAAACTGCAAAATTTCGTTCAAAATTTCTATTTCAACACCATCAGTTACAATATTCTTCTAGTGTATCAATAGGATCGCAAATATCAGTATACATATGAGTATACCGCCAAATACCACCAGAATTCACCAAATACCGCCAAATTTCGACAAACATCGCCAAATTTCGACAAAATTTACCAATATACCGACAGAAATACCAATTTTTGTATGCTTGAGCCTATTTGTGTTGTTTGAGAGGAGAAAATGGCGGGGCAAGGGGATTTAGACAGCTAGGGCTCAAATAAGCCTAGTCCAAGGCATAGTAACAAGTTCAGGATTCGGCAACTTTTCGGTTGGCTGGAAAAAATCGGGATTCGGAAAAAAAATGAGAAAAATCGTTAAAAGATCGATAAATTTCAGTCAAAGTTCGGTCAACTATTCGGAAATAATCGAGAATAAGTCGACAATATAAGTATATACATATATATATGTATGGGATAAAGAGAGGCATTCTCTCCCCCTCTCCCACGCCCGTGACGGAGGCCGAACGTCCGGGAGGGTGGTAAACCAAGGCGGCATGTATGTATGTGTATATATATAGAAATGTATGTATGTACATACATATATGATGCATGTAACTGTTATGACCACAAGACATACAATCTTAGTGAGTAAGAGAAGTAAAAAATAGTTGAGTAATAACATGAACTGTCCAAAGGAGTGGGGACTTTGAGGTTTAGTGTATATTATGAATTTTGTGTACATGGTTTGGTAAAAAAAAAGAGCAAGCGACTTAAAAGAGAAAAATCGTGAAAATCGTGAAAAGCCATGAAGAATCGTAAAAAATCGTATAAATCGCAAAAAAGCGGGATTAATTGTGAAAAGTCGTGAAAAATCGGCGATTGGCGTATTAATCGTGATGAATATTCGGGAGCCTATAACATCGTGAAAAATCGCCGATTTTTCATAAAATTTGGAGACTTGTTACTATGGTCCAAGGTATGCCTTTATATTTTCTACCATTTCTCTCATTTACACCTCTATCTCAATTAAAATATATATTCATCCTAAAAAATCTTGAAATGGGAAAGATACCCCAATGTGCTTCTTTATATGTCTTACTAATTGTATGTGATCATAGATCCACAATACTATCTCATAATATACATTATAATCATAATAATATACCTAACTAATCCACCAAATATAAGTTGCAATCATTTTTAGTAGTAAGCTAATTAGTATAGATATGTTCTTATTACTGGTATTTTTAGCATACAAAGGAGGAAAATGTACAACTTTGCAGTACAACAAACAAATATTGTAAAAAATATATATTTTATGATTTTTTAGTCTTATATTTGTTCATATATGGCACTTGCTACATATATCCCACAACATGGACATGGTTGACATGGTAACTATGTTTTTATATTATCGCATCCCAACAACATGCATATAGTGGACATGGTAATATTTATATTTATCCCGCTATTGTGAATAATTCATGGAGAAATTCACTACCACATCAAGATCATGTAGTAACCAACGATGGAGGAAAAATGTGTCACAATAGTGATGGTGCTTAACTTCCTTCAAAGTCATGAAGTCAATTGCCAAGGTCACATATTGAAGAAGGGCAATAGAAACCATTGGTGTACAGTTTCTTTCATACTTAATATGATGCAAATAGAGACATAGGCTTAGATTTAGAAAAATTACACAGGAACATTAAATGACCTTATCACATAAGTATGTGCATTTCATTTTATGGATTTTGCTAGAAAAATTTCACAACATCATTCCTACATTTTGTCATCGAAATCCCCAAGAAACAAGTTGGATTCCTTACCTCCCACATGAAGGACCCCCACACACATATATCCAACATAGAAATTTATTGCATAAAACGATGCATTTAGATGTGAGGATTACACTGGTAAAATTCCATGATTTAATTCATCCGTTCAGCATTGAAACGGTCAAGATTGCATCTATCAAAATTTCCATTGATATATTGGTAAATACCTATTTCCACGCTATCGAAACGGCATCGGTATCGGATACCTCATTTTTTCTTACTTAAGGTAAGTTTAACTAACTTCCATTTTTTACCATTTGAAACCTCTCCATCTCTTTTTTCCCACTATTTTCTTCCACTTTCACCTAAAATGATTTTCTACACCCAAAACCAAGTATTACTCCAAAATTGATATGTTTGATGCTATTTATGCATACATCTATAAGTATATTATGTAGATCGACAATATTATCACTAGATCTACCTAATTACAACAATATTGATTACAATTATCGTGTAATTTATCTAATTTCTTGTTATAATCATAGTCACAAAAACGTCTTTTTTTAAAAAAATCACGTACAAACGCGTATAATGCCTTTATCGTATGTGATGGTCATATAAAACTCCGTCGACGTCTAATATGCGCTATTCGCGTTTTATTCTTGTATAATACATTTTTTCGTATTTAACACGTTTAGAGCGCCTTTTTTCCATTTTAATCAATGGTGTGCAGGTGGGAGGAGTTTTAGTCAAGACCCTCTCTGTCTGTCCCGATACAGTTGCACTCCGCACCCGTCGATACTTGTGTCTCCGCTAGGAAGAACCCTAGTCAAAGAGGAGCACAGCAAGAAATGTTCTAAAAAGTGCAAAGCGGGAAGCATGCGAACGGGACCTTGTAGTCGATTAATCGCCAGGCAGGCGATTAAGCGAGCGCTTTTTTAAAAAGCGGATTTTAATTTCTTATAAACTTTTATGCAAAATTAGATACATATGTATATAAATACTATATATTTGGAACTATTATACATATCTAAACACTATACACAACAATGTAAAACATCTAAATCATTTATAACACAACTATAAAACAATGATTGTAGCTATATAATATAGTAAACAATATTGTTGTCATAAATAAAGCACCCTACACCTATGAAATAATAAGTATATATAAATGATATAACAACAATTTTGTATCACATGTTTACATAGCTAAACAGCAAACAATAGACTTATCGCAGATACCTTACAAACGTATTGCTATATTTGCACATCATCAATTAGTCACGCATTACAGCAGTACCATTTAATCAAAGTATGCATTCTAAATTAGATAATAGTTACAGATAATTTACTTGGATACATTACAACAGTTCCCTCTTAGTATAGCTTACATACAACATATGCATTCTAAATTAATATCAAAAAACATTTAATGAATGCAAGCTTAATATTATAGTCAATACTAATTAGACCATATAATGTACTTAATGTTACATGCCTACAGCAGTTTTTTTCTAAAAGTGAGCAAAAAGCGGGAAAAAGTGGGTGAAGCGGGCAAAAAGTGGCCGCTTTTCTTCAATCCGCTTCACAACCGCTTTAGGGGGTTTTTAATCGACTAAGACATGATGGCAATTAAGCGATCGCTCAGTACGATTTTTAAGACACTAACAGCAAGGCTACTCCATCAAGGATGGTCGCGGAGCATAGGAGCTCCAGCCACAAGAGCGGCGACAATTGGACGGCATGAAGAAGCTCCAATGTGGCGACTTCTGGAAGGTGTGAAGAAGCTCCAACGCCAGCCGGAAGACAAGCGCCAGCGCTAGCAGCGGTCGGGAGAGGATCTCCAACAGGACAATCGTTGTTACAGGTAAACATCCTCTTCCTTTTTCTTTTCTTGTTCTCCTTCCTCCCTTTCTTCCCATATTTTCTTCTTCTTCTGATGGTATCGGCTACTTCCCCTCTTCTGTATCTTCCCCTTTTTGTATCTAGTTCCTCCCTTCCTGCTATCTTTTCCTCTCCCTCATGTGACGACCATTGTCTCCTTCCCTTCTTTTTCCACGTCGTCCTCTTCCTCCCTTTCCCCATGATCTTCCCCTGCCCTTCCTTTTTCTCCATTGTTAGCCAACAGCTCCAGCCAACTGCTACATAGGAGAATAGCAGCTCTAGCCGCAGACTTGGGGAAGCTCCAGGAACCTGGGTGTGGAGAATCCCCTGCCACCAAAGGGGGCCATGACATGAGATCGTTCATTTCGTCTTCCTATTTTCTTCTTCCTTGTATCCCTCTTCTTCCCCTTTCTCATTTAGTTAAGAAACAACTACCTACCTCCCTTTATTCCTCTTCTTCCCCTTTCTACTTTTGATGTTTCACACCAAAAAGCGTAACCGCCTTGACCCTGAAGAGCTGGAGACTTTGGTATATATCAGGATGAATGATCATTTGACGAGGACAACAAGAACTAAAGAGGAAAAAGACATCTTTCTCATTGATTTGGAGAAGACATGCATATACTCCAGTGGTCTAAATGATGCTTCTCCAAACAATGAAGATGGACAATTTGAGGATGAGGAGGAACCTCAACATCAGAGTGAAGATAACGCAAATGATGCTTTTGATTTTGAGCCATTCACTCTTGATTTTGATATAGGAGATTTATAGCCTTATGTTGGGCTAGTGGATCATGTAAATGTACTGGGCTAGACTTCTAACATCTAAGATGCTTTTTTTGTAAAGAATGTGGCAAACTTTAATTTTATCTTGTAGAACATTGGTTGCATCTTCCACTTTTTTGTCTTTAAATTGTATGATGTCTAAAGTACATATATACACTCAGATGTGAGCAGATACGTTAGTATATATCTATTTTTTTCCCTACTTTTTTCCCAATAATTGACTGTACTTTGTCTGGCTTTTACTGTACTTTTTACCATTTTATTCGAATTTCTTGCATGATTCTCGAATGCTGAATTTTTCGGCTCCGACGTACGTACCCGAATACCAAATTTGTGACTATGGTTATAATTCATTACGTATTTATGTTTAGTAGAAGACATTCTACTAAAGAGTAATGTGAACATATATAAAAGAAAATATGATGGAACTATATGTTTTTGTTTTTTCAAAGAAATAAAGTTGATGAAAATTATTTAATTTTGTATATGTTTGTGTTAATGTTGAATAAGTTCAACTCATAATTTGGTAAGCATTCAAATGAGTTTTTAATCATTAAACAACACCTCTTTATGTTTTCCTGGAATTTTTTTAGAAACTCAATTTTAAATAATTATAAAATATATCGTGTTTAATTACATAATACAAATGAGTAATATATACCTATATAGTATTGTACATGACGTGTATGAGCAACATGTAACTTCAAACAAACAACCTTACATAATGTACATGCCATGGGAGTAATATGACAACCATATCAACTCAATATTGTATGTAGAATCAGCGTGTAACTCAATACAATTGAAATGACTTAGTAAGTTCCTATGTATTCATGTGTTGTAAATTGGATATAATCACAAAAATGTATGTTTTTATGCTATTCGATTGTGTTAGTAAAATTTTAGATGCTAATTCCAGCAGTTAATCATTGAAATCCCCAGGAAACATGACAAATTTCCTACCACCCTCATGATGGACACCCCCCCACATACTCATTATATAATTTTATTGCATAAAACGATTTAAAATTTTATGATTTCATTCATTCATTTTGGCGTCGAAACGGCCAAGATTGCATCTATCAAAATTTTCGTCCATATATAGGTGAATACCTTTTCTAGGCTGTCAAAACAACATCGGTATCAGATACCTCATTCCTTGATCATATGAGAAGCTCCTTTCTTAAAATGGGTGTTTGCCAAAATCATATCACGAGCGACCACAAAATCTAATATCCTCTCTCCTTTACCATTCATGTTGCCATATTCAAAACCACCATAAACTCTCATAACCAACATTGCTACTCTCCACAAGGGCATTTAAATCACTTCCATTGAAAAGTAAGAGGGAAAACACACTTGTGTTATATTAGATGGCACACCCCTGTTGTTACAACCCCAATTTTTTGGTTCATATGGTTTGAGATGCAATTTCTCCAATAATACGTATGATTATGAAATTGTATGAGTTATGTGTAATAAGTGGATTTCTTTGATGATATTTCCTTTAAATGTATGATTTTGTGGACCCTATTAAGTTGGTGAGTCCAAGATGATAAAAAGAGAAAGAAAACTGAAGGAAATCAAATAATGCATAAATAAGAAAAGAAATTGAGATGATAATGAAAATATGAGAAATATGTGGAAAGATGTATGATTGAATCATCATGGATGAGATTTCGAATCCACAAGGTTTCTAATGGTAAAAGGAATCCAAATAAAGAGAATATAAACGAATAGGAGAGAGAAAATATGCATAAAATATACCTTGATAAGAGATAACTTGCTTATGAAGAAAAGTCTCTCATACTTACGAATTTGAGTCCCAAACTTGGCACACAAGTAGTTTGAGTCATTATGGACTTTCTTTCAAAATTTGGGACCAATCGGAATTAAGAACAAAGAGATATGAATTAAAAAAGATTTACCTAAAGTGAAGGGGGTTCATAGAAATACATTAAATGTCACAGTTTTAATCGAATAAGGAAACTATGTTTGGGCCTTCTAATATGACGCGCTTCTTTTGGACCGTGGATTGGGGATCTGACGACTTACAGGTCATCTCCCACCTTTGGCCATGGATGAGAAAACAGGAACAGTACGGTTCCCTTTCCCCCTCAACTTCCTGCTCACCCTGATGGACGAGGATTCTTAGAAACCATCCCATTAGATTCGAAGAGAGATTACGAACCCAAGGATCCTAAGTTGTGCCCTCTTCGAGAAGCTATTAAAGAATCCCCTAATCCTTAGGACCCACGCCGACCACCCACCATAGCCCATGCATATATATGGGGTAGAATTCCCCTTTAAGACCTCCCTTTTGTTCGCAAGACTCACAGGTCATCTCCCACCTTTGGCCATGGATGGGAAAACAGGAACAGTACGGTTCCCTTTCCCCCTCAACTTCCTGCTCTCCCTGATGGACGAGGATTCTTAGAAACCATCCCATTAGATTCAGAGAGAGATTACGAACCCAACGATCCTGAGTTTTGCCCTCTTCAAGAAGCTATTAAAGAATCCCCTAATCCTCAGGACCCACGCCGACCACCCTCCATAGCCCATGCATATATATGGGGTAGAATTCCCCTTTGAGACCTCCCTTTTGTTCGCAAGACCTCGCGCGACTCCCAACAACTTTCCCCGCCTCCAATTTGTTCTCTATCCCACGATCTTTCTCTGTTCTTCTATGGTACCGTTGTCGGAGATCCATCTCGTCGCCCAGCTAGCCCCGACATCTTCTGGCCAATTGCGGCCGTCGTCGAGTTCGTCCAGATGAGCCGAACGCGTTGGGACTCTTTCCTAGTGACCAAAGGATCGGAGCCTCGGAGTCAACGAGTGGGTTGACCGCCAAGAGGGCCTGCATCGCGAGAAGGCTAAGATCGGGGGAAGGAGACGATCAAACGAGAAAAGTCCTTACTGCCCTCGACTCAACACGGGCGAAGAAAGGGTACAGAGGGGTTTTTGCGAGGGAAGGTGGGCCTAGACTCGCGGAAGCGAGCCGCTGATGTGGCGCATAGCCACTGGTCCAGCCGGGATCGGCGTGGACCTAAGGATTTCAAGGATTCTGTTCTTTTGTGTGATTGGCTTGATTGCTTGCTTGGATTTCCTGATTGGATTGGATTGTGCTTATCTCCTGTGAGATCTCCAAATGAGGTATGTGGTTAATTATGAGTACACACTTTTAGTTTCTCGGTGGTTTCACGATGTTTTATCGATTGCAATGGAAATAAACTGTTGGATGCTTTTATTTCTGCAATCTTTAAAGTAAATATGACTATCACAATTTAAGTATATATATGTGACTGTCCCGAACCTACATACCCTCTCTGGATGTATGATGCGAGACCAAGCCCCAGAGGGAAGGTTTGAAGTGATCAAGCCCCGAAGGGAAGACCACTGGACACCCATAGAGGTGACCTCAGGTACCAAGCTCAGGATGAAGAAGGCAGCCTTAATGTCCTTTGCAAGGACTAAACCCTAAGAGAGGGTATCCCAGAGTATGAGTAAAAGCGGTTGGGAAGTCACATGGAAAACGTAATTTTCAATTGTTAACAACTACTTGATATGATTAGGTTGTTAGAGCTTATGTGCAATATTTTGTTTGTCACCACATACCAGTATATTCATTTATACTGACCGACGTTTTGTTTGTCAGCGTTTTAGGAAAAATCTGAAATTGGACAAACAGTAAAGTGGAACCTGTGAAGATTAAAGTTAAAATTATAAAGGAGGATTTAGGTAGATAGAATTCTACTACGGGTAGAAGTTCCAGTTACCTATTTTTGAAGGTATGTTAAAATTAAATTTTTAATCCAGTTTTCAGTTTAATTTTTGGTAGAATTTATTAATTATTTTTTATTATTTGCAAAATCATTGATCTTGTTTTTGGGATAACGCCTCTGAGAGGATTTAGGTAGATAGAATTCTACTACGGGTAGAAGTTCCAGTTACCTATTTTTGAAGGTATGTTAAAATTAAATTTTTAATCCAGTTTTCAGTTTAATTTTTGGTAGAATTTATTAATTATTTTTTATTATTTCCAAAATCATTGATCTTGTTTTTGGGATAACGCCTCTGACTTCTTGGTCTTCCTTGATTGGGGGTTACCGGGAAGCGGGGTCGTTACACCTGTCCTGGGATGGGGCGATTAAGTGGGCTCTTAAGCGGCCGCTCAGGCCATTTTCCATTTCACTGGCATATATGGCTAGTCTTAAAGAATAAAAGATGGCTAGTCGATGTATTAGATAGGAGAAACCCTGCTCCTATAAATAGGAGAACAGGGAAGCGTACAGAACATAAGACTAACCCTAATGGGCCAAAACATTTAGGCCCATATTACAAACTAATAATAAAATACTAATTAAATAACTCTCAACACTCCCCCTCAAGCTGAAGTTGGGAGAATCCCAAATCAGCTTGCAAATAGAGAGTCAAACTAGAGAAACAAAGAAACAAAACAAAAAAAGATAAACCAAGCCCATACAAAAATTTTCTCCCCCTCAATATTACATTAAAGCACTCAAACACTCAGAAACTCATAAACTCCCCCTCAAGTAGATACTCCAAGCAAGCAGGCTAGCAGAAGCTTCTCGATCATCTGGAGCAGAAATAAGCAGCAACACAATCATCTGGAGCAAAAGATAAAATAGTTGATAGGCACCAAGGTCTTCATCAAAGTCGTCGTCGTAGTAGCCAGAGAGTGCTGGGTCACAGCGGCAGAGTAGCAAAGCCTAGAGAGTGTTGGGTCATAGTAGCAATAGTAGTCAACGTACAAATAAAGTACAGACGGGTCAACATGCGAAACAGGACGAGCCAGAGAATGTTGGCACACAGAAGTAGAGAGTCAATGTGCAAACAAGGCATGGACATGCCAGAGAGTGCCGGCGCACAGCAGGTCAAAGTCCCAGAGAGTGTTGGGTCACAACAGTCAACGTGCAAATAAAGCACGGACAAAGAAAGAGTCAACATGCACAAGGCACGAACAGTGTCAACGCACAAATAAAGCGCGACAAAATGTAGAAAGTAGATACGACGTAGCCAGATAGAAGACCATCAGCAAACCAAAGGGCAACATAACCATAAATAAGCTCCAGATACAAACCACTCCAAGAAGCTAGCAATAAACGTCAATAGTAGAAATCTAAAAGTTCTTCAACAAGTGCATCAAGATCCACAAAAATAGAAAGCAGTAGAATATAATCTTCATGTTTTGCATCTCTCTCCTTTATTTCTCCCCCTCACACCAACCACGGAAAGAACCAGGAGTGGTTGGGGTGGACAATAACAAGAAACGCCACTGAAAGGAATATAGGTCGGAGCACTGACGAGGGGTTTGGAGAGCGCAGCCCCCAAAATAGAGGAGAGAGATGCAGCGGTGATGGGCACAGATAAGCAGGGATGTGGCTATTCAAGGAGTGAAGCAGGGACGTTGACTTGGTGAAGTGCAGCTATGCACTCCATGAAGGACATCAGATCTGGATAGAGGAATACAATCTGCAGGAGAGGACTCGGCGGCGATGTGTTGCAGGAGGGGGTCTGTTGGGCAGTTGTGCGCACGACGGCTCTTTGCCCAGCGGGCAACCAAGCTAAGCCAAGAACGACAGCGATCAGATTGGGCAGCATGCAGGCAACGGCGGCTAGGGGGTGGCGCCGGCAAGGGGCTGCAGCAAGGGCGGTCAGAGCACCGGAGCGATGGTGAGAAGAGGGGCAGCAGCGGCGCAGCATATGATGCAAGCAGGGAAATTTCCCTGCGGGCAGCCAATCTCCGCCAAGGGCGGCGGCCGCCCGTAAGGGGCCTTGCTTCTGATTTTCTCTCTCTCTCTCTTGCTTAGGGTATTTGGTTCCTAGGACGGTTGCTCTGTTACCATCTTAAAAAGTAAAAGACGGCTAGTTGTTGTATTAGATAAGAGAAGTCCTACTCCTATAAATAGGAGAATAGGGAAGCGTTCAGGACATAAGACTAATCCTAATGGGCCAAAACACCTAGGCCCATATTACAAACTAATAATAAAACACTAATTAAATAACTCTCAACAACTAGAAAAAGGATGAATGTGTTTATCTACCCATAAAAAATCACCATCATCGAGCACTGTTATGTAGAACTACAGCGTTTGAGGAGAAATATTTATATAAAGGAAACACTAAATGAAGTGATGACTTCACTAAACCAGTAGCAAGAATACAATAGCGGAAAACATCATATATGAACAAACAATCAACTGATTACCTGAATTGCATATTATGAGAATGCGAGATCCACCATCGCAGAGAAGCAGTTCTTCTACCTCAAGAGCATGTCGTAAGCAGAACAATCTAGGCCTCAAGTAAGGATTATATATATTCCAATTCCCATCGAGATTGGCATTGTTTTTTTGTAAGGCACAAGGTATCCTTTCACCAATTTCACTTTTCCTGTTTATTTTTTCGCCCTTCACAGGCTTTCCAGTAGTTTCATTGAGATTTTCTACAGTTTTATCAAAGTTTCTTAACCCATGAGAAAGTACTTTCTCAGTTGAGATGTCACGCCCAGAATCATCTCTATCAATTGTCAACTGGTTACCACTCTCTCCATGATCATCGTAAATGACTGGCTGGTGTTCCGAAGAGAAAATATCAAATCTGTGGGTATCACTGTACACCAGTGAACTGTCTAAAGCTGATGCAATGTCACCATGATAGTTTGCAATCTCCTGCTTTGCAGAATTTTTTCCTTGATTGGGATCTGACAAGCAGTAATTACAGATATTTGTCATATGTCAAAAGCAAAGAGCCATATAAGCTACTAATATTGATTTACTAATATGTCAACTTACATATGGCGGTTTGTATTCCACACACGCCACTGTAGACTTCAACAGTTGTGATGTCACCTAAAGGGGAAAAAGCGCAAAAACAAAATGAATTGTAAAGAATTATCCTTCAAAGAGAAACTCTGAAATAAGTAATAGAGAAGCACTTAGACACAAATAGCTGGAGGCTCACAAACTCTACATAAGCTGAATTGTCTTTGGAACGTGTAGAGCATACAAGAAGGGCGAAAATAGAAAGTAGCCAGCAGTCACAATTTTTTAAACGAACAGAAGATTTATATATCCATGAAGAGATATTCCTATACTAGAAATCCAAAAACAAGAAAAGCAAACACATTCTTGAATAATCCATACTAAAAAGGGAAAATTGTTGGAAACATTTTCAAAAGATGATATGCCGATTCCTATGCAGTTTTATGAGAACAATATAACTCGATGCAAAAGGGCTTCTGTTCTTCCACCGGTATTTCATAAACATGTGTACAATACACAAAGCATCTTGAATTTAAGCAAAATTATCAACAGTTTATCACAACTTTCACTGTTTGCATTAGGCATCACAACAATTTAAAATGTTTTACAAAATGCCAGGTCATGAATAACCATTAGAGTTTTCCATCAAAAAGATTGACAGGAATTATCACTCTCTTTCATTTGCTCCCGTCAGCATCTTTAGGGTAGTGGTTCAGGGCTCGTCTCCCCCCCCCCCACAACACACACTGCTTTACTGCATGATCCTTATTCCTTACTCAACATTGACCTCTGAAGAACGGGAATGCATAATCACCACCGAGTGAGAAATGGGGATCAACTAGGAACCACATGGCACCAGCATGTATAGGTAAAGAACAAGCACGGGGTGTGGTGAGGTGGAGGGTGCACAAAGACCAAGAGCCAGCGGAGGCAGCATCCACCACTGTGGAGATTCACATGAAGCCAATACTAACATTGCTCGTCACCCTTCAGGCGAAGACATCGCCTAAGTAGACCTTGTTCGTCTAGGCAAAAGTGCTAATCCAAACCTTCTCCATGTAGGATACCACCATGGATCACCACTTTGTATAAGCACAGCCACGGCCACAATCAGGCTTTATCCCTTCAAGAAGAGTTGTAAATAACAAACCACACCCAACCAGAGTGTAAGTGAGTGAGTGTGTGTGTGTGTGTGTGTGGGGGGGGGGGGTGCACAAAGACCCAAGTGCCGATGGAGGAAGCATCCACCAATGTCGAGACTTTACACATGTAGCCAATACCAACATTTCTCCTCACCCTCCACGCAAAGCCATCACCCCAAGTAGACCTTGTTTGTCTACTCTAGACCAGTGTTTTAAAAAGTGGCTCAGGCAGCCGCTCAAGCGGCCCAAGCCTTCTGCCGCCTGATTAGGGGGATAAGCGCCAGTGGAGTGGGCCAGCAAAAAGCGGCCGCCTACCAGCCGCCTGACCCGCCTGCTTCACTTCCTTGTTGAGGCAGCCGCTTCAGCCCGCTTAATGAAAAAGAGGCTTTTGGGGTCAAAACAAAGCCTGAAATTGCTGCATTTATTTTACATTATGCCTATATTCGTGCATAGTTTTGTATGTTATGCTTGTAAATCAAGGTAGCTATATGTTTCTAATCATGAATTGAGTTTATATGTATCAAAATCATTCCTACTTTGTATGTATGTACTGTTGCACCCATGTTATATCTTCATGTATGAATTGATGTACCTGCATTAAATGTTATCATTTATGCATGAAGTGATGCTCTGCTACATACTGAACTACTAATGTACTATACTCGTATCTATGCTACCTACTTATACATCCATATGTTTGTTTCTATTGTTTGTTATGTATACAACTAGTGTGTTGTCTATGTAGATGTACTTCGTTGTAAGCAATAGGTACAACTATGTAATGTACATATCATGTATTGCCTACTACTGTTCTGTACTATGTAGTATGTACCACTATAGTATAATAATGTATATATCATGTTGCCTGCTACTATATATTCATGTAATATGTAGTGTGCACCACTAGTGTATATGTATCATGCTAGCTAGTGTTGTATATAACTAATTTAATATAAAACTATATTTAGTATGTTATGATTGAGTTAATTTGTTATTTTATACTCATCACATGGTTATATATGTATGGAAGTTCCTTAAAAATTATATTATTTATATACATATATATATGTAATTTCCTATAAAATTATATATGAATTTAAGAACCCGCTTTTTCAAAAAGCGTCCGCTTGAGCGCCCACCTGGCGCTCAAGCAGCCACAAGGTGATGTCTACACGCCTCTTGCTTCCCGCTTTCTAAAACATTGATCTAGGCAAAGGTGCCATTCTAGACCTTCTCCAGACCGTGTTCCTCTAAACAAAGGTGCTATTCTAGACATTCTCCATGTAGGACACTATTGTGGATCACCAGTTTGTATAAGCAGAGCCACGACCACAATCAAGCTACATGTCTTTAAGTGAAGTTGTAAATAACCAACCAAAGTGCACAAGACTAAAGAGCAAACTTCTTCCTTATTACATAATATACCCTTTCCTCTTCGTCTATGGACATCCTCCCTTGTTTGTCACATGCTTCTTTCTGTATGCATTCTCCTGCCTCCACCTCACGTTCCCTTCTTTACCCTTGCCCCTAATTGCTTTTTACTAGCAACAGTAAGAGCAACGACGGGAAAGTGAAAGCAATGTAAAGGCTAAGAAACACGGACACTTCTCCGTGGTGGCTGTCATCGTCCTAGACACATGGTGGACAAGGACACACCTAGACACATGGTAAACACGGCTCATACATCTTCACCTGTGTCCACCTTTTTAGGCATGGACAATCTATGGACACATCATGGACATCTAGGAAGCACGGATACGGATACGAGGATACGGCAATTTTTGAAAATATAGGATACGGGTACGTCATGGATACGACAATTTTTTAATATTCATTTTAATATTTTTTTAAATAACCAATATATTTATTTTAAAAATAGATGAAGAAAATCAAATTTCATTCAAAAATCACAATATTTCTAGTGAAAATGGAAACCAATACCTTAATATCAAACAATGATTTAAAATGGGGTCTTTCATTCATATTAATGTGAGACAGAAGTTACAAAAAGACATGATAATATCATATTTTAAACCTTTCACATTTCATGTATCATGTAATGTTGTGTTGTAAAGTGAGTTGGGTCATCTGTGATACCAAACTATCTTTTGTCATGTATGGCTAGCTACTATAAAGCATGTATATAGATACATAAATGAATACGGGTACGGTACGGGGAAACAACAATTTTCGAAAATATAAGATACAAGTACATGGATACAACAATTTTTCTAATGTTCATTTTAAATTTTGACAGATATACCAATTTCATTCTCAAATCACAATACAATAGGGGGAGTCTAGAGTTGGAAGTCACATGGTTTTGGGATTTTGAGGGATCACACGAGTGGGGTGCTCTCTTGGCTGCTAAATGGGTTGGTTGTTTCCTAGCTGCATTGAGGTCTTATCCTGCTAATAAAAAAAGGAATACGACTTAAGAAGTATTTGGTATGTATTAGAGAGTATCTAGGGAGGATTAGTATTAGATATGCATTAAGTACTGGTAGGACACCTATTTTGGAGTATCGGTGCTTGGAAGTTATTTAAAAAGTGAAATCACAAAATACAGAGGAGGTACAAACAATAACGAGAAGAAGGAAGATTGGCATTTGGCAAGAGGAATGGTGACTAACCTTGAACTACTTCAAGGAAGCAACTATGACAGCCTTACTGCAAGCTACTACTTAGCAGAGAGGGTTGAGACATGAGTTTGTGTCAAATGCTAATCAAGCAATGTCATGCCCAAATTTTTTTCTAGTTTTTACGGACTGGATATGGCTTGGATACGGATGGATATGGATTAGGAGTATCTGATACGTATCCAGGAGTATCCACGGAGTATTGGTATCCGATACGTATCGGATACGGGTACAGCATCTGTTTTGGAGTATCCGTGCTTCATAGGTGGACATGGTCTGGACATGTTGTGGACACACCGCAGCCCAAACCAACTTCATAAAATATAGGTATTGTGCCTTCTCCCTCCCTCCTCTTTCTCCGGTACCACACAACCACCTCTTTGTCTCCTCCCCATCCTATTAGACTGATAATAATGCGTAATGCATCATTGTTGTATATATAAATTCATCATTCCTACAAAGGTTGCTCGAGGAATTTGACATGCAAACTATCATTCATCATTCTTCATTTCACTTATTTGATTTTTATATTGCAAATGTGTTACAGAGTAATTGTGCTCCATAGTTAATGTCTGATTTCTGATGTAAATATACATGAGATTATATCAAATTTTATATTATATTAATATCATAAATGAACTTTGGGTTTGATATATCCTATTTTGTGTTTGTTTCTATAAATCCCTTGTTATGACTTACTTTATAGCTTTGGATGGATGAATGTTATTTGTATCAATTCCATATTATAGAAGTATACATAATTTAATCAAATTTATCATCCACAAATAAATATTGTGACTTGGAAACACATGAGAGCATGTCTTCAGATGCAAGAAATAAACTAATAAATCAGCATTTCGTGAAAGCATATCAACAGTATGATAGAAGTGTTACCAAACTAAATGTAGAATCCTCCTCCATTACAATAAGTAATAAGAAGAGAGAGAACATGAAGCCCAAAAAAGAGTACAGTGTGCATAAAGAGAGTGTGACATACCCGGTACATCAGCTTTTCTAGCATCAGTTTCCTTGACATTGAGAAACCTTTTGTATGTCTTTTTGTTGCTAGCGGAAAAAAGGTTTTGTGATGCTCTATCAGATGGTTGAATTATGCACATGAACGGGTAGCCAAGAATTCCACAAGCTACACATGGTAGGACTCCAGAATCAGCATCCAAACCGCATGGCAGATCTCCGTCATCAATACATGCACTGTCAACATTATCTTCTGAATACAATCCTGCATGATAGATGCTATCTTGTCCGGGCTTTTTTTCCAATTCGGAGACCAATTTACCGTCACCCTCTACACAAGAACTTCCATCCACTCGATCCTTGTTTTTAGATGGCTCGGGTTCACTAGAAATCGGTCCCAGCTGTTGCGAGGAGGCCGTACTATTTATAGCAGGTGGCAATAAGTCACTATCCCACAACACAGCATATGAACTCGTTTTCTTTTGCATCAGCAATCTTAGAAGTTTCAGCTCATGGATCAAGTCTTGAAGGAATGCCTTCTTGACATGAAGTTCCCTTTCTTCTTTCATTCGATCTCTCAGGCGAGAACTGCGTGCACCAGGCAGTAACGCTCTGGGTACTCTGTCAATAAAAATAACAGCAGCAGGTTAAAACTGGGCAAAACTTTGATTACATGCTCCTCAAAACAGTAGTATGGACACCAATAGAACAAAAAGCAATTCTAAAGAGGAGCGGTGACGTTGCTACATTAATTAAAAATCACACAGGATACAAGTGATATTGATCTAAGTATATCGACTTTCTAATGCAACAAACAAATATTTATGATACGCCGCAGAGAATTCAGCACTTAATTTGACATAATATTGCGTCTTATATTATCAGAAAAATCTACTTATGCAACCTATTAACTAATATATTCAACACACTAGCAGAACTATAACATGTGATGGTTCCAGAATAGTGTACATCTATTTTAAAATGTATGTCAAAAAGCACGTCTTGTGCCTGCTTAAGTGCCCTTCAACAGCCTCACCAATTAGTTAGACACCTAGGCGCCAGTTGACTGGCTCTAAAAGGACGCCCCCTTAGCACCCATCTGAAACACACAAGCACCTGCCTCTAGGCCTCCATCAGGCGCCCTCTTAGTAACAAGTTCAGGATTCGGCAATTTTTCGTGAAAAGTCGTGAAAAAATCGATAAATATCGGTCAAAGCTCGGTCAACTATTCGGAAATAATCGAGAATAAGTCGCATATATAAGTATCCATACATACATATGTATGTATATATATACATATATATGTATGTATGTATGTAATGTATATACATATATATATGATACATGTAACTATTAAGGTCACAAGGCATACAATCTTAGTGAATGAAAAAGTAGGAAAAGAAGTAAAAAATAGTTGAGCAACAACAATGAACTGTCCGGATGAATGGAGGGGTGAGGGGTTAAAGGTTTAGTGTATATCAGGAGTATATATAAATGGTTTGGTAAAAAGAGCGACTTAAAAAAGAAAAAACGTGAAAAATCATGAACAATCGTGAAAATCTTATAAATTGTGAAAAAAGGGGGACAAATCGTGAAAATTCATGAAAGTTCGGCGACTGACGTATTATTCGCGATATTCGGGAGCCTATAACATCATGAAAAATCGCCAATTTTTTGTAAAATTCGGAGACTTTTGTTACTATGCTTAAGACCGCCTAATTGCAGCTCAATAACTCAACCCTACAATAGTCCAGGTCCAATTTCTGCCTGTCAAAATGGTTCAAAACAGGCACGGTTCATTTATAACGATTATAGAATCATATATATAATATACTTACTGTCATATAAAATATACTCACTATTATATACAATATGCTTTTTTATATTGAGATTTTCCACCAGTGTATAACACTAATATCTATAAGCATAAAGCAATATAGTATATTTAACATATCTGTATTTACTACTGACCTAGTAGGCTTTTACCATTGTATCCAGCACCTACTATAGGTATTTATGCTTGTACGTATTCGTATATGCTTATCTACTTCGTTGCTTCTATACTGTAACATATAGCTACATATATATTTATACATATGGTTCAGTGGCTTGTAATGTTATATACTTCATATACTAAATTTATACATTACTTAATAGTTTTTCCTGCTGTTATTATACAACATAATATTACTGTAGTCTGTATTATACACAGCATGTGCTTACATATATTATTATTTAACTGTTGTGCAAAATTAGTACTGTATGATATTATGTAACATTATACCTCGGTATAAATTATAATACTAAGTTGTAATAGCCTACTATAATACTACTATATTATACAATTAGTCAATTACGTACTTAATATATTACGCAACCAGTGTTCTCGTATGCCCCGCATGTGGTTTGGCCACCTCTCTGAACTGCATATGTCTATGCAGCATGCAGTCTATGATGCGGTCCTGGCCATGGTTGCATATGTGGCCACATTTTATATCGAGAATATGTGTGTGTGCTTTATTATCAAATATCTTGTTTAATAATTCATTAATATGGCCAGGATTGCATCTGTCGATATTCCCGTCAGTCTACCGGTAAATATCTATATCCAAGCTATCGAAACAGCATTTGTATCGGTCATTAAATTCCTTGCTTTCATGTACCACTCTGTCTTTGGTTGCATTGCGTTTGTTCACGTGTTTGATCCACATGCAGACAAGTTGTCCCCTCATGCACCGCACTGTCTTTTTGGGATATTCTCCCACACAAAAGGGGTACAGATGTTATTTTCCTCGTCTTTGTTGTATGTTTGTGTCGGCTAACATTACTTTTCACGAGTTCACTCCATTCTTTAGTAACTTTGTCCAGCGTGAGGGGGGGCACAACCATGAGAGTGAACTTACCTTAGAATGTGAGAGCGAGAGTGAGAGTCGCCACTCCCCGTGCCAAGTAATGAATTATGCTAGATACTACTACCATTATATCACCACCACCACCACCTACACCACCTATTCAACCTTTTCCACTGGTTTACATCAGGCGAGCAGGACATCACCCAGAAGATGTAGAGACATCAGTCCATCAAATTGACTCATCATCATTAGATACTCCAAAGGTACCAGTTCATGCTGAGAGTACTCCATACTTTTGTTTCAGACTTACACCTTCTAGTTGCAGCTCGTAAAGGTGTTTGGTCTTGTACAATACGGCATCCTATCTCTAGTATCTGTTGCTTATCCCATCTATCACCAGCAGCTCGCACGTATGCTCTTCGGCTAGATTCTACAGTTGTCCCTCGCTCATATGTAGAAGCAGCCCAACATGATGGATGGGTCCAAGCCATGAATAGTGAGATGGAAGTTCTTTATGAGAACTCCACCTAGGACTTGGTGGATCTTCCTCCTGGGTGTATACTCATCATCATCATCATCATCATCATCTAAGCCTCAGTCCCAACTATGTTGGGGTCGGCTACATGGATCCTGCATTTCCATTCAGCTCTATCATGGGCCATATTCTGGTTGAGATGTAGAGATTCAAAATCTCCCTTTATAAGCCTATCCCATGTTAATTTAGGCTTTCCTCTTCTTCTATTTATAGTGTTTGGCTCAATAGCATTGCTTCGTATAGGTGCACTAGTTGGTCTGCGTTGCACATGTCCATACCATCTGAGTCGGCCCTCGCGCAACTTGTCCTCAATGCTCGTCAGCCCCACTTTATTCCTGATAAAGTCATTTCTCAAGCGATCTTTTCTTGTCTTCCCACACATCCATCTCAGCATACGCATTTCAGCCACGTTCATCTTGTTGAGACCTTGTCTCTTCACCGCCCAACATTCACTCCTTGTTGAGACCTTGTTTCTTCGTGCAACTGGGTGTATACTGTTAAACAAAAAACAGATGGATCTATTAACCATTTAAAGGCTTGATCGAAGGGTACACTCAGACACATGGAGTGAACTTTTTTTTGACTTTTTCTCTTGTTGCCCGACTAAATTATGTATGGATCCCCATTCATGTTGCTACTCATTATGGTTGGCCTCTTCTGCAGTTGGATGTCAAAAATGCATTTCTTCATGGTGATCTTCTTGAAGAGGTGTACATGGGGCAACCTCCTGGGTATGCTGCTTGGGGGGGGGGGGGGGGGAGTGTTAGAAAGTGTGCAAATCGACGAAATCCTTGTATGGCCTGAAGCAATCACCACGGATATAGTTTGATAAGTTTAGTGATGCACTTATACATTTTGAGTTCATTCGGTCTTGTACTGATCATTCTTTATTTGTGTGCAAATCCTCTCGTTGCACTATTATTTTGGTTGTATATGTGGATGATATTGTCAACACAAATGATGATCAAATTGGCATTTCACAGCTTAAGGAGTGGCTACAAAAACAATTTCAGACAAAAGATGTGGGGATCTTCATTGGAATAGAGGTCCTACATTCCAAGAAAGGCACAAATCTTTATCAGCAAAAATATGTTCTAGACCTTCTTGCATAGACAGGCATGACACATTGCAAACCAATCTCCGCACCATGGATTATCATACCAAGGTGGTTAATTCTGATAATAGTGATTTTTGGATCCAGCAAAGTACATACGGATTGTGGGTGAGCTAATCTATTTGATGGTTACTCTTCCTGATATCTCCTATGCAGTAGGAGTTGTTAGCCAGTTCATGAGTGCACCCAAGATGTCGCATTGCATGGCGGTCTCCTGGATCCTACTTTATGAGCACGTTTGGTTCCCTGGAGTCACTGAGGATTAAGTGATTCTTGCATTTAGTAAATACAGAATTAAGATTGCACGGGATATCAAGAATTCAGAATATATGAATTTTATCTTTGGTTTATATATTTTATACAATATGAATTGAATGGATGAAAAAGGCACATAAGGTTACGGCAGCCACTTTTTTGCGGAAGGGCCGGTAACTTTTTCGGAGCGGCAGCCTTTTTCTACGGAACTACATGCACGGCTTGTGAAAAGCAAGCACCCTCGAGTAATCTGAATAAGATAAGGCAAAGAACGAGGAACCAACTGGTCACCAGTGCCAGCAGGTTGAGCGGGCAACTTGGAAGGAGGTTGCAGCTGGATGACGACGTCCGGCTAGTTTGAAATGGAGGCCTTGATCCAGCATTCATAGTATACGCAAAAGTGTAGGATTCATTGTCTTTTTCATCTCCAAGAAAACAAACATAATTTTTTTGCTGTTGGATGTATAATTACAATCCAATACACCCACATCCATGAAAACAAATGTGCCATATATTAAAGGGTCGCCAGGGAAAGGTCTCACTTATTTCATACAGAGGGATTCCCCATGCACTTCCTTGAAGCTTACTGGATATACTAATGTTGATTGGGCAGATAATGTTGGAGATAGACGGTCTACCGTGGGATATTGTGTGATCCTTGGGTCACATTTAGTGACATGGAGGAGCAAGAAACAAAATGTGGTAGCACAGTCCAACATAGAGGTTGACTATCGAGCAAAGGCACATGCTTGTGTGAACTACAATGGGTTATGTCCATATTGTCTGAAATGGGAGTGTCTGTCGAAACTCCAATTTCTCTCGTGTGATAATCAGGCAGCCATTCACATTGCTAGCAATCTTGAGTTTCATAAGCAGACCAAGCACATCGAGGTGGATTGCCACTTTGTTTGTGATTTAGTGCTCTCCAAGAAGATTTCGACTCCTCATGCTCGCACTGGACAACAAGTTGCAGATATATTCACCAAACCCCTTATACCTTCAGCTTTTCGCCATATGAGTTCCAAGTTGGGTATGCAAAATGTGTATGTTCCAGCTTGAGGGGGGGGTGTTAGAGAATAGAGCTTATTCATGTAGTCTTTTCTTATTTGCTTTCTTTATTGGGTCTATTATGTAAATGTTCTCTTCCTATATAATAAAGGCTAGCCCACTACAGTAGGGCATTGCTTTGGCCCAATACTTTCACAGATGTGATTATTGAAATTCAACTGCATTAAACTTCACGACTAATGCTAAAATCAACAAACCCCGACCGTGCTCAAAATTGGGTTTGGTCTGTACATGCAGGTTGTTCCCTTTCACATTTCAGCTACAAATAAAAGCCGTCAACATAACTGTCCATTGCCTCTATGCATAGCTATATTGCATGTCCTCTCCTGCATAGCATGTCCTCTCTTTCACTCATTAACCCCTGTTGTGGGATCCACTGGTACAACTAGCATTAATACTTAAGTTGTATTACATGTTTGCATGTTCTCTCATGCACAGCATTGTTGCATTTTACATTTAACTACACAAATGAAATTGAATACATGAATTTAAACTGTGACCAACTATGCAAATTATATATTTGTCCAAATATACTGTTAGCGGAATACGTAAAACGGAACAGCCGCAATGTGTGTGTTGCGCAAGGCAACGTGAGAGTTCCCAATAGGGCTCTCCTCTTTATTTATATAAAGGAGTAAATTGCACATAGGTACAGCAGTAATGAAAAATAGAAAATAAAGACATAAAGAAAGATATATTAACACTCCCCCTCAAGCTGGAGTGTACACATTGTGGATGCCCAGCTTGCCACAAAAATTCTGGAACACTGCTGGACCTAATGGCTTTGTCAAGATGTCAGCTAATTGATCCTCAGACTTGACATATGGTGTCACAACATTGCCATTCTTTATCTGATCTCTGATGAAGAGACAGTCAACTTCTATATGCTTTGTACGCTCATGGAAGACAGGATTCCTGGCAATATGTATAGCAGATTGATTGTCACACTTGAGTGTCATGGGAGATTGAATCGAAATCTTCAACTCAGATAAGACAGATTTGATCCATTGTAATTCACAGCATGCATGTGCCATAGCACGGTATTCAGCTTCAGTACTAGACCGCGCTACCACCTGTTGTTTCTTGCTTTTCTAAGTGATCAAATGGTCACCAAGGAAAGTGCAGTAGCCAGAAGTAGATCTTCTATCAATCTGATTGCCAGCCCAATCTGCATCTGCATAACCTGTCAGAACCAAAGGTGATGAGGAGCTCTTTGGTTTGTAGTAAGTGATTCCCTTTCCAGGAGCACTTTTCAGATATCTCAGAATCCTGCATACAGCTGTCCAGTGTGACTGTCGTGGTGTGCACATATGTTGACTCACCACTCCTACAGCAAAAGAAATATCGGGTCTTGTTACAGTAAGATAGATTAACTTCCCAACTATTTTCCTGTAGTGTCTAGGATCTGAATACTCAGTGTCATCATCCATCTCCTTGGTGTGATAATCCATAGGAGTGGATACTGGCTTAGAATCAGTCATGCCTGTTTCCTGTAGCAAGTCCAGCACATACTTCCTCTGAGATAGGTTTATACCTGCATGGGATCTAAGAACCTCAATCCCTAGAAAATATCTCAGTTTCCCCAGGTCCTTTGTGTGAAAGTGTATTTGTAATCCTTCCTTCACACGTGATATACCTGTAGAATCGCTGCCAGTAATCACAATATCATCAACATAGACAGCAATAATGATAGACCCACAAGAAGAGTTTGAATAAAATAGAGAGTGATCAGTCATGGAACGAGAGAAACCCATCTGTAAAACAACAGCACTGAACTTGTCAAACCAAGCTCTAGGAGATTGCTTTAGCCCATATATAGCTTTCTTCAATTTGCACACTTTCTGACACTCCCCCTGAGCAACAAAACCAGGTGGTTGCTCCATATATACCTCTTCTTGGAGATCACCATGAAGAAAAGCGTTCTTGACATCCAGCTGAAAAATAGGCCAGTCAAAGGTAGTAGCAAGTGATATAAGGATCCGTACAGAGTTCAAACGAGCAACTGGAGAAAAAGTCTCAAAGAAGTCAACTCCATATGTCTGTGTGTAGCCTTTTGCTACCAATCTAGCCTTCAGCCTTTCAACAGATCCATCAGGGTTGTGTTTGACTGTGAAAACCCATCTGCAGCCCACAATTTTCTTTCCTGCAGGTAAGTCGACAAGATCCCATGTGCCATTGTCTAATAGAGCAGATATTTCCACCTGCATTGCCTGTTTCCAACCACTGTCCTTCATAGCATCTAAATGATTTCTTGGTGTCGTAATTGAGTCCATCCCAACAGCAAATGCACGAGCCTGTGTAGATAAGTGGGACAAACAACACATTGGATATGGGATGTCTAATAGTACATGAACGAATACCTTTCCTGACAGCAATAGGAACATCAAGATTAGAAGCTTCTGCAGGAATCTCGTGAGTAGAAGACGATGGAGGAAGCTCAGAGACTGGTGTCGCTGCCTCATCTGGATTCTGTCTACCTCGCATGTGATACACCTGTGAATAGGGCTGAATGACAGGTGCATCATCATGCTGCATGTCCTGAATAATAATGGGTGGCACTCCCTCACTCGGCACATGTGGTGCCACTCGCTCACTTTGAATTGGGGGTGGCACTCTCTCACTCAATTGCTCCCCCTTGCTCATAGAATTTGCAAAATATGGAGTGGTTTCATGAAAAGTGACATCCTTAGAAACAAACATACGACGCAAACTAGGACAATAACACTTGTAACCTTTACTCGTACCAGAGTACCCAAGGAACAAGGTTTTAACAGACCTAGGTGAAAGTTTGTCTTGTTTAGGATCAAAATTATGAACGAAGGATGTACAACCAAACACCCGAAGAGGAACATGAAAAGGTTGATCCATAGGGCGTAAAACAGAGAAGGGAGTGCGTCCATGCAAAACGGAGGAGGGTTGTCTATTAATCAAAAAACATGCGGTGAGAAGGGCTTCAGACCAGAACCGTTTAGGCACATTTGATTCAAACATGAGGGATCGAGTAACATCCAAAAGATGGCGATTCTTTCTCTCAGCAACTCCATTCTGCATAGGGGTGTGAGGACAGGATGTATGATGAATCATCCCAACCGAACTACAAAATTCATTCATCGCTTTCTGAACATATTCGAGAGCATTGTCAGATTGAAAAGTCTTGATGTTGCAATTAAATTGAACTTGAATTTCTTTATGAAAATATTTAATGATGGAAAGCACAGACTCACGACTTTTCAACAAATAAATCCATGTCATGCGAGAGTAATCATCCACAAAGGAAATAAAATAGCTAAAGCCATTATAACTTTGGTCTTTAACAGGACCCCACACATCACTATGGACTAACTCAAACGGACTAGTAGCCCGATTATTGACACGAACAGGATATGACAATCTATGATGTTTGCCCAACTGACACGATTGACACTCTAAAGAAGACAAATGAGCCAGATCTGGTTCCAACTTCTTCAGGCTTTCTAAGGATGGATGTCCATATCTGCAATGCCACAGCAAGGGGGAACCACTCATCATGACGGCTGAAACTGGAGCAGGAGGTGGATGGCGAGGTAGACAATCACCAGGAAAGAGGTAGAGATCACCTTTCCTAGGCCCCCCACCAATCATCTTCATACTCTTGAGATCCTGTAAAACAAAACAAGAGGGCCCGAATGTTACTGTGCATTTTACAGTGTCAATCAGCTTGGCAACAGAAAGCAAATTAAATGGAAATTCAGGCACAAAATGAACAGATTTCATATCAATATCTGGTGTAAGAGACACAGATCCACTAGCTACCACCTTCCTCACTGAACCATCTGCCAAGGTAACAGATGGACGAGGAATATATGAGTCAAGTGAACGGAGCAATCTCCTCATACCAGTCATGTGCTGGGATGCGCCAGAGTCAACCACCCAAGGATTTGCGGATCCAGAAGCCATAAAGGATGTAGCCTGATTACCCGCAGTAGACGCAAGGTTGGCTGCCGAAGTAGATGACGCGCCCATGTTCCAGTGTTGAGTTGCCTGAATAAATCTGTCGTATTCCTCCTGAGTAAGAGTGATGCCAGGAGTACTAGAACCCACAGCTGAAGATTCCGAGGTGGCACAGTTTGCAGCTCCAACAGGCGGGGCAGCAGGTCTCCCATGTTTCTTCCAGCATTTTTCTACAGTATGCCCAGGTTTGTCACATAATGTGCATCTAGGACGAGTCCCACGTCCTCTGCCCAAGCCAGATTTGTCAGATGGTGCAGGTCGTCCTCCTCTTACTGCTGCTGCAATAGAAGCATGAGAATCTCCAGAAGGAACAACAGAAATAGAATCAGCAGACTCAAAGGTGGACTGTTGAATCCTAGAGTAAGCTTCTGCAAGGCTTGGTAATTTGTCTGAAGCAAGGATCACACTTCTGGCCGAACCGAAGGAGGGGCTAAGTCCAGAGAGAAATTTAGCAGTGACCAGGTCGTCTCGATCTTTAATCTGCTCAGCAACTGTCACTGGATGATAGTAGCTCAGTTCTTGAGAAATAGCTTGAATCACACCAAAATACTCTTCAAGTGGCTTATCACCCTGTCTTTCCGCAAAAAGACGGTCATAAATCATAAACTGGCGAAGAGCATTCTTTTCTTGAGCATAATGTTGCTTCACGGCATCCCAAATCTCCTTGGCTGTAGAGTAAAACATGAACCTAGATGCAATTGTAGGTTCCATGCTGCCCCATAGCCAAGTCTTCACTAGGCTGTCCAGACGTTTCCACTCGGCATAGTCTTTGTCAGTGCTAGCTAGGGGTGCAGAATCAACGAACTTTGCCCTATCTCGGGACTCCAAGACGGTATGAACAGCATTCATCCATAGCAGAAAATTATTCCCGTTGAGTTTGATGGGAATAGGCGACACCTCTCCATAATAGGTGGACATCTTATTCTCCATAATGCAACGAGGATAGGTGACGGAATGATACGCGTCACAAGGAAGGCTGGATTGACGGGAAGATACACGTCACGTGACGGAGAGATACACGTCACAACTGAAACTGGATAGAGGATGCGTTACTGACGCATCGACAGCCTTCAAGAGAGAGAGGTTCCTAATCACACATGAAGGAGATGTGATTAGGAAGGCACTTTGGAAGAGACGAGACCTCCGGTTAGGGCTTTAGATGGCCGTTTGATCAACCGGAAATCCCCAAACAGCAAATTCGGCTTCCGAAAATTAGCCGAAAAGTTGCTAAAAAATTGCCGAAAACGTAGACGGAGCTTCGGTTCTTGGCTGCCGGGCCTACGGTAGCATGGAGGAGACTACCGGAGGTCCAGAGATAGTAGACGGGCGACGGAAGCCCTTAGCCGACGGGCTGCAGCGCCGGCGGTGGCGTCTTCCCTGCCCCTGCCGCGCGGCGGCGGCGAGAGGGGAAGGAGGCCGCTGCTGCGGCGGCTCCCTAGGTGGAGGACGGCGGCGGCCCTGCTGGGATGGAGGAGGAAGGGCGGCAGCGCTGGAGAAAGGAGAAGCGGAAGCGGCCGATCACACTGCTCTTGATACCATGTTAGCGGAATACGTAAAACGGAACAGCCGCAATGTGTGTGTTGCGCAAGGCAACGTGAGAGTTCCCAATAAAGGAGTAAATTGCACATAGGTACAGCAGTAATGAAAAATAGAAAATAAAGACATAAAGAAAGATATATTAACATATACATTTTTTAAATTGTGGTTTTAGAATCCTAATTTGCGTCCCTATTAAACCTAAGAAAACAAACCCTAATGAGAAGGTCACAACAACAAGATACAATTGTCTATCAAAATAATTTATTATTGCTTTTAGTTCCTGCCTACTGTCTGACGTCAACTGAAACCAGTTTTTTTGTAACAATATACACACAGAATAGCACTGCAATTCCAGAATTCGATTTCTTCACCTGTAATTTGGAGGCAACTGGGTCATAGTTTTTAATACTATAGGCTGCTAATCCAAGTCAACTTATATATAGGAACCATAACGCCCAATTGCCCGTATATCCGAATTTTGTGGGGTACCTTTAACCATGTGCAGCCGAGGCGTACCTCAAGGACCTAACATGACATTCTACAACATCATATCGTTGAATGCCAACTATCTGAATTTTAATTTTAACAAACCATTGAGTCCACACTGTGATCTTTAGACAAAATTAATATTGTTCACAACCCACTCTTCTATGGTTAAATTATCATAGACACAATGCGAGTATGTGACACTGAAAACACAACTTGATTTTTGTTGTTCTTTGCTACAATGCTAATGTCTCGATTGAAGTTTTGCTCTAGGTCTTCTACCAGTTTATATGAAGGAACTTTAACTGTAAATATCATAACATCCAAAGTGCTACAAGCTAAGATGAGCTCCAATTTTATTGGCTACAAAAGATAGCAAGAAAATAGATAAATCTGTCCGTGTAATGCTGTAGTCAAAATGCCCACTTTTATGGGCTAAAAAAAAACAGATGAATGGCAACAGCATCGCTTGCCTTGCTACTGGAAGTCCTTCCTTTGTATGAATAATACTTTACAGGAAGATCAGTTTAGTAATTGGTGCATTCTCTTATTTCTTCCCAAAGTAACGACGACAACAAGATTATAACGTGCATTGTATAATTATTCTGTCAGCAATTTGAATACAGTTTGATTCATGGTTACCTGCCTGTCAAGATATCTAACGACTATAACAACTGAAATATAGGTTTAATGCTCCGTGCTTCTCAATCAAGAAAAATGACCATTACTAAAACATACTAAACGTAACGAAGTACTACTGCAACCACAATAAATATTGCTTAGTCTTTGTCCAAAACCATACTAGTGTTTTGTAATGAAACACCTTTGTGATACATGCCTCATGTTACTAAAGGCAGATAGAAATTGCAAATTCTGGAGAGTTATGGAGTGCAACAAGGGGGGAGGGGGCACTTCGTCGACTAGCCTCAGTCTGGACTTGGTTGCTCCATGAGGCCTAAATTCTGTAGCTTATGGACACGTCACAGGTGACACCATGTTTCAGGTCTTGTGGTTGTTCAGGGTCAGCAGATGAATAGACTATCCAAGTGCCAACATTATTGCCCATCTGCAGGAAGACCTAGGTGTGTGACGAGTAGGTGAAGGAGAAGAAAAAGTGGGAGCTGCAAGGAGTATTTTTCATTTCAAACCAGAAATTTTTCAGCGCATTTTCCTACAGGAAAGGGCTTAGCAACCCACATGGTATATCCAATTGGGGAGCACAACAGTTTTAGCACTTGCGACTTCACCTGTTAACTCTGTCGTTCGGCACCAATCTTTGACTACGATCACAGGCGCGTGTTCACGGTGGGGCTTCGATGATTTCCTGATTACTTTGTCAATAAAGTCGAGTTTCTAGGCCGGGGGGGTCTGTGTGTGTGTGTGTGTATGTGTGTGCATGTGTGTGTGTGTGTGTGAGAGAGAGAGAGAGAGCGAGAGAGAGAATTTGTTACAAACGACTCTTTGTTAGTAAGGCATGCGGAAAACGAAAGCAGCAAGTGTTTGAACCTGTGCGCGTGCGTGTCACTGTGTGTGTATCCGTGAATGTACATACATAGTGGAGTTATCCAGTGAGAGCATAAGAGCCATTTGAATAACTTTTTATGGTGACCCATTTTGTACAAACCAAACTCAAGGATTAAAAGTTTGCCATTGATTACATTAACCAGAAATATCCCATATGCATCAGCCTTATAGATTGCCAATAGCAATAGAAAATGTTTTGAATGTTTCATATTATGTTTCATATTAAATTCTGGCTTGACCATTAGATGCAGAATATGCAAATTGCACATGGGTAAGCAAACTATGTCCGGTCACTATGTTTTATTGAGTGAAGGTAAAGACAATGATGCTATCTCTATAAATACGGTTGGATTTGAAAAGATGCTATCTCTATCCATATGATTGGATTTAGAAAACACGATCTAACTTTGTCATTATTTAAAAGGCTCTCATGCTCTCACCATAGGAGGGCTCTCATAGGAACGGGCCTCTACATATATGCATATATACAACTACATGTGATCATTGTTAAAGCCTTGGTGACATGCTATACAATCTTTAATCACCCATCAAGCTACTATATACTTGGTAGTAACATTATATTCAACTTTAGGAAGCACAAACACTTCCTTGGAGATCTTGTGTACATGCCAGACAGACAATGGACATTCATACACCTAGAACACACCTTAAGACATATTGGACAAACCTTGTTATGTCATAACTCTAACTGTATCCAGATGTGTCCTGCTTTTGTGATGAATGACAGAGATAAAGAATATGCCCATA
This sequence comes from Alisma plantago-aquatica, assembly GCA_963693085.1. Lineage (NCBI taxonomy): Eukaryota > Viridiplantae > Streptophyta > Magnoliopsida > Alismatales > Alismataceae > Alisma > Alisma plantago-aquatica. The sequence goes on along the minus strand of OY856411.1, from coordinate 910,091,303 downwards.
TTTGTCTTTTTCCAATAAAATGGCAAAATATTGGTACATTTTGCATCCCCTATAATACAAACAATGCCAACCAGCTAACATAACAACCTTCTCGAGGAAAAAAGACACCATGATTCAATAACAATAGGGGTCATGACTAAATATACCATAATCTATTTATAGTATGTCTTATACAAAGTTAACGCTGTCATAGAGGGTAACCTTGTGCACCCATTCTTATAAACCCCCTAACTACAAGACAAATGCCCAATTCTCCATGTCAGCTACCCCATTCCCCATCTTAATGCCAATTCAGTAGTGGTTAACCACTGCGACTGTGATGACCAATGTAACTCCAACACTTGTAGCCTCTTCTTTGCATCCTCCCCTTGCGTTTGAATTTTATTTCCAAGGAGTGACATATGAGCCCTGCCCACTGCGTTTTATAATCTTGTTTATTTGATTTGCCTCATTGTAATGCCTACTAGACTAAAGCTTCAAAAGTTGCCTCTAGTTTGTTAAATGAGTTAGCTTGTGCAGAAACAGGCAACAAAATATTTATCTATCATGTCCCTAACCACACCTACAGTTTTGGTTGGATCTTGGATGCTAGTCTTTCTTGCAACGGTGACCTCTTGATAACTTACTATGTGTAAGAGATACTAGCCTCAAAAATATAATAGCATAACTTCACTGATTATATAACTAGTAGTTCAGTGGGAGGGACATTAACCATGACAAACATTGTCATGTCATAACCTTTGTACCTTTGTTGCTTGGATCATAATTTGCAACATGTAAGATATTTTGTTCATGGGGTTATGATCAATTATAGTAAGAGATTGGATATTAGGTAGAAAGTAACTTTTTTTTTGTAAACGTATGTAGAAAGTAACCTAATAGGACAAAATAAGAAGAGGAATGAGCCAAACACTTTTTGTAAGAGGAATGAACCATGTTTGTGCTTCCTAGATTCTAATTACCTACAAATCTCTAAATTGTTGTACAAAACTTATTGGAACGAAATTCAACTTAGAAGCCTAATATATGCCAAAAAAAGCATGCATGTTATGGATGCAACCTAGCTTCAATACACATTACGACCAAATATGGTTAGTCATAAAAGGGACCTGATGTCTAAACGTCCATGATGTATCAGGAAAAGAAGTCTAGATAGTACATGTGTATTATGTAATATATAAATCTAAAAGGGATTGTGTAATAACTAAGAAGAATGCATATTCAATAATAGGAAACCTGTATTCGTAGCATTATTGGCCGAGAGTTAAATCAAAAACGGTAGGTAAAGCCTAATAACAGAATGTCAAAGCTTTAAAGGAAAATGTTAATTTTTACACAAAGTAGGATAGCAGACAAGATTTTCAACCAGCCAATGTTGTTCGACCCATGGCCTGGCCAATCTAGTGGTTTTTATTTAGCCCAAAAGCCATTCTCACCAAAAAAAATAATCAGCCAAACACGATGACTATTTGTTCGACCACTCATAGTTCACGGCTCGCTGTAAGAGATTAATCTATGAGTAAATGAGATTAAGCTTAATACTCATCAGTTAACAAGAGATTACAGGGCCTCTTACATATAGGAGCGAATAGAGATATGTGGTACTTAAGCGGCACATGGACCTCACCTCACTTAGTATAACTAAAGTAAAATAAAGAGAGAGTGCATAAGTGTGCCCCTAAACCCAATACCAAAGAGGGTACATCAGCTACAGAGTAAAAAACATCACGTAATTCCAGCTTGTAACCAGAGGCAGTGGTTTGTTAAGGATATCAACAACTTGGTCATCAGTCTTCACATTCGGCATCACAATCTTTTTCGCTTTGACAAGATCTTGAACAAAGTAGCAGTCAAACTCAACGTGATTTGTATATTGGGTTTTTGGCAATGTGAATGGTTGCTTGATTATTGCAGTGGAGAGCAAAAGGGGACAGAACAGGAACTTCAAACTTGGAGAGTAGGACAAAGTGTATTGTAGATCGAAGTAGGCATGTGTCAGCGCTTTGTATTCAGCCTCCGTGCTTTGAGCTAGCAACAACTATTTGTTTCTTGCTCCTCCATGCAATTGGATGTTTGACAAGTAGGATACAGAAGCCTGATGTAGTTTGCCGATCCAGAGCATCAATGCCCAATCTGCGTCAGCATAACAAAGACTGAGATAGTCTTCTGATCTTCTCACAAGCATGTTCATAGAGAAGCTGTGTTGTACAGGTGCGCTTAGGCAGCCCAAGCCCCGCCCCAATCTAAATGCCCAGAAGTAATACACGTACGTAACTAAGCTTTTTATTTTACTAATTTCTATCAACTGATTAGTATTTACTTATCTACTAATTTGTATTTACTTATCTACTGATTTGTATTTACTTATCTACTGATTTGTATTTACTTATCTACCGATTTGAATTTACTTATCTACCGATTTGAATTTATGTATCTACTGATTTGTATTTACTTATCTACTGATTTGTATTTATTTATCTGCTGATTTGTATTTACTTATCTACTGATTTGTATTTATGTATCTACTGATTTGTATTTACTTATCTACTGATTTGTATTTACTTATCTACTGATTTGTTCATCTACTGATTTTTTATTCATCACATTATTTAAATATAGGCCTTTGTATTTGTTCATCTACTTTTAAAATTATCTAATCATCTACTGATTTATATTTGTTTATCAACTGAGTTGTACCTTTTGATCTAATGCTTTGTATTTGTTTATCTACTGATTAGTATTTATTTATCTAATGCTTTGAATCTACTTATCTAACGCTTTGAATTTTTTTATCTACTGATTTGTATTTACTTATCTAATGGTTTGTATTTATTTATGTACTGATTCCTATTTACTTATCTAATGTTTTCAATTTTTTTATCTACTGATTTGTATTTACTTATCTACTGATTTGTATTTAATTATCTACTGATTAGTATTTACTTATCTACTGATTTGTATTTATTATCTACTGTTTTTTATTTGTTTATCTACTGATTAGTATTAATGTACTGTTTTAACTTGTCTACTATTTGACTTTCTAAATCTACCGTTTTGTTTTATAAATGTACTGCCTCATGAATAGAAATGCAAATATAGTTAACATTTCTGATTTATGAGTAATCAATTTGTGATTAACTCAAATCGGCTTTGCAAAAGCCAAATAAAGGAAAATGGCAAATATCTCCTAAAAAAGTACTACAAATTCAGGTTTTTGAATGTACTATTTCACTATATATGCAATTTAGAAATATTTATTAAAAATATGTATATATATATATTAAAATTATATATATATGTATATATATATATATATTTTAACGCCTGGAAACTCATGGGCCTCCGCCTGGGCTCCTAGGCTGCCTGGGCGTCCATATGGAACGCCTGGTCGCCTATACAACCATGTGCATGGAGGCTGGAGCACTCTTTAGAAACCTCAAGATGTGTTGGGCATTGCTCCCATAGTCACCAAAATTCTCCAAAAAATTTTAATGTTCATGTATAATTCACGAATTTTTTTCATGTGGCCAACACTACGTCCGAATTTTACGAGAAACCTCGTCCTATTCCCGAGTTTCACGAATTGTTTAATGATTTATCCTCAAGTTTCACAAATTGTTCCTGAACTTTCACGAATTGTTTATTTATGAAATAACATGGTATATGATTCAGGCATTTGGGAACGGAGAATCAATAAGAAAATCATAGTGTGCATATATAATTAAATATCAATGTATTGTGTAGTGCAGGCACATTCGTGCCTCCTTATGTTGTGTAATGGGGGCACATTTGCGCCCGTCATCTCCTTGATGATCATTCGTGCCCCCTTACCTAAATGCTTAAGGTGTGCATCCAAAGGGTAACAATTTTTATATTAAGTGATCCCATTATGTTGCGGAGTTTGGGCACATGACTGTTGATGGGACATACCAACGCTGCGACAAAAAGAGACAGCACCTTGAATATATTCAAGGGCTTTACCAAGCCAAAGAATCTTAGTGGAAGATTCAAAATGAACTGACACCACTTTATGAAAAGCCATGAGAATAGGAAAACATCAGCCCGAGATTCTCAAAGTAAAGCCAAGTCATGCAAGAGAAATCATCGACAAAAGATAAATGTATGTGTATTCGTCGTGAGCAATATTACAAAACGGTTTACATACGTCACTATGTATTAGTCAAAAAAGTTATAAAATGTTTATCAATACGAGCAGGAAAAGAAGTATGATGATGTTTCCCTAACTGACAGGCCTCACAAGAAAGTGAGGAAATGGAGGATATAAAGAATCTAACTCGATAATTTGGATGTCATGCAAACAAGATTAAGTAGAAATCCATTAGTTAACAAGAGAAAGCAGGGTTCCCTATGTATAGGAGTGAAGGTATTAAAAAAAAACGCCTTGAGACTTTAGAAGCTTACGCCTTGAGGTGAAGCTATCCCATTTGCGCAAGGTTTACGCCTTGAAATGTCTGAGGCTCGCCTTAGGGTACTGAGGCTCACAAGCTTAGCTCAAGCGCAGGCCTCGGTTCTAGATTGCAATGTCTTATGTTAATCAACAAGTTTTCTTACTTTTTAGACATTTACACACACTTTCTTCAAAAAAATGTTGATTTTCGTTATCATTCTTTCATTAGTGACGTTACATACCTTTTATTTGTTCGGACTCGAAAATCAAAGTTAGTCTTAATTTAAATCTGATCAAACTTTGCTCAATTTTTCTTTCGTCGCGTGTTTTATTTGATATTTTATTGATTTTCGAATTCATTTTTATCTATCTTTGTTTCTACTAATTCCAAATCATGTATGCCCCAATTTTCCTTATTGAGATACAAAAGTTTGGAGCTAATAGTACAAAATATTGATATCTTATTATTTGATGCAATTTTATTTTCTTATTTGGTGGTCTTTGTTAGCATCATTGCTCTTCATCCCTATGAATCCTTGTTAACTTAGGTAAAAAATATCAATTTAGTTTTACTTTTTCCTATACATACATGTTTATATTATACATATACCCATTCATAGACACACCTAGGTTGTCTAGACGGCCAAGCGACCAGGCATTGCCTAGGGACGCCCAGACAGCCTAGGTGTTCCTAGGCGGATTTTTTATATATATTTTTTACATATAAGACATACATATTTATAGTTAATATATTAACCTATGAGCAATATATGAAACAGTACGAATTACTAAGAGGAAGAAAGAAAAGGGAAAAAGAACATTGGTCTACTTGAGGAAGAATAACAAATTGCAAAAAGAAATCAACAAGGAGGTTGGGGAAGACGATGAACAAGAAAGAACAAAAAAAGAGAAGAAAAAGTAAAGCATCATGCAGCATGAATATTATGTATAATGAAACCGCAGAGTGTGAAAAATAAATCAGAAGAAGATTGGTAGAGGAAGAAGAACAAATAACAAAATGAAAGTAGAAAGGAGGTCAAAAAGATGAGAAACAATATAGTCCCTATATGTAGATGTATGATGGCTCAACTACATGCTTTAAGACTACTAGAGGAGAGACAAACTTTTCCTATCACAGTTTGGGTACATCAAGGATCAGGACTCTGCCCATATCTATTTGTTCTTGTTATGGATGAGTTGACAAAGCATGTTCAAGATAATATCCTTGGGTGTATGTTATTTGTTGATAATATTGAGATGATTGATGGAAGAAAGAAATATTGAATGATAGAGTTGAACTTCGGAGAAATGCATTGGAATACAACAAATTTATGATCAGTAGAAGCAAAATTGAATATATGCATTGCAATTTCAGCCAATCTAGAATTGTAAATGGTGGAGTCAAGTTAAATGGAATGGATGTACCAATATGCAAAAAGTTTTGTTACTTGGGTTCTATAATTGAAACGGAGGTGAGGTCCAAGATGAAGTTTGTCACAGGATCACAGCAGGATGGTTGAAGTGGAGGAGTGCAACTGGAGTAGTATGTGACCAAAAGATCCCTCTCAGATTAAAAAGTAAGTTTTATAGAACAGCTATACGGCCAATCATGTTATATGGGAGTGAATGTTAGGCAATGAAGAAACAAGGTCTCAATAAGATGAATGTGGCAATAATGTGTATGTTGAGATGGATGTGTGCGAAGAAAAGAAAAAATCATTTGAGGAATGACTATATCATGAACAAAGATGGGGGTGGCGAGCATTGAGGACAAGTTGTGTGAAGGCCGTCTAAGATGGTATGGCATGCGCAGCGCAGACCGACAAGTACACTTGTTCGAAGCAAGGTTATTGAGTCAAGCACAATTAAAAGAAGTAGAGGCAGGCCTATATTAACTTGGGAAGAGGTTATAAAGAGAGATTTTGAATCTGTACATCTTGATCAGAGTATGGCCCATAATAGAGTGGATTGGAAAAGAAGGATCCATGTAGCCCGATCCAAACATGGCTGGGATTGAGGCTTAGATGATGATGATGATATATAAATATGTATAATCTAGTCTAATATAGGAACGCTAGAGTAAGAAAACTGAACATGCAAGCAAGAAATTAGCATTGTATTAATGTGCGTACATTCATACAAGAGATTTATAAACAGTTTATAGAAATAGGAGGATGTAGAAGAAAAAAATCATGTAATATATAGTACATTGATAAGTGGAGAAGCGGTAAATGGATTATCATAATAGTGCAGCAGCAGTGACTATAACATAGCAGCAATTTGTTGTTCGGTAAAGCAAAAATAAGAAACGAAATAAAGAGGAATGCAGTAACATTGCAGCAACTTTGTTGCTTGATGGAGCTGTAAAGGAAAAGCAAAAAAACAAGAAAAAAGATTAAGGAGGAAGAATAAATATCAAAAGAAATGAAAAAGAAGATGAGAAGACAAAATAGCCCTGATTTTAGGCCTAGGCGCTCTAGGCGCCGCGCGGCCGCCCAACAGCCTAGATAGGCCAGGGGGGCGCCCGTATAACTATGAGATACGCACACATATATAATACATATACAGATCTATACATGCATATAAATAAGTATATATATATGTATATATTATTTTTTATGAACACCTCTTACATATGTTGAGGCTTACATCTAGCCTCATTGAGACAAAAACACCTCACTATGCCTCACACGATTTAAAACCTTAGGAGTGAATAGAGGTACACAGATACTTAACTGGCAAATAGATCCTCACTTAACTATAACCATAAAGATAAAGAGAGGATATAAGTGCATAAGTGGGCCTAAGCCCAATACCAAAGAACTAATAATGCTAACACTTTGATTCATGCATATTAGATATCGCTAAGTGTCTTGTGTAAAGGTTAGTATGTGCATAAAATGAGAAATATAATCTAAGAACTATTGATTTGTTGGAAACAACTAGATACTCTATTTGGTAGCACAATGGAATTGTTTTATATATCATAATTAGTTGTAGTTTACATTGGATGTGTTGCCTCAAGTAGTATTCATAGTCTAAATATTTTTTACTTCATATTTAGATTGGCATATTTAATATTTGATCGAGGTTGTGGCATGTGTTTGTACTTTTTATGTTCCTGTCAAAATTGGTAAATCTAAGCATATTTGACATATTGTGTAAGATATAACTTTTTACTATATAGGGATGATTTTATTATAGGAATTGTGAAATAAGGAGATAGTGGGGAAAATCTTATGTGTATTTTATTATTAATAGATGGGTGAACCCCTCTCCTATATATAGAAGAGGAGGCGAGTAAAAGGAAGTGAACATAACCCTAATGGACCAAGACATTAAGGCCTATATTACAATGAACCTATTCGCTAAATAGACTAATAATACTGTCTAACACTCCCTCTCAAGCTGGAGTATGGATGAAACACATGTCCAGCTTGGACATGCAATACCCAATCAGACAATATAACAAACAAAAAATGTCACTCCCCGTACAAGAATTTCCACTCCACCTTAAACACTATTCTCTAACTAACAAAAAATCTGATGATGTCTCCTTTGAAGTTGTTATTTGCAAGCTAGAAATACTCAAGCTTTGGAGAAAATGTTTTGAAGTGCATCTAGAATGAAGAACATCTTGTACGTGTTGTAGCAAAAACTTGTCACCATCAATTTAGAGCAGACGCTCAAAGCACTATGACTGTGCCATCTTCACTAGAAAGGAATGTGTGATTGGAATAAGGGCAATCAACACATCCCACGATATAGCAGTAGAGGTATCTTCAGATTGTTTGAGAAGTGTAGCAAATTGGACGAAAGTACAAAAAACCACAAACATGCATAGCATGACACGATCACGGACATGATGAGGAGTTGATGTCCGAATCCACAAATATGGTTGTGAATCTAGGGAGCTTGACAGGAATCAAAGACACCATCAAGGAAAATCCAAGTAAATCACCACAAGCGTCGTCTCAACACCTGAGAAACAATAGATGCAGCTTGAAGACGTAATTAGTGTAGCTCAGTGAAGATAAAATTTAGATGAATGTCAAACTTGCAAGTTTAGTATTTGCAGGCTAGACATTGACGAGCTTCTGAAAAATTTGATATAAAGCAAACATCCATCTCATGAGAATGCAACAAGATCGTCACAACACTAACAACAAAGGGAACAAGAGGTTGTGCAGCAAGATCTGCTCCAACTGCCAATGGTGCAACTGAGATCCTTCAACATCGCCTGAAGGTGGTGGCCAACTGGAATAAGCGCAAACAGCCAACCTACGTGCATATCGTGGCACGAACACAAAGAAGCACAATGTCGTTGGAAAAGAGATACATCAATGATACACTAGACATCGTTAAGTGGGAATGACATAGACGTCGCTTAGTTGGAATGAAGCGCCACAAAGTCATCGGAAGAATGGATGTGTTGAAGAATATGCAACTTCATGAACATCGAAATAGGCGGGAATTTTATAGACCATCTCTCTCATATTCTCTCTCCTCTATATCCCCCTACATGCCAATTATGACAAGAATGAGTAGTTGGCATGGAAAACAGACACATACCCTCCCCCCACACGGAAAGGGATGCGCACATGAGGGATGGGAGGGTGGCGAATGAAATCTTCGAGTGAGAGGTTGTTATACTATTGGGGAATCTACGAGGCGCGACCCTTAATGAGGGGGTCCTGCAGCCCTTCAACAGGAGACAGTTGAGGAGAGGTCACCTCTCACAGGATCGGGGACAGTCCCCAAAAAAAAGGTATACGACAAAATCTAAGGGAAGCTTAAGCATAAGAATTGCATATTTAGGCAAAATTTTTGATGGCTTGAAGTACACAAGAAGGCTAATTTGATTTTGTTGTGAAGAAACAACATATAACAACATGTGCAAGCAGGACTTGCGAATGAATATTCTTTAGCATGGAAGACACGTCAATTCTTTGGCCTGGCGAACATGTGAATCCTACAGCTGTGTGGATGTGTAGATGAGATTCTGATTTTAGTGGTCGAGACATAGTCGGGTGTGTGATTAGCGTAAAGCACCAGGGACAGTAGCTAGCATAGAGTTGTGGCTTGTTGTACACCTTGTGGTCAAGATGGCCCTTAGCATGCGGCACGGTGAGGCAGATGCAAGCCCAGGGGTATGCTTTTGATGCAACATGCCTTGTTGGAGTCTTGCATCTGAGGGTGTTTTTCTTGGTCTTACCACCATCCTTTATTGTTGTTGCTTTTATTTACAAAGGGAGAAATTAAGAGCAACGGGACTTCTGGCGTGAATGAGAAACTGGGATGAGGTGGTGTTCGTGCCCAGGGAGGACTAAGGGATGTGGCGATGTTGACGTAGAGGTTGGAGTTGGGGAGGACATGGAAAGCGATGCCTAGATAATGTAAATCGAGGGAGTGCAGAGACAATGAAATTCTTATGAAAGGAGAGAGAAGATGACCATAGAGGTTGGGAAGATGCATGGCGGCGATCAAGCCAATAACATACAGTGCTCGCTTGCAGATGGAGGCACGCTCATTTTCTTTCTAGAGTTAGGATTGATACTCTTACACCATGTGAAATAATGAGATAGGAGAAAATCCCGTGTGTGTATTTCATTATTCATAGATGAGCAAACCCCTTTCCTATAATATAGGAGAGGAGGCAAGTACAAGGAAGTGGGCATAACCCTAATGGGCCAAGACATTTAGGCCCATGATGCAAATGAACATATCAACTAAATAGACTAATAATACTATTGGGATATGGTGGTGATGAGAGACCCTAACAACAAGGCCCAACGAGCTTGTTGCGGAGATGCAGAAGCGTGAGATCGAGCAATCCAAACCAAATATGTACGAAGAAGATCAACAATGAATAAGCAAGCAACCACAAAGACGAGATTTACAGTGGTTTGGCAAATTCCCAATGTCGGAGCCTACATCCACTGGCGGAGATGATATTATTGATAGAGATATTACAGAGATGATGATTACAGAAGAGAGAAGAAGTATCCAATCCCCTTTACACCCAAAATCCAATCGTGGAAGAAGACGGTTGCTTGGAGAGGAGCTCGTGGAGGCGTGAAACCCTAAGAAAAGCCCTAGGTCCGTCTGTGGCTTTAGGTCTTCAAAAAACGACATCTCTTGATGTCTCTTCGTTGCTCTTCATGCTTGTGACGAGTTGGGAAAGTCTATTTATAAGAATTTCCAAAGTCTCGAAGTCACTAGGTTGTTTTCTGGCCGCATTTACGGTCCGGCATGGACTGTATACGGTCCGTAACACAGACTGTATTTTCAAATCAGCAACATTAACAGTTCGGCACTGGACTGTATACGATCTGAATGGACCGTAAATGCAAATACAGTCCAGGCAGACCATATATAGTCTGAAGTAATGACCGTAAATACACCTGTAGGTGCCCAAGACGCTTCTCGAAGATGTCGAGGCTTGGTGTAGACGTCTCGTTCATCAAGGAAGCTTTTTTAGAGAGTTTAAGACACTCTCAACAAACTCCACCTTGCCTTCAACTAGAAAATGATGTAAGTAGAAAAGCACTTGCAATCTTCTCCAATATCAGAAACTGATTTAGAATACCATCTCCTCTACATGCCCTGCATGGGCAAAGGTCAGGTAGAAAGAAGACTAGCTAATTTTGAGCAAAGCTCAAACTTAGCTAACGGAAGAGTCTTCGTCATCATGTCGGCTGGATTCTCAGACGTACTAATCTTCTTTATTTGAATTTTTCCTTTCGATGTGACTTCTCTAATGAAGTGGTACTTGACATCAATGTGCTTCGTTCTCTCGTAGAACATTTGATCTTTGCTAAGATGTATAGCACTTTGACTATCACAATGAACAATAACTTGTTCTTGAACCATGCCCAACTGATTCGCCAAGCCCTTGAGCCATAAAGCCTCCTTCATGGCTTATGTTGCCGCCATGTACTCTGCTTCAGTAGTAGATAAAGCAATGGTACTTTGTAGAGTGGCTTTCCAACTAACAGTTGTAGATCCCACTGTGAACACGTAACCTGTGAGAGATTTCCCCTTGTCGAGGTCGCCTGCATAATTTGAGTCCACATACCTTGTCGTGATGACTTGAGCTCCATGAAAGACTAAACAAGTATTTGAAGTGCCCTTCAAATACCTCAAAATCCACTTAACTACTTGCCAATGTGCCTTGCCAGGATGAGCCATGTAACGACTAACCACACTGACTGCATAAGCGATGTCTGGTCTAGTACAAACCATAGCATACATGATGCTACCAATGGCACTGGAGTAAGGTACATGTGTCATCTCTTTCTCTTCTTCATCAGACTGTGGAGACTGCAAAGCCGATAACCTGAAGTCAGCTGCCAATGGAGTTGAAACAAGCTTCGCATCTAACATGTAGAACCAGTGAAGAACCTTCTTGATGTACTTCTCCTATGTCAGGATAAGCCTTCGATCTTTACGGTCCCTTTGAATCTCCATACCAAGAATCTTCTTAGCTTCACCTAGGTCTTTCATATCAAATTCTCCACCTAGAAGAGATTTCACCTTGGCAATCTCAGATGCGTGTCTAGAACAATCAGCATGTCATCAACATATAGCAGTAGGTAAACAAAGAAATTGTCATCCAGCCCTTTGTAGTAGACACAAGCGTCATAGCTACTCTTGGAAAATTCATTGTGCGTCATGAAAGAGTCAAATCTCATGTACCATTGTCTAAGAGATTGCTTCAGCCCATTGAGTGACCTCTTGAGCAAGCACACATGGTTCTCTTTGTCTTCAAAACCCTCTAGTTGTTGCATGTAGATCTTTTCTTCTAGTTCACCGTGTAGAAAAGTTGTCTTTACATCTAGTTGCTGCAACTATAGGTCTTCAATGGCTACCAAAGAAAGAAGCACCCATATGGAACTATGCTTGATGACGGGTGAGAAAACTTCATTATAATCAATGCCTTCAATTTGACTGTAGCCTTTTGCAACAAGGCGTGTCTTGTATCTATCACCTTCTTTCTTCTTATAGACTCACTTGCAGCCCACTACTTTCTTGCCTTAGGGAGGTACCACCAACTTTCAAGTTTGATTCTTGTGGGGAGATTCCATCTCTTCCTTCATTGCAGCAATCCATTGCGGAGCATCTTGACCTGCGACTACATCACGAAAATTGGTGGGATCATCACCAATATCCACATCAACGGCATTAGAAAGGGCATAGGCTACCATGGAGTCACCAAAGCCTTAGCGTTGGGAGTGGTTTGACGTTCTGTTTGCCTTTGCCTTTGGCTACACTGTAAGAACTCTCTGGAATCTCCTCTTTATCTTCAGTAGGCACTAAATCATCTGGCGTGGAAGAGGGATCTTGTTCATCAACCTGTGAGCCGACATCTTCTTTGGTCTCTACCTATTGTGAGACGCCCTATAGAGAACCTGTAGAAGAGCTATATAGTAGACACCATGGCAGATTCATTAAAAGTAACGTTGCCTCTACCAAGAAACGTGGTGAAGAAGGATCCTTGCACCAAAGGCGGTATCCTTTCACCCCAGAAGCATAACCAAGGAATATGTATGTGATGGCTCTAGGTTCTAATTTGCCAGTATCAGAATGTGCATAAGCAGGGCAACCGAATATTCGCAGATTCAAATAATCAATAGGTTTACCAGACCAAGTTTCTTCAGAAGTCTTGAAATTAATAGAAGACGATGGAGGACGGTTCACCAAATAGCAAGAGGTTGATATAGCTTCAGCCCAGAAAGATCTATCCAAACCCACATTGAAAAGCATGCATCGGGCCTTTTCTAACAACGTTCTGTTCATTTTTTCTTCTACACCGTTCTGTTGGGGAGTGTCACGCATTGTACGATGTCTTTTGATCCCATGATCACTACATAAATTATGGAACTCCTTAAAACAGAAATCTAAGTCGTTTATCAGTCTGAAAAGTCTTTATGCTCTTATCGGTTTGATTCTCAACAAGAGCTTCCATTGCTTGAAAGTCAAGAACGCCTCGTCCTTGCTCTTGAGAAAAAAACCCAAACCTTCCTAGTGCAATCATCAATGAAGGTCATCATATATTTAGCACCACCTTTGGAAGTAACACGAGAAGGGCCCCATAGATCAGAGTGAACATAATCTAGAGCATCCTTGGAAGAATGAATTGCCGTGTTGAAGCTATTGCGTTTGGCCTTCCCCATAACACAATGCTCGTAGAAATCTAACTTTCCAATGCTTTCGCCACACAAAAACCTTCTCTTGCTCAGAAGCATCATCCTTTTCTCAGACATGTGTCCCAAACGCATAAGCCAGAGCCTTGTAGTGTCTTTAGATGAAGTTGTAACCGTTGCGGAGCTTGAGACAATGGAACCTTACAAGATGTACAGTTTGTGTGAATTTCTCACTGCCTTCATGAGGATCCGATCAGCTTTAAGAACATCAAGAACTCCGTTTTCACCGGAGAACTTGCAGCCCTTGTCTTAAAGTGTGCCCAATGAGATGAAATTCTTCTTCAACCCGACAACATGTTGGACATCCGTCAGTGTTCTGACTTCACCATCAAACATCTTGATCTTTATTGTGCCAACACCAATCATCTTGCAAGGATGATCATCACCCATAAGGATATCTCCACCTTGATGTGACTCATAGGTATGGAAATAATCCTTACACTCGGTCATGTGATACGTGCATGTTGAATCAAGAATCCAATCCTTCTTGTAGTCATAGGACAGCGATGAAACAAGAACGTAGTTGTCGTCTTCAAAATCTCCATGAGCCACCTTTGCATGAGCTGCAACATCATTTGATTTCTTATGCTTTTGCTTGTTTTGCAACTTGTAGCATTCATCTCGGGTATGACATGTCTTCTTGCAATAGTTGCACCTCTTTGATTGACGTGACTTCGACTTGTTCTTCTTTTACTTTGAACTTTTGGGGTCTTGTCACGTGGACGCTCCCTTCCTCTAGCAGCCAAAGCTTCACCCGCTACTTTTGATGAAGTAAGATCCTTCTCTAATTTCTCTTGAGACAACAAGGCCGTTTTGACTTCATGGAGTGAGATAGTCTTTGACTCACGGAATATCATCATATCCAGGAGATTCTTGTAGGACGGTGGAAGGGTACATAGCAACAAAATTGCTTGATCCTTGTCTTCTATCTTCACATCGATCTGTCTGAGGTCGTGGATGATTTCATTGAACTCATCGAGAAGAGTCGTCAAGGAACCACCTTCTTCCATGCGAAGCATGAAAAGGGGCTTCTTTAGTGCAAGCTCGTTGGTGATGGACTTCTTCAGATGGACTTCTTCATGTAGAGTGCTTCAAGTTCATCCCAAACGTCTTTGGCGGTCTTCAGATGGACGACCTCATGGAGGACTTCATTCTCCAAATAGAGAAAGATGCTTGTAGCCTTGTACGTGCCTTCTGATCAATCTCCTCCCACCGGTCATTCGTCATAGATTCCGATTTCTTCTCCTTTCCGAGAAGAGCTTTGTGGACTCCTTGTGTGAGGCAAGATTCACACTTGACTTGCCAGAGAGAAGCTCTTCAAGCGATTGAACTTCTCGATGTTGTACTTCGACGTCATGGTAGAGATCCGGAGGTAGAACTTGATCTGATACCACTTGTTGGGATATGGTGGTGATGAGAGACCCGAACAACAAGGCCCAACGAGCTTGTTGCGGAGATGCGGAAGCGTGAGACCTAGCAAACCAAACCAAATACGTACGAAGAAGATCAACAATGAACAAGCAAGCAACCACAAAGACGAGTGTTAAAGTGTCTATATTAGTCTATTAGTTAAATAGGCTAATTCGTTTAGTGGGCCTTTATATTCCGGCCCGTCTAGTTTAGATTACTTGGGTCCTAAGTAATAGGGCGTCTTCTCATTTATCTATATAAAGGAGAGGTCGTCAGTCTTTGTATCCAATCTATTCCTATTCAAGCAATATCTTATATTTTAACATGGTATCAGAGCGGGTTAGATCCTGAAAAAACCCTAGCAGCCGTCCTCCCTCTCTCTCTCCTAGCCGTCCACAACAACCCTAGCAGCTAGCAACCGCCGCATCTTCGAGAGAGCAGCCAAGGGCGAGCGCCCGCCTGCGGGCGGCCGCAGCCGCGCCATCTCCATGGCTTGGCCGGCTGCCTGCTAGGCAAATCCCAGCCTCCATGGCTTCTTATCTCCTTCCATATTCATTTATTCTTTACCGATCCACGCCGCTCTCCTATCTCCTGTCCATGCGCCGACAGCATCAGTTTTCCGACGCCGATCTTCACCTCCAGCAGCTACCGCTGGCCGCAATTTGCACCTAGGAGCAGTGCCGCCGACTGTCTCCACCAGCAGCAATTGTTGCCGCCCGCACAGCAGCCACCGCCGCCGCTATCATCAGCAGCACCAGCCGCCGCCTCCATCAGCAGCAGTCGGCGCCGCCGCCAGCAGCCGCACCAGCCGGTGTCGCCCGCACAACAGCCATCTTCCGCCACCTATCAACCACCATATCCGTCTCCACCGCCGCCAAGAACAGCAGCCACGCCACCGCTGCTGCAATAACCATCGTCATCAAGTCAGCAATTAGCAGCACCATCGTCATCCTCCATCATCGCCGTTGTATCTGTGCTTGTAGGCTGCAGTGTTGCTTTATCCAAGCAACCGTATCCCCAGCCTTGATCGCACTTTTTCAACCGGCACTCCATCTCATGAGAGGCTCCGCCTTGGCTCCGCATGCATCCTCTTGGCATGCAATATCTCCGGAGTCACGCAGGAGACCCTTTGTCATCTCCTATGTTGTGACAAAGTGTTTCATCAGCCGAGCGTCATATCCAGCCATCATCCGCAAGCTGTTGCTCCTCCACTTCATAATCATTCTGACGATCTTCATCCGCAAGTTGCTGCTGCGTTGTGCGTCATCATGCTACTGCTGCCATCTACAGTAGGCGATCACCCATCACTCTCCACCGCTACCAAACAACCATGTTTACTACCCCCATATGCATTATCCCTGTCTCTATTCGGATCCTTAATCGGTTCTATCTTTAGCTAATCGGATCCTATTTTGACCCTAATCGAATCCATTTATTTTTCTACCCAGATCTCATGTTGACCCATTTAGTATACTCTCTTTGGCTATCGGTTTCATTCTCCACATATTACCCATCTCCATTTCATATATTTTTCTCTTTTCAGCCTTTTTCTTTTCCACCCACCCATATCATGTGAGCATCCCTTTTCCACATTACGAGGGGGTCATATATCCAGTTCTCCACACCAAACACTCACTCTTGTCGTATTTGGTGTGCGGGGGGGATAGAGAGGACAGAAAGAGATGAGAAGAGAGAGCGAGCATGAGAGAATGTATGAGAGAGAGTATGAGATGATAATATATGTATTCAGATTATATATATTCCAGGCTATCTTCATGGAGCTTCACATCATTCAGCACACCAGTTCTCTACTTGAGCCAGCAGTGAAGATCCAGCGTCGACACCGTATCCGCGTTCGTACCGCGTTATGTACGTCAGGTGTTGATGGTGTATTCCTTCAGTTGCATTCACATGAGACAGATGGGTGCTTCTTCAGAAGCTCAGAGTTTTATCTTCGTCGAGCTGCTTCATCACGTCTTCTCCGAGCCGCATCTGCTGTATCGACATCACCTGTTGCTGATCTACTTGGGACCTTCCTTGATGGATGATCTCCTTTCCCGTCAAGCCCCCAAGGTTCATGCGTCAGAGTTTTATGGTTCCTGCATCGTATCAAGCAGCAGATCGTCCGTCTGCGTTCGTGCCGCGTTAAGCACGTATTCCAGTGGTGAATTGTTGTAGTATCAGGTCATGTCCTCATTCCAGATGCACTTCAAGGAAGACCTTCAAAGCTCGAGTATCTTCAGCCTGCGGAGTCATCATCACCATATGTTTCGGGGGGAGTATTATTTCAGGGGGAGTAACATATTTTGTATGGGAGTGATATTTATCTTTTATCTTTCATTTATCATTTCTTTTTATCGAGTCATGTAACTCTCCAAGCTTGGACATGTGTTTCACCCATGCTCCAGCTTGAGGGGGAGTGTTAAAGTGTCTATATTAGTCTATTAGTTAAATAGGCTAATTAGTTTAGTGGGCCTTTATATTCCGGCCCTTCTAGTTTAGATTACTTGGGTCCTAAGTAATAGGGCGTCTCTCATTTATCTATATAAAGGAGAGGTCGTCAGTCTTTGTATCCAATCTATTCCTATTCAAGCAATATCTTATATTTTAACAACGAGATTTATAGTGGTTCAGCAAATTCCTAATGGGAGCCTACATCCACTGGCGGAGCTGATATTATTGATAGAGAGATTACAGAGATGATGATTACAGAAGAGAAGAAGTACCCAATCCCATTTACACCCAAAAGCCAACTGTGGAAGAAGACGGTTGCTTGGATAGGAACTCTTGGAGGTGTGAAACCCTAAGGAAAGCCCTAGGTCCGTCTGTGGCTTTCATCTTCGAAAAACGACGTCTCTTGACGTCTCTCCGTTGCTCTTCATGCTTGTAACGAGTTGGGGAAGTATATTTATAAGAATAGAACCCATATCTAAAGTCCCGAAGTTACTAGGTTGTTTTTCGGCCGCGTTTACGGTCGGCAGGGACTGTATACAGTCTGTAACACGGACTGTATTTCCAAATCAGCAACATTAACACTCCGGCGCTGGACTGTATACGGTTCGGCTGGACCGTAAATGCAAATACAGTCCAGGCAAACCATATATAGTCTGAAGTAATGACCGTAAATACACCTGTAGGTGCCCAAAACGCTTCCCGGAGATGCCGAGACTTGGTGTAGACGTCCCGTTCATCAAGGAAGCTTTTCTAGAGAGTTTAAGACACTCTCAACAAATACTTTCCAACATATAGATGATCCCTACAATTACGTCTAGAAAATATGTCAAGTATTATTAGGAAGGTTCCCTAAGACGACCAATGACAATAAGAGATTTGACATGTAAGCATATCACATACAGCGAAACAACTATAAAAAAACAGGTTAAAAATCACAAACCTACCTAGAAATAAAAGACATCGCCAGCATGTAAAGTAGTTGTTGATGAGAGAGCATCGGTAGATAATTCATTGCTGCTCTACGTGAAGCAGCTTCTTTTGCGAACTGGAGCCATTTTGATGTAGCAAAATTAGCAGCTTCCCCACAATTAAAACCTACCTTTAAAGAACAGTGGAGAGAATAAAAACTCCAATAAAGCATACAACAGAAAACTAAAAATGCACCACAATTAAATGTCTATCTTCACTTTAATAGAGAGACATCAGAACTAGCACAACCTATTATGAGCTAATAATGAAAACAATGATAAACCAGTTGTATTGTGACATAAAGAAAAAGACTAAAAGGTTACTCCAAAAATGAAACTATGAAGTAACCTACTAGCATTCACACATGGTACACTGTCGGGTGTCTATATATATATATATATATATATATATATAGAGAGAGAGAGAGAGAGTCAGGCTAGAATACACTCGAGTGTACAGATTACGCCGTACACCTCAATGGTGTTTGCATATCTAGACCTTGTCTTTCCAAAATCCAATCCATTGATCTTCATGGTTACAATAATAATAGGCCACATACAAAATTTGAGCTCATTTGGATGAGTGTAAGTCACTCATCCAAGAACAACAAAATCGACGCACAAAACTAATTTGAAATGTATGATTCTTGCCTCCTTTAAATGCACGACCTATAAGTATCCAAATGAGCTAAAATTTATTATATAGTATGTTCTTAAGATATTTAAGAAGATCAACAGTTTAGAATTTTCAAAAAGTTATGACATCTTTGAAAATGACTGAGGTGTATGGTGCCTCCGGTACACTCGAGTGTACACTAGCCTGACTCTCTCTCTCTCTCTCTCTATATATATATATATATGTATGTATATATATACATATATATATGTATATGTATGTATATATATATGTATATGTATATATATAGGTATATATGTATGTATATATGTATGTACATATATATATGTATATATATATATATATATATATATATATACATATATATACATACATATATACATATATATACATACATATATATATACATATATATACATACATATATACATATATACATATATATACACATTATACATATATATACATTATATATACATATACACATTATATATATACATATGTATATATATGGTCCTACGCACGGAAGCTCAAATCCGGCTCGGTTGGGGTAGACCTAGGAGA